>JAABKJ010007545.1:34547469-34776323 GCA_011634705.1 Andricus grossulariae | reverse complement strand
TATTTAAATTTTTAATGGAATTTTCACCCAAAAGGAATAATTTCCTACAAAAAGAAGACAAATTTTCAACAAAATAGATGAATTTTCAACAAAAAAAGATCATTTTTCAACAAAAAATAGAATATTTTAATTTTAAGTTAGGGAAGTAAGTTTTTAGCTGAATGAAATAATTTTTCAACTTAATAGTTAAATTTTCAACTAAAAAGACAACATTTTCAACCAAAAAGATTAAAATATTATCTTTTTTGTTTAAAAATGCATCTGTTTGTTTGACAAATGATAATCGCTTTTGGTTTCAAATTGAACTTTTTGTTGAAATTTATTTTTTTTTCAAATGAAATTTTTTTTAACTGAAATTTATTTATTTTTTTAACTGAAATTTTGACTATTCATTTTTTAATTGAAAATGTATCTGTTTTAGTAGAAGCTTCAATAATTTGGCTCAAAATTCGTAATTTCTGGTATAAAATTCAACTATTTGGTTAAAAATTTATGTATTTTGTCAAAAATTCGTCTTTTTATAAAAAAAATATATCTTTTTGGTTAAAATTTAAATGTGTTTGGTTTAAAATTGAACAATTTGGTTGAAAATTCATCTATTTTATTGAAAATTTGTCTCTTGTGGTAGATATGTAATCTTTTTATTCAAAAATGCAACAATTTTGTAGAAAATTGATCACTTGTTTTGATTGAGGATTTAACTATTTTGTTGAATTTTTTTATTATCAATCTTTTATATTTTTTTAGTAGAAAATTAATCTTTTTGGTTAAAAATTCATCTGTTTTGTTGAAATTGCAATATTTTTATTTGAAAAATCATTAATTTAAAGCGTTTCATATTGAATTAAATATTGTATCTATATTAATTTGATTAAAAAGAAATTATTCCCCTATTTTCGGGAAAAACCTCCATTTACCCTGTTTTAAGAGTATTTTGGGCTTTGAGGTTCCAGCATTAAAATTAAAATTATTTTAATTGATCGGCGATTTTTGTCGACTTTTTAAAGAATAATCAGATAATTAAACTTTTAAAATTTTAAAATTTTATTCTGAGAAAATTTTTAATTAATAGTGTTTGAAATGAAAACGATCTATTTGTTGAAAATTCAACCTTTCAGGCTGATAATTCACTAGTATTCCAACAATTCTTTTTTTTGGCTTCAAAATTCAACTGTTTTTGGTTGAAGTTTAATATTTTAATTTAAAATTCGACTATTTGGTTGAAAATTCAATTATTTTGTTAAAAAGTAATTTTTTTGGTTGAATGTTCAACTGTTTTGTTCAACATTCATCTTTTTGGATAGAAAATTCGATCTGATTGATGGAAAATTCATCTTTTATGGTGGAAAAGTAATCTTTTTTGGTTGAAAATTCATCTTTCTAGGTTGATCATTCAACTATTTGGCTAAAACTTCAATTAATTTGTTAAAATTTCGTTTTTGTTCGACTTTTAACTTGAAAACTCAACTCTTTCGTTAAAAATTCGACTTTGGGTTGAAAATTCAACTATTTTCTTGAAAATGCAATATATTTCTACTTGAAATCTTAGGAATTTAGAGCGTTTCATATTGTATCTATATTAATTTTATAAAAAATAATTGATTCCCCTATTTTTGTGATAAATCGCCCCATTTATCATGTTTATTAAAAAATGAATAATTTAATATTCAAATTATACATTCTAAAATTAAAAGCCTTTATTGTTGAGTAATTTCAAGTTTAAAGTTTAAAAAATGAATGTTCCTGAGAAGAATCTTCAGACAAAAATATTTTTAACACAGATTCGGAATCGCTCAAGCTAAATAATAATTATTAAAAAATTGTTTCGATTGTGCAAATATTTGAAAATCAATATTTAAAATGTTGATGCGACATTCTGTGGATTTTTTTTTTAATTTCATGCAATTTTTTTGTAATTTTATGCGAATAATATACATCAGTCTGTGGTAGCCCTGGGAACAAGAAAAATTCTCTTTAAAAGCGCTCAGTGAAATGAAATTTATAAAAATTTTCCAGTCTTTCGTCTTGTTTCGCTTCATATTTGTACATACGGTCTGTAGAATATTTACTTGTTCGATACAATAGATTTAATTTCTAAGCCGAATCTTTAGAGTTAATCTTTAATGAACTTGGACTATTTTATTTTTAACAAATAGCATTTCCAGAATGGAGTTCATCTGGCCTGTTGTTCGCTGAGATTTATTGATATGATCCGTAGAAAATCACGCTAATATGCTTCTTTGTCTTTTACCAGTGTACATATTATATTAGCACGCCTAGAAGCTCTTTTTAATTAAAGGTACTCATTCTGCCAAAGCACTTTTGTTTCATTTATTGCACATTTACTGAAGAACAAGCCCAGTTTTTAATCCGAATGCAGAAAGAAAAATCGCGTGATTAACATTCTTTTCGCTTCCTTCAATATTATATTTTAATATTAAATTTCGTTATTGTCCGCATTTATGTTATTTTAATTGCATGCCAATTTCATAGTCTGATTGTCGATAATTTGTTTATTTACCTTAAATGTTGTCTATTGAAAATTTTAACAAGTGGATAGGAAATCTTGAAAGTTGTGAAATTTTATTCTCACTCTTTCCAAATTTTTAGAAAAAAAAAATCTATCCAATCCCTTGAAATATTAATTTTGTATCACATGATATAACACAATTTAAGAATATCTATCTTTTCTTTAATATTCAGTACAAATTTATATTAATTTTGATATAAACTTTTTTGAAATGTCAAGTTCAATTGTAAACTTTTTAAATTATGATAAAATTCAGTTTACAATGTGTGATTCTAAAATCTTTTACTCACAATATTTTCCATTTTTAAGCTTATATTTTTAATTTAAAGAATTTTAAACTGCAGTTTTGAAGACTTCAAAAATTAAAAAGAGTTTGAACTTGGAAATTTTGGATGAAAAATGTTTTTAGTTGATCAACTGTTAATATAAATTAATTAATGATTTTCAAAATTATAAGCTATTAAAATTTTTTAAATAATTTTAAATTAATAGATTCATAATTAAACTCTTTTATTAAATTTCAATTCCTATCCAAATGTTATTTCAGTCTAAAATATTTCATCTTTAATTCATTCAATTTGAAAATCTTCTGTTAAGAAAAAGAATTTTGTTTGAAATATTTAGCAATGTTTGACTGTTTATTTAAAATGAGTATTTATAAACCGAACAAAGTTTCAGAAACATAAATTTAAACTTTGAAAGCTACGATTCTACAGTTCTATTTAAAAAAAAATTATTTGTGAGTGAAATGTTTGAATTTTGATGTATAAATAAAAGTTCAACAATTATTCGTTTAGAAAAAATTAGAGTTAGTTAAGAGATATTTAGAAATTTTGAAAAGATTTAAACTTAATTTAAAACTTGAAAAGATTTAAAAAAATTAATAACAAAATATAGATTTTTTAAGATTTCAAAATAAAGTTTTTCAGCTTTTTAAAAACTTGGAAAAAAATTTCTCACAATTCATGGGAAAATTTTAAGTGATTTTTCATTTTGAAAAAATAATTTTAACAGAATATTTACAAAGATTGAAAAAATAATAATTTTGATGAACAAATTGAACACTTATTATTTTTTTTTTAAATCAAGTAAGTTCAAGCGATATCCAAAAGTTTTGAGTAGATTTAAAAATAATTAAAAGCTTGAAAAGATTTCAGAAATTTTGTTACCAAAATGTATATTTTTGAACAATTCGAACAAACAAATTGTAAGATTTTTAAGCATTTTGAAAGGTTTCTAATTTATAAAAAATGTTATTATGATTCCAACGAAAATTGAAAAAGTTTCTTTATTTTGAAAGATTAATTTTAAGAGAATATTTTTAAATATTTTAAAAGATTTCCAAAATTGTCGAAAGATAATCGGGAAGATTTAAAGGCAATTTTTTAATTTTTCAAGCCTTATTTAAAGTTTTAGGAAAAATTCCAATCATTTCAAAAGATATTTAGAAGTTTTGAAAAAATTTAAAACATAATTTACATTTTTAAAGATTTTGAAATAAAATTTTGAAACTTTTTAAGGATTTTGAAAGGTCTTAAGATATTAAAAAAAAATCTCATGATTTCTGGGAAAATTTAAATTAAAGAAAAATTTATTTGAAAAAAGCGTTTGAAATTGAAAATTTTTAATAATACCCGTTTTTTTATTAACTATAAATATAAATTAATTTAATATTTTTAAAATTGAACTGAAATTTAAGTATTAAAATGTGAACAATAATTGATTCTACAAAACGATAACTTCAAATTAATACTGAATATAATATAATATTTTAAGGTATAAATAACAATTGAATACTCATTATTCATTAATTTATAAAAAATTCGAGTAAGTTCAAATGATTTCAAATAATTTAAAGCAAAATGTAGATTTTTGCAGATTTCGAATATTTCAAACTTAATTTAAAACTTGAAAAGATTTCAAAAAATTAATAACAAAATATACATTTTTGAAGATTTCAAAATAAAATTTTGAAGCTTTTTAAAAATTTGTAAACAAAATATCTTCTAATTCCTGGGAAAATTTCAAGTGATTTTTCATTTTGAAAAATTAATGTTAACAGAATATTTAAAAAGATTTTAAAAAATTATGTTTGATGAACAAATTGAACACTTATTAATTTAGAAAACATTCGAGTAAGTTTAAGTGATATTTAAAAGTTTTAAATACATTAAAAATTAATTAAAAACTCGAAAAGATTTCAGAAATTTGGTTAACAAAATGTAGATTTTTGAAGAATTCGAACAAAAAATTTATAATCTTTTTAAGCATTTTGAAAGGTTTCTAATTTATAAAAAATGTTATTATGATTCCAACGAAAATTGAAAAAGGTTCTTTATTTTGAAAGATTAATTTTAAGAGAATATTTTTAAATATTTCAAAAGATTTCCAAAATTGTCAAAAAATAATCGGGAAGATTTGAAGGCAGTTTTTTAATTTTTCAGGCCTTATTTTAAGTTCTAGGAAAAATTCCAATCATTTCAAAAGATATTTAGAAGTTCTGAAAAAATTTAAAACATAATTTACATTTTTAAAGATTTTGAAATAAAATTTTGAAACTTTTGAAGGATTTTGGAAGGTTTTAAGATATTAAAAAAAAATCTCATGATTTCTGGGAAAATTTAAATTAAAGAAAAATTTATTTGAAAAAAGCGTTTGAAATTGAAAATTTTGGATAAAAAAAGTCTTTTTTATCAACTATAAATATAAATTAATTTAAGATTTTTAAAATTGAACTGAAATTTAAGTATTAAAAAGTGAACAATAATTGATTCTACAAAACAATAAATTCAAATTAATACTGAATATAATATAATATTTTAATGTATAAATAACAATTGAATACTCATTATTCATTAATTTATCAAAAATTCGAGTAAGTTGAAATGATTTCAAATAATTTAAAACAAAATGTAGATTTTTGCAGATTTCGAATAAAAAATTTAGAAGCTTTTTAATAATTGTGAAATGTTTCATAATAAAAAAAAATATTCTTAAGATTTCTAGGAAAATTAAAAATAGTTTTTTATTTAAAACAAAATTAATTTTAGGAGAATATTTAAAAAGATTTCCAAAATTGTTGCCAGGAAAACTCTGGAAGGTTTTAAAGCAATTTTGAATTTTGAAGATTTTTAAATAAAATTTTGAAGCCATTTAAGCATTTTGAAAGGTTTTAAGATAAGAAAAAAATTCTTGATATTCCTGGGAAAATCTGAAATCATTTTCTATTTTGAAAAAATAATTTTAACAGGATATTTAAAAAGATAAAAAAAAAAAATAATTTTGATGAACAGATTGAACACTTATTAATTTAAAAAAATCGAGTATGTTCAAGCGATATCTAAAAGTTTTGAATAGATTGAAAAATAATTAAAAGCTTGAAAAGATTTCAGAAATTTTGTTAACAAAATTTATATTTTTAAAGAATTCGAACAAAAAATTTAGAAGCTTTTTAAGCATTTTAAAAGGTTTCTAGTGAATAACAAATGTTATTAAGATTTTTACGAAAATCGAAAAATATTCTTTATTTTGAAAGTTTAATTTTAAGAGAATATTTTAAAATATTTCAAAAGATTTCCAAAATTGTCATAAAATAATCGGGAAGATTTGAAGGCAATTTTTTTAATTTTTCAGGCCATGTTTAAAGTTTTAGGAAAAATTCCAATCATTTTAAAAGATATTAAAAAACGTTTTTCAATTAACTATAAATATAAATTAATTTAAGATTTAAAAAATTGAACTGATATTTAAGTATTAAAAAGTAAACAATAATTGATTTTACAAGACGATAACTTCAAATTAATACTGAATATAATGTTTTAATGTATAAATAATAATTGACTACTCATTATTAATTAATTTATGAAAAATTCGAATAAGTTGAAATGATTTCAAGTAATTTAAAACAAAATGTAGATTTTTGCAGATTTCGAACAAAAAACTTAAAAGCTTTTTAATAATTGTGAAAAGTTTCATAATACAAAAAAATATTCTTGAGGTTTCTAGGAAAATTAAAAATAACTTTTTATTTAAAAAAAAAATTAAATCAAGGAGAATATCTAAAAAGATTTTCAAAATTGTCACCAGAAAAAATCTGGAAGATCTTGAAGCATTTTTTTTTAATTTTGCAGGATTTAAAAAAAATGTAGGAAAAATTTGAATCATTTTAAAATATATTTGGAAGTTTTGAAGCCATTTAAGCATTTTAAAAAATTTTAAGATTAAAAAAAATTTTGATATTCCTGGGAAATTTTCAAATCATTTTTTAGTTTAAAAAAATAATTTTAAGATAATATTTAAAAATATTCCAAAGAAAAACAAATTTGAATGTATATTTAATGTATAAATAACAATTTAACACTCATTAATTCATTAAAAAAATTCGAGTAAGTTGAAATGATTTCAAATAATTTAAAATAAACCGTAAATTTATGCAGATATCGAATCAAAATTTCGAAGCTTAGTGAGAATTGTGAGAGGTTTCATAATAAAAATTTTTTCTTAAGATTCCTAGGAAAATTGAAATTGATTTTTTAATTTGAAAAAATAATTTCAAGAGAATATTTAAAAAGATCTTTAAAGAATCAAAATTGTAAATACAAAAATCTGAAAGATTTCGAGGCAATTTTTGTAATTTTGCAGGATTTAAAAAAAATTCGAACAAATTCGAATCATTTTAAAAGATATTTAGAAGTTTTTAACCAATTTGAAAAATAATTTAAAATTTAGAAAGATTTTTAAAAAATTGAAACAAAATGTAGATTTTTGAAGATTTCGAAATCAAATTTTGAAGCTATTGCATTTTGAAAGGTTTTAAGATAATAAAAAAATTGTCTGGATATTTCTGGGAAAATTTGAAATTGATTTTTATCATGCAAAAATAATTTTAAGAGAATATTTAAAAATATTTCAAAGAAAAACAAATATTGATGTATAAATCACAATGGAACAATTATTTGAAACTACTTAAATTAAAATAATTTAACTTTAAATTCAAAGAGTTTTCAGTTTGAAAAAATTTTAATTGTTCAATTTTTTATGTTTTAGCTTAAAAATGCTAAAAATTATACCATTTCGAAAACTTACTAATTTATTGATTTATTCTGTAATTTAGAGCATCGAAAATGATATTTTCGAAAAGAACTTTAATTTAGAAGAAGGGAATTTGAAAAAAAATCCCTGTTCCTAGTCAGGATTCATTACAATTTGAAAATTTCCTCTTCCAAATTTTGGAAAAAGGGAGTTACTATATTTCTGAAATATACTAAAAAATGTTCTGAACAAATATAATTCAGATTTGGAACAGGAATGTTTAAAATGGATTTAATTATGACTTGGTATAGGAAATTTTCTAAAAGAATTATAATTATAAGTTTGGACGAGGAATAAATAATTTAAATATAAAAAGAAATCGCCTAAATATTTATATTTTAGTCTTGGAATAGGTAACTTTTGATATGGAACGGGAAATTTTTTTAAATCATTTTAATTCTGATTTATAAAAAGGGAATTTACAAAAGCAATCCCTGTTCGAAGTCAAAATTCGTCAGATTTTAACAATACCTTGTTCAAAATTACAATGTGTTTCAATATAAAAATTCTTTTTTTATGTAAGTAAAAATTTGTCAAAATTTGAAACTTTCCTCTTCCAAATTCTAGAAAAAGGGAGTTACTATATTTCTGAATTTTAATAGATAATTTTGTAAATAAACATAATTCTGACTGGGAACAGGGAATTTCCGTAAAGAATTATATAATTTGGATGTTAAGCCTAAATTCAAAAAAAAGATTACCCCTTTTTACTATTAGTTCAATTAAATATAACTTCAATTTATATTTTAATTAATTTTATAATTACTAATTGTATTTGCCCAACAGTAGTAATCCTTCCAAATTTTAACTTTATTGGACAATATCTTCTGTTCTTTGAATGGATTTGAAGATTTAAATTTTAGAAAAGTAAAAAAAATTCTTTGGTCAACATAAATAAATAAACTGACCGTAATTTGTTTGCCAAAATAATTTTTAAATCCATAGCACTCTAATAATTATATATAGGGAATTTTCATACAGGCAATTTCCGTAAAAAATTATTTACAATGATTATAATTAATTAAATTATAAATTTGACAAATAAATATATTAATTTTTATTTTATAAGCTTTATTATTAAGTTTAATAATATTTGAATTGAAATAGGGAATCTTCTACATCGAACAGGAGTTTTGGAAAATAATTTTCATTCTGATTTAGAAGAATTGAATTTAAAAAAATTGCTGTTCAAATTCAGAATTATAATTCTTTTAAAAAATTCCTTTTTCCAAATCAGAAATATTTGAAATCTTTGAAATTATTTAGAAATCTCTGGAAATCTGTCAAAATAGTTCGAAATCATTCAAATTTGTTAAAATCTTTTAATTGATTATGCCTAAATGCTCTAGAATTCCTAAAAATCTCTGAATTTCGTGGAATATTTCGATATTTGTTGAATTTTGAAAAAAATCTCTGAATTCCTTGATTTCCTTGAATTCTTTGGCTACTCTGAATTCTTAAAATTCCTTGTATTCTCTGAATTCCCTAAATGCTCTGGAATCCCTAAAAACCTCCGAATATCCTGAATTTCTTGAATATTGAGAATTTATTTAATTCCTTCAATATTTGAAATTTCCTGAATTCCTTAAATTCCTTAAATTCCTTGAACTCTATGAATTCCTACAATTACTTGAATTTTCTGTATTCTTCAAATTCCTCGAATTCGCTAAATTCTTGAAAATCTCGGAATTCTTGAAAGTCTCGGAATTCTCTGAACTCTTGAAAATCTCTGAATTCTTGAAAATCTCTGAATTCTTGAAAATCTCTGAATTCTTAAAAATCTTTGAATTCTTGAAAATCTCTTCATTTTTGAAAATCGCTGGATTCTTTGAATTCTTAAAAATTTCTGAATTCTCTTAATTCTTGATAATCTCTGTATTCTTGAGAATCTATGAATTCTTGGATATCTCTCAATTTCTTCAAATCTCTGAGTTCTTTGGATTCTTGAAGATCTCTGAATTCTCCGAATTCTTGAAAATCTCTAAATACTTGAAAATCTCTGAATTCTTGAGAATCTCTGAATTCTCTTAATTTTTGAAAATCTCTGAATTCTTGAAAATCTCTGAATTCTCTTAATTCTTGATAATCTCTGTATTCTTGAGAATCTCTGAATTCTTGGAAATCTCTGAATTCCTTCAAATCTCTGAATTTTTTGAATTCTTCAAAATCTCTGAATTCTCGAAAATCTCTGAATTCTTGAAAATCTCTGAATTCTCTTAATTCTTGAAAATTTCTGTATTCTTGAGAATCTCCGAATTCTTGGAAATCTCCGAATTCCTTCAAATCTCTGAATGCTTGAAAATCTTTGAATTCTTCAAAATCTCTGAATTCTTGGAAATCTCTGAATTCCCTGAATTCTGGAAAATCTCTGAATTCTCTTAATTCTTGAAAATCTCTGTATTCTTGAGAATCTCTGAATTCTTGAAAATCTCTGAATTTCTTAAAGTCTCTGAATTCTTTGAATTCTTGAAAATCTCTGAATTCTTTAAAATCTCTGAATTCTCGGAATTCTTGAAAAGCTCTGAATTCTTGAAAATCTCTCAATTTTTAAAAATCTCTGAATTCTCAGAATTCTTGAGAATCTCTGAATTCTCTTAATTTTTGAAAATCTCGGAATTCTTTTAATTCTTTGAAATCTCTGAATTTTTGAAAGTCTCTGAATTCTTGAAAATCTCTGTCTTCTCTGAATTCTTGAAAATCTCTGGATTCTCTTAATTCTTGAAAATCTCGGAATTCTCTTAATTCTTGAAAATCTCTGAATGCTTGAATATCTCTGAATTCTCTAAATTCTTGAAAATCACTGAATTCTCTGAATTGTTGAAAATCTCTAAATTCTCTGAATTCCTTGATCTGAAAGCCTTGAATAATCGCAATTATCTGAATTCCTAAAAATTCTTGAATATTCAGAGTACCCTGAATTCTCTAAACTCCTTGAATTCTTTGAATATTCTGAATTCCTTAAATTCCTTTAATTCCCTGAATTTCTTAAGTTCTCTGAATTCCTAAAATTCCTCGAATTTCTAAAATTCCCTGAATTTCCTAATTTCCCTAAATGCTCGAAATCCCTGAAAATCTCTGAATATTATGAATTCCATGAATATTCGAAAATGATTGAATTCTTTGAATATTAGGAATTCTTCTAATTGCGAAAATTATCTGAATTCCTTTATTTCTTTGATTTTCTTGAATTCTCTGATATCTTTGAATAATCGGAATTCTCTAAATTCCTGAAATTCCTCGAATATTCGGAAGATTTTGAATTCTCTGAATTCCTTAAATTTTCTGAATTCCTTGAAATCTCTGAAATCCCGGAATATTCTAAATGCCTTGAATTCTACGAATTCCCTAAATGTGCTGGAATTCCTAAAATTCTTGAATCATTTAAATATCCTGAATTCGTTAAATATTTGAAATTCTCTGAATTTCTTAAATATTCTGAAATTCCTTGAATTCTATGAATTCTCTAAATGCTCTAAAATCCCTGAAATCCTTGAATTACTGCAATATCCTGAATTCCACGAATATTCTGAATTCTCAAAATTGCTGAAAATCTCTGAATTCTCTGAAATTTGGAATATTCTGAATTCCTCGATTATTTCAAATTTCTTGAATTCCTTCCAAATAAAAATCCCAAATTTGAAATATTTTAAAATGTGTAGAGAATTCTTCAAATCTTTAAAAATTGTTCAAAATCATTAACAGACGTTAAACTCTTTTAAAATGGCCCGGGAAAATTAACAATCGACCTAGATAAACCCGAGAAATTATCGAAAATTTTAAATCCTCCATCGGGTACATAAAGCGGGGCTAAGCGGGACACACTAAATCTTGAATCTCGTGAATTATAATGCATTTTTCATGTCGAAAAACGGGTGAAGAGTGAGGTAAATTGGGTGTCCCGCTTTACCCCACATGTCCCGCTTAGTTCCGCGTTACGGTAGACACCCTGATTGTTATAATTTTTTAAATCACTAAATAAGTGAGTGAAAATCGTCGTTGGAAAATCCAAAGTGGAACTTCTTCTGTTCGCAGAATAACAGTGTCTATGACTCGACCCAGTTCGACATGAGTGCAACACCAGTCAACCCGCTTTATGCGGCATCGCTGCAAAGTCCAGATAGCATCACCGGGTACAGTATAGACGGCCAAGAGACGCACACTCACACCAATGGTTATCAGCAATGAACGTGGCTTCATATTTTAAAATCTCTTCCACAAGAGCTAGAGAAAGCCTTGGGTACATTTTTGACCCCTTGGATGCATACTTCTAACTCTGAAAGAACTTTACAAATTCTGTTAAAGAGAAAAGCGAGTATTCAGTGACATGAATAGTTGTACTACGTTATCGTCTATCCAGTACCGGATTGGGGGGGGGGGCACGAAAGTTGTGAGCCGAAACAGCGAATATCTATGGCAGGCCTGTCCAGCGAGGAGAAATTTACTCAAAGTCCAGATGGTGCATTTCCCCCACCACTTCTATCTGCTCGTTTGAGAGAGCTCGGTTGGCTACTCTCGTGTGAAGGAGAAGGGGAAGTAGAGAGTGGAGGGGAAGCTTCACATCTGCGATTTGAGTCGTTTCGATGAAAATTTCTGGAATTTATCCTCGCTGAACAGGCCTGGTCTATCGGAATGAATCGGTTTCGTGTAAAAAAAAATACAATATTGGTTGTAACGTTTTAGATTTGTAGTTGTATGAAGAAATTGGTATCTCCATGTTAAGAAAGCTTCTTTCGAAGTTGAGACTGTACTTTTTGAGGTGGTCCCTCGTTTTTATTAGACTCTCCGGTTTATTATATTATTTTGATTTTTTTCATACTTGCATTGATTTCTTTGCATTATTTTGAATTGTTTTAACTTCGTTGAAGTCTTTTGAATTCCTCGGAATTCTCTCTACTCTTGGAATTCCTTCGGTTTCCTGAATTCTTTCAATTTTCTAAATGCTCTGGAATCTCTGAATTCTCTTAATTCTTGGAAATCTGTGAATTCTTGAAAATCTCTGAATTCTCTTAATTTTTGAAAATCTCTGAATTCGCCAAATTCTTGAAAATCTCTGAATTTTAGAAAATCTCCGAATTCTTGAGAATCTCTGAATTCTCTTAGTTTTTGAAAATCTCTGAATTCTCTGAATTCTTTCAATTTGTTTGAAAATCTCTGAATTCTCTGAATTCTTGAAAATCTCTGAATTCTCTTAATTCTTAAAAATCTCTGTATTCTTGAGAATCTCTAAATTCTTGAAAATCTCTGAATTCTTGGAAATCTCTGAATTCTCTGAATTCTTGAAAATCTCTGAATTCTCCGAATTTTTGAAATTCTCTGAATTCTTTTAATTTTTGAAAATCCCGGAATTCTCTGAATTCTTGAAAATCTCTGAATTCTCTTAACTCTTGAAAATCTCTGTATTCTTGAGAATCTCTGAATTCTTGAAAATCTGTGAATTCTCCGAATTTTTGAAAATCTCTGAATTCTCTGAATTCTTTTAATTTTTGAAAATCTCTGAATTCTTTGAATTCTTGAAAATCTCTGAATTCTTGAAAATCTCTGAATTCTCTTAATTCTTGAAAATCTCTGAATGCTTGAATATCTCTAAATTCTCTAAATTCTTGAAAATCTCTGAATTCTCTGAATTGTTGAAAATCTCTGAATTCTCTGAATTCTTAAAAATCTCTGAATTCCTTGATCTGAAAGCCTTGCATAATCGCAATTCTCTGAATTCCTGAAAATTTTTGAATTCTTGAAAATCTCTGAATTCTTGGAAATCTCTGAATTCTGGAAAATCTCTGAATTCTCTTCATTTTTGAAAATATTTGTAATCTCGAGAATCTCTGCATTCTTGGAAATCTCGGAATTCTTGAAAAAATCTGAATTCTCTGAATTCTTGAAAATCTCTAAATTTTTGGATATTTCTGAATTCTCTTAATTTTTGAAAATCTCTGAATTTTCTTAATTCTTTAAAATCTCTGAATTTTTCAAAATCTCAGAATTCGTGAGAATCTCTGAATTCTCCTAATTTTTTTAAATCTCTGACTTCTCTGAATTCTTGAAAATCTCTGACTTCTCTGAATTCTTGAAAATCTCTGAATTCTCTTAATTCTTGAAAATCTCTGAATTCTCTGAATTGTTGAAAATCTCTGAATTCTTAAAAATCTCTAAATTCCTGAAAATTCTTGAATATTCGGAGTACCCTGAATTCTCTGCATTCCTTTCATTCCCTGAATTCTCTAAACTCCTTGAATTCATTGAATATTCTGAATTCCTTAAATTCCTTTAATTCTCTGAATTTCTAAAATTTCCTGAATTTCTAGAATTCCCTGAAATGCTTAAATTTCCTAAATGCTCGGAATCCCTGAAAATCTCGGAATATTATGAATTCCTTGAATATTAAAAAATGATTGAATTCTTTGAATATTAGGAATTCTCCTTGGAATCCTTGGAAATCTCTGAATTTTCTGAATTGTTGAAAATCTCTGAATTTCTTAAGTTCCCTAAATTTCTAAAATTCCCTGAATTCTCTAAACTCCTTGAATTCCTTGATCTCTGAAATCCTGGAATATTCTAAATTCCTTGAATTCTACGGCTTATTATATTATTTTGAATTTTTTTATATTCGCATTCATTTTTTTGCATTATTTTGAATTGTTTTAACTTCGTTGAAATCTTTTGAATTCCTCGAAATTCTCTTGGAATTACTTCGGGTTTCTGTATTTCTTCATTTTCCTCAATTCTTTCAATTATCTAAATGCTCTGGAATCCCTGAAATTCTCTGAATTCCTGGAAATCTTTTGAATTCTCTGAATTTCTGGAATATTTCTAATTCCTGAAATTCCTTTAATTCTCTGAAATCCCTAAAAACTTCTGAATATCCTGAATTCCTTGAATATTCGCATTTTTTTAAAATTCCTTCAATATTTGGAATTCTCTGAATTCTTTGACAATTCTGAATTCTTGAAATTTCTTACATATTCGTAATGCCTTAAATTCTCAAAATTTCCTAAATTCAATGAATGCTTTGGAATCCCTGAAATTCTTCAATATTCTGATTTCCCTGAAAGCCATAAATATTTTGAATTCCTGAAATTCCTGGAATTCTCTGAATTTCTTGAATTCTCTGAATTCCTTGAATTATCTGAATTCCCTAAACACTCGCTGGAATCCCTAAAAATGTCTGATACCTGAATTCCTTCAATGTTTGGGATTTATTGAATCCCTTGATTATTCAGAATTTATTGAATTCCTTGAATATTTCAAATTCTCTGAATTCTGAAATAATCTCTAATTTCATTTATTTCCCTGAATTCTTTGACTATTTTGAATTCTGGAAATTCCTTGAAATCGCTTAAAGTCTCTAAATGACCTCAAATCTTTGATTTCTATCAATTCTGATTTCCCTAAAATCCCTAAATATTCTAATTTCCCTGAATTCCTTGAATATTTTGAATTCCTGAAATATTATGAATTCCAGAAATTCCATGAATTCTCTAAATTTCATAAAAACCTCTGAACTCCCTGCAATCTTCTGAATATCCTGAAATCCTTGAGTATTCGGAATTTATGGAATTCCTTCAATATTTTGAATGCTCTGAATTTCCTGAATTCTTTGAGTACTCTGAATTATTGAAATTTGTTAAATTTTCGTAAATCCTTGAATTTTCTGTATTCTCTAAATTCCCTAAATGCTCTGGAATCCCTGAAATCCTTTAAAATTCTGATTTCCCTGAAATTTTTAAATATTCTGAATTCCTGAAATTCCTTTAATCCACGGAATTCCCTAAGTGCTCTGGAATTCCTGAAAATCTCTGAATATTCTGAATTCCTTCAATATTTGGAATTTATGGAATCTCTAAACAAACAAAACTAAAAAATTCTCTGAATTCTTAAAAATCTTTGAATTCTCTAAATTCTTGAAAATCTCTGAATTCTCTTAATTTTTGAAAATCTCTGAATTCTCCAAATTCTTGAAAATCTCTGAATTCTCTAAATTATTTAAAATCTCTGAATTCTTGGAAATCTCAGAATTCTCTGAATTCTTAAAAAATTTTTAATTCTTGAAAATCTGTGAATTTGTAAAATCTCTGAATTGTTGAGAATCTCTGAACTCTCTTAATTTTTGAAAATCTCTGAGTTCTCTGAATTCATGAAAATCTCTGAAGTCTCTTAATTCTTGAATATCTCTGTATTCTTAAGAATCTCTGAATTCTTGAAAATCTCTGAATTCTTGGAAATCTCAGAATTCTCTGAATTCTTTAAAATTTCTAAATTCTTGAAAATCTGTGAATTTGTAAAATCTCTGAATTCTTGAGAATCTCTGAACTCTCTTAATTTTTGAAAATCTCTGAATTCTCTGAATTCTTGAAAATCTCTGTATTCTTGAGAATCTCTGAATTCTTGAAAATCTCTGTATTCTTGAGAATCTCTGAATTCTTGAAAATCTCTGAATTCTTGGAAATCTCAGAATTCTCTGAATTCTTGAAAATCTCTGAATTCTCCGAATTTTTGAAAATCTCTGAATCCTCTGAATTCCTTTAATTATTGAAATTTCTTAAATTTTCGTAAATCCTTGTATTTTCTACATTCTCTAAATTCCCTAAATGCTCTGGAATCCCTGAAATCCTTTAAAATTCTGATTTCCCTGTAATTCTTAAATATTCTGAATTCCTGAAATTCCTTTAATACACTGAATTCCCTAAATGCTCTGGAATTCCTAAAAATCTCTGAATATCCTGAATTCCTTCAATATTTAGAATTTATGGAATTTCTCAATTTCGAAAACTAATTCCTTGATTTCCCTGAATTCCTTGAATTCTCTAAAATCCTTAAATAATCAGAATTCTCTAAATTCCTGAAATTCTTCGAATATTCTGTACATCCTGAATTCTCTGAATTCCTTAAATTCTCTTAAATACTTGATCTCTCGGAAATCCTGGAATCCCTAAAATCCCTAAAAATCTTTAAAATTCCCTTAATTTACTGAAATCCTAAAATTACTGCAACGTCCTAAATTCCTTGAATATTCGAAATTCCCTCAATTCCTGACAACCTTTGAATTCTCTGAAATCTGGAATATTCTGAATTCCTTGATTATTTGGAATTTCCTGAATTCCTGGAATATTTGGAATTTCTTAATTATTTTGAATTCTTGGACTTTGAATTCTCTGAATTCTCTGAATTTTTGAAATTCTCTGAATTCCTTGAATTCTTGAAAATCTCTGAATTCCTTGATTATTTGAAATTTCCTGAATTCCTTGAATATTCGGAATTCTCAGAATTCCAAAAAATCTCTTAATTCCTTAATTTCCCTGAATTTCTTGATTATTTTGAATTCTTGGAATTCCTCAAATTTTCTGAATTCCTGAAAGTCCTTGAATTCTCTGCATTTTTGAAATTCTCTGAATTCTTGAAAATCTCTGAATTCCTCAAATAATCGTAATTCTCTAAATTCCTGAAATTCCTTGAATATTCGGAGTGCCCTAAATTCCCTGAATTCCGTAAATTCTCTTAAATCATGGAACTCTCTGGAATCCTTGAATGTTCTAAAATTCCTTTAACTCTATGAATTCCTTGAATGCCCTCGGAATCCCTGAAATCCCTAAAATTCGTTGAATTCCCTGAAGTCTTTGAATTTCTTGAATTCTTTGAATATTCTGAATTCCCTGAATTCCTGAAAATAAGCTAATTCTTTAAAATTCTTTATTTTTCTGAAATTCTTGATTATCCTGAATTCCTGGAATATTTTTAATTCCTTGAATGCTTTTAATGCCTTGAATTCCCTAAATACTCTGAAATCCTTGAAATTCTCGGAATTCCCTAATATCCTTAAATATCCAGAATTCCTTGAATATTCGGAATTCCATCAATTATCTGAATTCCTTGAATTCTCTAAACTCCTTGAATATTCGGAATTCTTAAAATTCCTTGAATTATCTGAGTTCTCGAAGTATTCTGAATTTTCTTAAATCCCTGAATTCTTTCAATTATTATGAATTCCTTTGAATTCTTTGCATTATTTGCAATTCGTTGGAAGATGATGAGAGAATTCTACGAATTCAAGTGATTCAGATAATTTTAATTTTTCAGGGAATCCAAAGAATTTTAAAACAATGTAAGGAATTTAGTAAATTTAGACGAATTCAATGAATTCAAAAGGATTCAATGTGAATTCAAAGTAATTCAAGTGTATTGAAAATAATTTTAAATAATATACTAAACCAGAGAGTATTAAGTACTAAACTTGTGGTGCTGAAAGAGATTTTTTTCAACTTAGAAGTATCGAATTGTGTACTATTCTATTTGAAAATACACTCAACTCCCGATATAAGAACCCCCGGTTTAGTACATTCCTAGGACTGATGGTCTCCACAGATTCGTGATGAGAGGAGCCGCGGGGCCGAAAGGGAGTGGGTGCTCAGTCAAGCGTGACAAGCATTTGGAGGGCCGCACTCTGAGCGCGTTAGTTGCATCAAGTTGCGTCATGCGTCAAAAAAAAATGATGCCGGTAACCGTTCTTATATCGGGACTTGAGTGTAGTTTGAAAAAAAGAACAACTAATGATCAGTAATCGGTGATACAGATAAATAAGATAAGGTATTTCAGAGACGACAAATCTGATACGTTACTCTGATTTTATTAAATCTGCGAACCTGAATATTTTTGTACCTTTAACTTACAGTTTACGTATGAAGCCAGTAAGTTTTCATCGAACCTTTCTAGTCCTCACCATAGCTGTAAAATCGCGGGATGGTATTTCTAGATTTAACGAATGAACAAGTATAAAATTAGAAGATAAGTGGTGAAAAGTATTTACTTGCCTCGAACTTAACTTTAAGAAAATCTCGAATATCCGATTCGAACAAATTTAATTTAATTATTTAAAAACATTAGTTACGACAAAATTGTCATTTAATTTAGTGCTCCGCGCTTGACTGGTTAAATATGTAAACAATTCAAATAATTTCTAGCAATCACCCCAGGTGAAGAGCTTCATAAAGTCTTTATTATTATTTTTTTTTAAATTTAAACTAACTTCAGTTCAGGGCTTTATTTAAACTATTATAATTTAGTATATCAATAAAAAAAAGTAAATAAATATTTTTTCTCATTTTTAACTCAAATTCGAACTAAATTATTAGAGCCTGACAAGAAAATGAAACTATTTTTTGTTTAGCTAAGTCTTCTTGGTTGAATAGTCATTTTTGGTTGAGAAATTATCTTTTCTGGTTAAAATTTCTATTATTTGTTTGAAAATTTAAATATTTTAAATAAAATTAAACAATTTTTTTTTTTAAATCTATTAGGTTGAAAATTGACATTTTGTTGAAAATTCATCTCTTGTGCTAGAAATTTTATTTTTCCTGGTTAAAAATGAAACTGTTTGGTTGCAGATTTAATTATTGTGATGAAAAATCAACCAGTTTTTCAAAATTTAATCTTTTTTGGTTCCAAATTCTACTTTTTTGTAGAAAATTCGTCTTTTTGAGATGAAAATTCGACTATGGTGGTAGAAAATTCAACTATTGGTTCAAAAGTCAACAATTTGTATGAAAATTCGTCTCTTGGGCTGGAAATTTGATCTTTTTTGGTTAAAAATGAAACTTTTTGGTTGCAAATTTAATTTTTTTGATGAAAATTCAATAATTTTTTTAAAATTTTCCTTTTTGGTTGAAAATTAAAATGTTTTTTGAAAATTCATCTATTCGGATGAAAATTAACTTTTTTGTTGAAAAATCATCTCTTTTGCTAGAAATTTGATTTTTCTTGTTTAAAAATGGAACTGTTTAGTTCCTAGTTTAATTATTTTCATGAAAATTTAACAATTTTCTTAAAAAGGCTTACTTTTTGGTTTAAAATTAAAATCTTTTACTGAAAATTCATCTCTGCACAAAAATTGGATTTTTTGTTGTTGAAAATTCTACTATTTGGTTGAAAATTGATTTTTGTTGTTGAAAAATCAACAATTTTGTTAAAAAGTCGTCCTTGTTGGTTGAAAATTAAAATGCTTTATTGAAAATTCGCCTACTGGGCCAACTGTATAGATGACAGGAGATCTTACACAGGATATGTCTTCATATTTGGGAATGCAGCCATTTCCTGGTAGGCCAAAAAGCAAAGAATCGTGGCTCTATCAAGTACCGAGGCTGAATACATGGGGCTTGCAGAAGCTGCGAAGGAGGCAATGTATTTGAGAAGGTTTCTGGTGGAACTGGGTTTGCAAATACCGGACAAACTCAAGATCTTTAATGACAATCAAGGTGCACAGAAGTTGTCTCAAAGTCAAATGTTTCATAGTAGAACGAAACTTGTTGACGTCACGCACCACTTCATACGAGAAACTTTGAAGACTGGACTCATCGAACTGGAGTATTTGCAATCAACCAAAATTTTGGCTGATGTTTTGACAAAGCCATTATCTGGATAAAATCATCGGAGATGCGTCGAGGAATTTGGACTCATACATATATCAAGCATAAAGCATATATGCTTTGTAGAGACATCTAGTGTCCACATTTTTATATCATGGTCATGTGACCCCGTTCTCATAGTCAGTCGTTTGCTAGCTTTCGTAGCATCAAGTAACTTTCCTTTAGATTGTCACAATATACGAAAGTCTTAAGATCACATCTGTTCTTATCATCGATTATTACTTGAAATTTCGATCCACAGTTCCATTGCCCTGTTCAAATTTTCTAAAGCTAGATTTGAAAAACGAAACTTTTAAGTTTGTCTCCATGAAAATCCGTTATATTCTGCTTTTTATGTGTTAAAATAGTATTTCAATTAACTTTCATAAACGAATTGCTTAAGGAGTAAAACAAAAGTATGATGTTTGTTAATGAGTTTCCAAATTAAGCTAGAAATGAGACTATTCATACTTTTGGACTGGGAGTGCAAAATTACTTAAGGATAATTTTGAGAAATACGATTTTTTGAGAAATGGAACAAATTTATGATATTAGTGAATAAGTTTTCAAATCTGACCAAATTTTAGCTCAAAGAATTTCCCAAGTTCAGTAAAATATTTCTCTAGTACATTAAAGCTACTGCAGTAGATTTGAGTAAAATTACTGCAAAATTTTCCATAAAATTTCACATAAACTGAAACGTTTATTTCCTAATTTTCTACTTTTGAAGTCAAATAATATATCATTGGAATCGCTATAATTCGCAGATTTCGAATATTATATTTATAAATTATGAGAGCGTCTGTTGGATCTTGCGCTTAGCCTTCGATAATGTATTTACCTCTTTCTGCGCGGTCGGTCTTCGCATTTCCCCCACATTTGTGCACCGACCTTTTAAAATTAAAGGACAAAGCATCGGCAACTGTCATTTGGTGATTGTGAATTTTCTTTTGTTAAAGCTTCTTCGGCTTTAACGAACACATTCTCATGACGTATCTCGTGCTTCCCACTTAGTGATGGGCACTGCTCGGCCTGACTGTGGTAAAACCTGAGCTGACCGGTAATGTCCGGCCATGACGGTAAAAGTTGTTAAAACGCGGTCAGGCGAAAATATCACCATCAGGAAAGTTTTTTTTACAGAGAAAAGTGGTTTAGTTGTTAAAAATGTAAAAATGCTGAGCATAGCAGACGACACTTTTGACAGTTTCGCACGAGTTTCGAGAGAAATTTAAAAATGACACTTTACAAATTGACAAATTACATTGAAAATCTGTTGCATTTATTGAGTAATATTTTTAAAATAATAGTTAGTAGTGTGCTAAGTTATTTTAAAATACATTTGAATGAATATAGCACTTGAAAATTAAGTTAAGTACTGTGTATCGTATAGGTTATATTCCCTAAATGAAATTACTGTTTTTTTGTTATTTAAATAAAAATGATATCCAATTATTATGCATTTCGATTTATGAGTAATTTGTGTGAATAATGTATTGTTATTATTTATATGAGAAGATATTCAATAAGGCAATTATTATAATTAAAAATGGGAAGAATGAAAGTGAAATAAAATTGAATTCTTCGAATGGTTTGCAAGAAAAATAATTGTTCAAGACATTTTTTAATATTATTTTTCTTTGAAATTACGAAAATTTGTGTAAAAACTCACACATTTACACGAATTTTTCTATAATTATTTTTTCTTCTACATATAAAGAGAAATAAAGAAAGCTTGAATGTTATTTCACATTAACAGTTTTAAAAGAATATTATAATAATTAATAGAAAAACAAATTACATGACTAATTCAGTACCCTTGCATAAAGAAAGAACCTAATGAATTTTTTATTTTTTAAAGCCTCGGCCCTCTTATGTGAAAATTATTCCAGGGTGATACATAAAAAAAATCTCGTTATTTTCGACAAACCTAATATATGTATTATATTATAGTACTGGATTTGAATTTAATTAAACGTTCTCCGAATTAAATGCAAGGAACTGCATTTTTTTGCGTTTTTTTGTTTTAATTATTTATTTTAAATTATTTAGAAAAATTTTTTTAATACATTTATTCATGAGTATGCGCACACAATTTGCATGTGTGTTAAGGAATACAATTAATGAAATTTTGATTAAAAATAACCTAACATACCACTAACTATTATTTTTAAAATACTTATTAATAAATGTGACACATTTTCAATGTAAGCGCTCTAAACTGTGAAAAGTGTCGTCTGCTATGCTCAGCTTTTTGAAATGTTTATTCTTTTGAGAATAACTGGAACATATAGGACCGAAAAACTGTTTGTACAAGTTTAGCATAGGGTATGTCCTAACAACTAAACCACTTTTCTCTATAAAAGAAACCTTTCCTGGTGGAGATATTTGGGTCAACTCTATTATATCAAATGTATATTATATTTATTTCTATACCTCGATCTGGGACAGCTTATTCAGATATTGCGACATAAAGTACACATTTTATTTTTCATGATTACTTTCATATTTGTACTTTATTTTTAATTAATTTTTATTCAGCTACACTAAAAAATGTATCATTTCAATAACTTTATATTATTACAATTCATAATATCCATTGATATTGAAACAAAAGTATTTTTATTGTCTTAATATTATAATTTAAAAAAGTGCGCATCTTATAAAAAAAATTTGTTAATTAATATTTTATTGCACGTTGTGTCGTTTTTCCAAAAAATTATTTTCTTGTTTTCAATCTTATTTTTTACGATTTGAACAAAAAATACGCATCCTACCTAAACATAATTAATAAAAAGTTTGTAGATCTTTTTTCGAGTGAAAAATTTTTGTCTACTAATTTTTTTAGTTACCTTGTGTCGTTTTTAACAATTAAAACAAAATTTACTGCTATTTCTTACGATTGAAACAAAAACTGCACAGCCTATAAAAAAGTGAAGAATAAAAAATTTGTAGATTCCTTTTGGGTGCGCAATTTTTGTCCATTCAACTTTTTTCGTAGCTGGTGTCGTTTGTTCAAAAATGTTTATTAATAATTTTTAATGTTGTTTTCATGAATAAAAGAAAAACTACGCGTTCCATAAAAAAATGATTAATAACAAATGTATAGATCTTTCTTGGGTGAACAACTTTTATTTATCAATTTTTTTCGTACCTTGCGTCGTTTTTCCAAAAATTTAATTTTTTTTCAATATTATTTTTCAAAATTATAATAAAAACGATCTATCCTATCAAAAAACGATTGATAACAAATTTGTAGACCTTATTTTGGGGAATAAATTTTGTCTATTTATTTTTTTCTTAGCTTGTGTCGTTTGTCCAGAAATTTAATTTTTTTTATTTTCAATGTTGCTTTTTATGAATAAAACAAAAAACACGCGTCCTATCAAAAAGCCAATAATAAAAAATTTTAGACCTTTTTTGGGTACACAATTTTTTAAATCTTTTTTCGTATCTTGCTTAATTTGACCGAAAAATTAAGTTTTGGATTTTTCATTGTTTTTTGTGTAATAGATTAATTGTTTCAAAAGTTATCGTGCTCACAGACAGACATACAAACAGACACATTCGTAAAAATCTATTTTTCGGGTTAAATTTTACAAAACCCTAATACCTTCTCTGATGAGAATGTAAAAATGTTATATTCCGCATTTTAGTCTTCATTAGGTAACCGTTCGCAGGTAGCTGGGGCGGAATTGTCATCTGCCCCCTGACACAGCCTTAAGCCATTAACAATTTTGAATTAACTGAGTACAAAACACCTGACGCGAAGAGTCCACTGCAATAAATTAATTTATACTTTGTGTAGTTAGTTTATTACCAAAGTTTCAGTTCCCTTTTCCCTGAAAAAATTTAAATTAAATTTTATAAAAATAAGTTTCAGACTTGGAAAAATTATTTTTATCTAGCGATGTCTCAGAGCAGGATCAGAATATGATACTTCAAGTTTGGATATCTAGTAAACCAGATACTGAGTCGAATCTCCAAGTTGTCTCGGAAATGCTTAGCGCCCTCTCTTATACAGAACCACTAATTTCAGGGCCTAAGCTTCCTTGTAAAAGATGTAACGTCATAAATTTGAAAATAGGTAGTCAGGGACACGTTACTGGAATACCATTACTCATATTTAATTGAATTTATTTTGATACTGAGTAAAGTAAAAATAATTGGCATATAGGATATTATTGGAGAAAATAAGGTTAATAAAACGAGCATTAATATATATTCCATGAAGATGATATTGTCAATTGTTCAATTTTCACGCAATAATGATTTTCATAAAGGATATAACAAAATTTGAATAAACTTTTCAAGTGGAATCATAGAATCTAGATTGAGTGATCTTCGAGAAATTTAATTTTTACGTATACAGTGGAGGTGGAGTCTTACCTATTTCCATCTCCCTTATTTCCTGTCGCCTCTATTTCCCGTCGGCTGTACACGGTTATTTCCATTTGCGCAGATTCGGCAACTCCCACCACGGTCCCGGTATATTCTCCTCCGCGTCAGTGGTTGATCAATAAAAAAGAGGCCCGAAGAGCGGGAAGCCTTGAATTGAATATTTTAGTATGACGTCATGGGAGTACGTCATACGACTTTTGCGAGAAAATATTATAAACTTAAAAGTCATAAGTGTACAAATAGTAATATTTCTCAAGTGTAGAATCTATTTTCTCAGTCATGTTCCATTCTTTTGTCGATGTACGGCCTTTCAGTTTCACGATATGAAATAAAATATCCTAAATGTCAGATTAGTGGTACTCTAACCTCAAATTTCGAAAAGTTGCTTGTATTTCGTAAAACTCAAAGCTCTTCAACCAATAAAAAGTTGAAGAAACAGAATTGTGCAAATGAATTCTACGCTTGAAAAGATTACTGTTTAGACATTTATAACTTACCTTTACATTTAGGAGATTTTGTCCAAAAAGTCGTATGCAGTTGCAGTACCATGTACTAACCTTCCTGATGGCTGACATTTCCACCTATCTACGTCATGCCACTAAACTCCCTATTCCTCGAAATATTTGCATCGTTGTTTGATTCTATCATATTGATTTTGAGTTGGCAAATTGTCGTACGTCAACAAAAACACTTGAAAACCACTGATGCATGCATGCAGACTAACGGACCGCGTCTTTTTTAACTGCGCAATAAGCCGGATATTCACTCGCATGAACCGTTTCCATAATATTGCGCAATATACTCGACTGAGTACTCGTGCACTTCCGGCCCTTCTGAGGCGAGAGTCGCAACCGTCTCTCGCCCTACGTGCTGAGAAACTGCGTGGGCCAGCAGTTCTAGGAATGCCGGGTGTATTTATTTGTATTATTATTGATAGTATTTATTATCGATTTCAAATCACCCGCGCTTTTCGGTTGAAAAAGATGCGTACAGGCGGCTTTAAGATTCATAGGAAATCTTGGACGAAAAAAATATATATATTTTTGCTAAAGTTTAATTCCAGTGTGCATAATTAATAAAACAATCGCAGAAACAAGCCGAATGCGAGGAATAAAAATCCGAGCGCGGAGCACAAGGTCCAAAAAGCTATTTAGCTTCCTGTACGTCCGTACATTTCCTCATGTAAGCTCTTTTATTTCTGTGGCTTTTCATATCTTTTCGATTTAGGGTCTTGTAATTAATTATTTATTTTACAGGGGCCGGGAGGACAGCGCAAAAATGCCCGACAGCCGCTGGAAAAATGATAGTGAATGCCTGAGTTATGGGAAGTATGATATTGTTACACCTCTCTTTGAAGCAGCTGAAAATGGAGACGAAGAAAAAATTAAACACTTGTTAGATAGAAGAGTTGATATTAACACACAGTTGAAGGGCAAAACAATTCTACATGTTGCAGCTTCAAACGGACATAAAAATATAGTAGATTTTCTCTGCAGAAGTGGTGCCGACATCAACCAGCAAGATTATGATGGTTTGACTCCTCTTTGTACTGCTGTTTCTAAAAATCATCTAGAAGTGGTCAAGGTTCTTCTAAATCATGGAGTCAGTACGATAGGGTCCTTCAGAATGGCTCTTAATCTTAAGTTTGAAAATATGGCCTTAATTCTTGTTAAATACGGTACTTTACACGACATTTGCGAATCACATTGCTCCGATTCCGAATGTTTGGACGAATTCCTAGACATTTTGTTAAGTACCGGTAATTTTAATGTTAATGCTAGGGTTACTGGAAGTATATATGGCTTTTTGGCTTTGATAAATGTCTAACGCCTCTTCATTTGGCTGTCGGCAGTGGGAAGGTAAGTATAGTCAAGAAACTCATTGATTTTGGGGCGGATGTTAATAGAAAGTCAGAGGCAAAGATGACTCCCTTACATTTAGTAGTTTTTAACAAAAATATTAGCATGACCGAATGTCTTCTAAATAATGGTGCAGACGCCAACTGCGCTACTAGTTCTGGTGATACATCATTAATTTTTATTACGAAAGAAGCATCAATTATAAGAAATAATGATCCCCGTTCACAGGAAAAGTTTGTAGATTTTGTGAGAATAACTGAAATGCTGTTGAAAAAAGGAGCTTCTGTTAATTATCATGATGTGTTTCAAGGGTTTACACCACTCCATTATGCCACCAGCATAAATGAATTTCTTCCAGGAATAGTTAGACTCCTCCTTGATTATGGCGCTGATGTGAATGCTGTTGAAAGGAAAGATGCCACACCAATCTTCTATGCACGTAATGAGATGATTCTTAAGATACTCATCAATAGTGGAGCAAATTTCAACTATGTATCTACATCTGAAACCTTTTTTACACCTCTTTCCGAGAAGATTATAAACAGTTCATTAGCCTGTGTAGAAGTTCTTTTAAAGAATGGTGCCGATATAAATATTTGAAACTCCGAGGGGAAAACCGTAGTGGAAACTCGTAGCAACTGGACTTATAAAAATATTGAAATCCTTGAAACCATAATTAATCAAACTTCAGATGTCAATTCTGCAATTCTTCATCTTGGATGTTTGTCTTATTACTATCCCAAATTGATTAGAAATTTAGCTGCCATGATTGTCAAGCGAAAAGTTACCCAGGATATTATCATCAATTTCGAATTTTTTTATTCTTATGATTCAGATAATAGATACGAGTACATTTGTACAATAATTACGATGTGTGAAGTGGAAATTCACAGAATAAAGAAAAGGAAGGTTAATATTCAAAATTTAAATTTCTTCGATATTTTAGATATGCCGATCAATAGGCTTTTGAATTATGTAGAAAGGGAAGAAATCCAGAAACTTGGTTCTGATAATATTGAGGAAGAGTTCCCTCTTTATGCTCAGATGTTGCAGTGGCACATTAAACAGGCAAGGACCCAAAGATATTTAATTGATTCGAGTGCAAAAGCTTTCAAGAAATTAATCTTTCAACTTCGTAAGGTAAAATTGCCAGATTTAATTGTTTACGAAATAGTTCCGTTGTTAGGTAATGCGCACTTAACTCTTTTGGCACAAGTATAAATTTCTATAGACGGGAAATAAGTTAATGTTTTTTATATGTTTGAGATGGCATCATCAGTTCCCTCTGATAGAAAATATTTGCTTAAATCTCATATGCTTACGATTTCAGTGACCCCCTGACAATTATTTTTTATACATCCCTTTTTGTATGTCTCTTTTCATAAGGTATTGAAATAAAGTTATTATTTATTCACTAATAGAACTCTGTCCTTTAAAAACACATTCTGACAACAACAACAAAAATAAATCCAAGAGTTAAAGATTTCTGAATAGGCTGGTAGAAGTTTCCATTCATCACTAATTATGATAGATCCACTACAAACGCTTCACATTGTCAGCTTTTATGTATTTAATTTCTTAACTTCAATAACAACACAGGCCGACAAAAATTAACTTTTTTCGTACCCAAAAACTGGACTAGGTGACCCCGAAGAATATTGATGTCCTATAAACAAATCCGGCGTCCAAATTTTTCCTATGCTCGAGGATTTCAAGATAACCTAACCCAAACGTGAAAAAATGGCCGATTTCAGCTATATTTGAAACAATATAACACGAGCAGCGATTTTTTCTTAAAACTAATTATTCCATCGTTTAGTACTCCCTTTTACATTTCATTTTCATTTTGGCTCGTCCAGAACCGATTATTTTTCTTCGAGATACGGCACATTAACCATTTCAGTTCCACACTGAAAAACGAGCACAGAAGACGAAGAAAGCGAATAAAATTGTGTTATTCGCTTGGTACACGGTTCGGTGGCTAAAGTTTTTTGAGTTTGCTGAAGTTGGCGGATCTTCCCTGGTTTTTCAGTGTGAAACTGCAATGGTTAATGTGTCATATCTCGAAGAAAAATAATCGGTTGGGGATGATCAGAAATGTAAATGATAGGAAAAGGAGTATTAAACGTTGGCGTAAACAATTTGAAGAAAAAAAAGCGCTGCTTGTGTGATATTGTTTCAAATATGGCTGAAAATTGCCATTTTTTTAATTTTTGGGTTAGGATAACTCGAAACCTGACATATAGGAAAAATTTGGAGAACGGATTCGTTTTTCGGTCATAAAAATCCTTCGGGGTCACTTAGTCCGGTCTTTGGGTACACATAATCATAATAATATTTGGAAAAAGTTATAAATACGTTCTTAGAAAATAAAATAAAGAGTTGAGCTTATTTCGTGAGAATTCCATAATACTACATATATTGCGATTCTAATTCCAAATTATGTTAAATTTATTCAAAATATTTTCGCCGTTATTTTTAAAAATTTCGCCGTGCTAAGATAAACATTATACGTACGTGAAATTTAATGTTGAAAAATTAGTTTTTGGTATCAGTGAACTCGTGAGGAAAAACTCCACCTAACTGATGATGAAAATTAGTAATTGTAAGGGAGTGTCGTACAGGTTGGGACAGCGTCTTTTCTCCATTTCATTGCACTGCGGTGTCACCTGTTATTACTGTCACATATTAGTATCAATCGTAGCTCACATTCTACGTTAACTCGAGGAGATGGTTCATGCTTGTTGTAGCGGCACCAGTGTGTTTACAAGGAGTACAAAAATTACCGTATTGGCATTATTCAATCCCATTAAATTAATATTTGTCATCAAAATTTCAAGGTAAATGAATTCAATGTGTTATGAATTAAATGAATTGTTATGTCTGAATAGGATCTTGCATATAGTGAACATCATCCCCCCCCCCCCAACAATGCTAAAATGCCGTCAAATGTATAAGTTGGGATACTTTTATTGAAACCTATACGCTATTTTTTTTTACTGAAAATCGTCTTTGGAGTAACTTTAGCGTCTTAATAATCAAAATAATCGTACTTTCGGTCGTTGTTATGTACGTTTCAAACTCTACATTTCAGCATGTTCCGTTACAAGCGAAAAACTGAACGGGTGATAATTGATTTCGAGTTCGCTGAGGCGTTTTCAAATGATTTTTTATACTTATTTTTTATGTTTTAAGAGGTGTCCCAACCTACACAGCAAAGTTTTGTAAGCTATTTAATAGGCCTTCAAAACAGTGTAATGAAAACCCAAAAATATTATGATGGAAAAAGGTTATTGGCCAAAAACCAAACCCGCGCCAACATTGACTACATTCCTCTAATTATTTATTAGAAAAAAAAACGTTATTAAAAATTATGAGAAATATATAAAATGTAGAAATAATAGACAAAAAACACGCAAAGCACCTTGCGTGCCCTAAAAATCATACGAGGCGTTTGGTTCGTTTATAAAACACGTGTAAAAACGTACGTGAAGTTCCTTGCGTACTCCCTGTTGTAAGGGAAAAAAGAGATCCTATCTTGCTGAATAATTTCGAATCTTTATAACAGAAAGAGATAGAGAATATGTATCCCATTCTATCTCTTTGCCACTCTAAATTCAAGTCTATTTTTTCAATACTGTCTTTTCTATCTCATCATGTCCTTTATCTATCCACGTAAATCTTTTTCTATCTCTTTATCAATCTAAATTCCCGTATATCTTTTTCAATCTCCTAACTTTTCAATGGAATCTCGAATTTTGAGAGATAGAAAATGATAAAAGTGTTCAATCGCGGAAGATAGACAAACATTCAAAGGGCTACGGTCAACAAAGAGGGGGGTTCTGGGCCTTGAGGCAATTTCAGTATCAGCAACATCTAGGGATACTGCAGTATAGTAAACCTACACAACCTGGAATTTCATAAATGAATAGTTTTTGAGTTATGTAAGGAAATATATGTTTTTGCAATATCAGTTTCCCGGAAAGAACTAAACCTATTTAAAAATCCATGTTTTAATACACTAGATCTTCTCGTAGCAAAATAATTCTTCAATTTTCGGATTCTACGGGAAAAACTGCATAAGAAACTGTTAATGACACTTTTGATATCGATGCGGAAAGTAGTGAAAATCAGGAGTTTGTAGTTTGCAAAGCTCCTCTGATATCGATGCAAGCAGTTAATGTTCGTGAGTATTTCGGATGGATCTTAAAGGCGTATCGAGTTGCTGGGCATTGAAATTACTCTACTAGCTGTATTTTTGGCAGGGTTGTGAGTGATTCCAACGGAGTTAGCTTGGCCGTACCGTTCCTACACTAGCTTCGTTGTTTTGACTGTCGCGTGCGTCTCATCTTGACTCGTTTTGACTTTTTCCTACTAGTCTCGCTTCATCGTTGATACTCAACACACTAGTCTATTTCTTCTAGACTTGACTAAAGGTTCTCCTTAGTCTGTGGCTCCTGGAAAGCATCATGCCACCCATACGATCTTATTTCACCTGCCCTATACTTGGCACTCCACGGAGTTTGCCGGAGAGTCAACTGCCGACGTTGAAGGATGTCCTTCTGGCCTGTTTTCACGAAAAGTTCAATAACACGCATGTGAAAGGACTTTCTTCTAAAGCCCCTTTCCTGGACGTAGCTAAGGTTGTTGCGACTCAGATTTTGACCCTGTATAAAAAGGCCTGCTGCGGGCATAAAAACAATCCCTGATAGAATTGTTTCTTTTCATAAAAAACACTAGAACCTCCTTAAGTCATACCAGAATAACTCTAGGAAAGAAAATAGCGGTTTAAAAGGCGCCGTTAAAATTTTGGTTGAAAAGTCTAATATACTTTTGGACGTGACTTTTTGTAAATGCCCTATCGACCCAGCTAATCCGGGGGGAAGTCGGTGCACTCGAACTCAGTGCCGCGTTCAGAATTGAGGAAAGCGGCCGCACTCGAACTCAGTCCCAAATTCAGTCCGGCGGCGCTCTCTCCTACGTTCCTTCTTTCCCCCACCACTGGCGGCCTCTTCGTACCACCGTACAAGGAGGAGAGAATGAGCGCGCGTAAGTGAGAGAGAGAAAAGATGTCCTAAGGAGTCAAACCTCTCTCTCGCTCCAACTGTTTCCCAATATTTTCCCTTCACTTTTATGCACAATAGATTCTAGGCTTGGAACTGGCAGCTATATATTCCCCTAAAAATTCTTGAAGGAGCTATTTTTTTTATTTCGAGTCATGTACTGAAAATACCTACAAAACAATCTTCTACATCGGATGGATCCAAAAACGCAAGACCAAAAAAGTTTTTCAGAAAATTACTTATTTCAGAGTTAATGTTCTTGCACTCATTGGACAATCCAAGTTCCTGAATTTTTCTTCACCAACTCTGACCTAAATGAAATCGACAACCTTTAATAGCATTGGAATTTTTGAAGTCGAATCGAATAGCTGAATGTATGGCAGGTTTGAAATCAACATACACTATTTTGGCTTTCAAATTCAATTGCAGTTTTTCAAATTCTGCAGTTAAGTGAGCAAGTGCTGTAGCATATGAATTCATATTTTTTCCAAGGAGTAGAAAGGAAACGAGAGTTATATACAAATTTCGAGAAAGTCAGAGAATCGTAAAAACTTGACCGAATTGTTTGGACAGCTGTAAAATATCCCATAAACAAAAATGACGGAGAGCTGACACAAAATGATTAAATTTGTAACAGTAGAAAACATGATAACATGTTTTTTTCTATCATTAACAAGCATCAAATTTTCGTTTTTATTACTTTATATTTTTACACTATCAAGGGCACCATAAACATCACTCAACATTTTTGGTAACTTTGGCTTTACAGATCTTCGAGCATAACCGAAGTTATTCCAAATAAAAGAAAGATCAGTTGTAGTTAATGTTTCAATATCTTCCTTAGCCAGCTCTCCACGAATAATTTTTGATGGATGCATTTCAGATAGCTCGCGTAATTCTGTGGCTTTCCTTTTTATACCATTGCTCAATTTTTGTGGATTTAAATTTTTTTAATTCCTCCGTTCATGATTATGCTCATGTGTGCTTTCAATTATTTCTCTACTTTCTGTCAATTTAAGGAAACATTCACAATTACTTTTAATACAAGTGCAGCGTTCTGTTTTATTTTTCAAAAATTTATGAAAACGGAACTTGTAATCATTATTAACGACCAAATCTCTGCCTCTCTCATTCACTATTGTCTGAATTTTACTTACGGCTTCCATTGTTGACGGAAAAAGCGGGATGCTAAATCAACTGACAAAACTGTCTCTGACAATACTAACATCTACTCTCTAGCAATAACAATTACGTATTGGACACCCTGCCCCTTTCCCTTCTTCCTGAAAAGATGGGAAAGTTAAATGAGTAAGAGAGGACTGGGAGGGAGAGTGACGTTGACTCTGATCAGCTCCGGGCGGTCTCTTCACGGGACCGAGTTTGAGCGTTTTTCTGAGTTCGTGTGCAGCCGAGGGAAGTATCTGCCACTCTCCTGACAAATCAAAGAAAGTTGCAGCAATTAAGAAATTCTTTCTCTTAGATCAAAGGACCTCGCGATAGATGGTTATAGGCCATGTCGATAAGAAAGTAACTGCAGTTCTGAGAAAAAGGGAGTCTAGAAGGTTCGCGGTGTTGCAACCAAAATCGGCAGATTTTAGTGCTACTGGTCCATCCACCGCTCCTGAAATACAGATAGAAAGTAAAACAGTCTCTGCTTAATACTGCTCTAGTAAATGATAAGTATGGCTTGAGTTTTAAACAAAGAGCTACCATAGCCTCAGCGTTTTTTGCAGATGTTGGTCTTATCAGTAGCACAGATAACTCATTTGTGATAGATAACACCAAAATTAAAAGAGTTAAAACAGTAGTTCGTGGTAGTCATGTGTCCCCTGCTGATGTGTTTACCAAAAACCCACTTCGCGGTCTTTACTTTGAAGACCTTAAGGATAAAGCTAGTGTACAAGTAAAAGAAGGGGCAAAATACTACCGGCGCATTCACACCGAGGAACACATTTCACTTGTGCAAGAGCCAGGCTCGTTTTATATTGGCCACTTTACTCTAGCATCGGGTACAGCAATTGACATTTCAGAAGGCATCCTTAACTTTTTAGATGAAAATGATGCCAGACAATTTCTTGTTGCTTTTGGTTGCGACAGAACTAACGTAAACACCGGACACAAGGGTGGTGTAATGCGTTTGTTGGAGAAGTAAGTAAAACATCCATTACAATGGATTGTTTGTCTCCTCCATTTTAATGAGTTGCCTCTTAGGAACCGTACGCAGTCTCATGATGGTACCACCAGTGGTCCTAACACTTTTTGTGGCACAATAGGCAAACAGCTAGAGAAATTTGAAAGCCTCCCTGTATGCAGCTTCAAAAAATTGGATGTGGATTTGCCGGATGTAGATGTTGCGGAGCTGAGTAAGGATCATAAGTACCTGTATGCCATTTGCATGGCCATTCAATCAGGAGTGTGTTCTGAGGACCTAGCGAGGCAAGAACCCAGTCCTCTTGCACACTCAAGGTGGCTAACCGCAGATAACAGGATACTTCGCCTTTACGTAGCAACAGCCAGGCCATCTGCTAATCTGAAAGCTTTAGTTAGTTTTGTCTTGAAAGTTTACGTCTCGTCATGGTTTGCTATCAAGATCAAGCACTCCGCTGTCGATGGCAGCAAGTTGCTTTTTGAAATAGTGGAGAGATCAAGGTATTTGCCTGAGAAACACCGTGATGTTGTCGACCAGGCCATCAGCAATAATAAGTACTTTGCGCACCAAGAAAATGTTCTTTTGTCCATGTTTGCCGACGAAAGTCAGGAGATTCGAAGAATGGCAGTTCAAACACGGAAATAATAAATTGGCCCAAAGATGAACTATTTGAACCACCCATTTTGAGTCGAACAGCAGACGAAGCAAGTCAGTTATGTGTTGAAGACTGTTCTTAGGTCATGACTTTGGTCGGAGACTTTCCTTGTCAGACACAGGCGGTGGAAAGAACGGTAAAACTTGGCACCCAAGCCGCAAAAAGCGTGTGTGGTGCAGAAGCACGTGACGGGTACATTAAGTCCACACTTAGTTAGTTAGTTAGTTGTAATGTGGGCGGGGGGCCACGTGAAAATATAAACTCCAGCTCAGTTTTTATTCCTGGGGACTTTAATTGCTGTAACTCACTTTGGGGAATTTTACACAATTGCAATAACGGACCTGAGCTCTGCGGTTTTAAAAACGAATACACCCAACCAGAAAATGCATCCTGTTCAGGAGATCAAGAAAGAATCAGAAGCCTCCACGCTTTAGCGGAGGAAATGTTTCCACCAATGGTCTTCTTCAATTAATTTCCTGATCATGTCAGCTTTCAGAGCAATGCATTCTTAGAGTCCCCTTTAACGATGTCAGAGTTTTCAATCGCCCTGACTTCGATAAAAATTAAATCCTCCGCAGGTTTTGACAACTTTGACTATGATTTCATACTACAACTTCCTGAACAAGTCCAGACAATTCTTCTCAAAATTTAAAATGAAATTTACCTATCTGGTTCTTTTCCAAGCTCTTGGAATGCATTTATTATATTTTCCGTTCTTAAATCAACCCCAGGCATATTTCGTCCAATCGCTTTGGCTTCATGCTTATTCAAGGTGATGGAAAAGCTAATTTACAAATTTCGTGGCATGTGGAACAGAAGCATCTTCTGTCTCCCGCTCAGTTCATTTTCAGAAAGAGAAGATCCTACGCGGATAATCTTGCTATCCTGTCAAAAGAAATTCTTTCGGGCTTTGCCAGTGGCGAGATTGTTGCAGGCCTATTCTTGGATCTTTAATGTGATTTTACTAGCGTCATCCCCCAAATTCTTATTGAAGACCGTAAAGAAATCGGCGTCCCCCGATAAATTACACCATCTATACCAGAAAAATTCGCCTACTCGTCCAGACGCCCCTAAAAATTGCAGTATCGTTGAATTTTTAGATGATATTGCCATATTGTGTCAATCGTATAATCCAATAATCTGTAGTCAATCCCTCCAACAATGCCTTAATGTGCTTGCAGTCTTTTAAGAACAAACAGGTCTCGAGGTCTGCCCTGAAAGAACCAAATTGGCTTTTTTCAATAGACGGAATATTAATACCTGTAACCCAACATATACCCTATCACTAAATAACATCCTAATATCCCCCTGCTTCCATGTTAGATTTCTCAGTATTATTCTCGACTTCAAATTCTCTTTCCAATTTCACTTTCTATACTTCAGCGATAAAATTAGGAAAATATTGAACATCTAGAGGGTTCTGAGAGGCACCTGGTTGGATGCAGATCCAATCATCATTAGGATGGTTTATGTCTCCCTCATCAGAAGCAGTTTGGAATATGGATCCCATGTTTTTAACTTTGTGTCTCATAAATACTTTGCAAAAATTCATAATGAAGCTCCAAGATTAGCTTTCGGTTACAGTGGCGGTACGCCTATGAACGTTATGATGGCAGAATGCTGTGAACCTCCTTTAAAGAAAAGATTTTGCTTTTTGGCCAAAAAATACGCCATTAGAACCTTTTCAGACCTTGATCACCCATTCCCAGATATGTTACTAGCTCTATCTGAACGCGTTAGAATCACTAAAAGCGGTATCAAAAACCGGTTTGTCCTTCTGAACGCATTTGAAAATGTTAAAGACTTTAAAAATCTGATCCGTATATCAGAAACACCCCCTCAGTATGAATTTTCATGCGCAGACCTTCTACTTTCCCCTAAAATTAACACAGCAATAGGCAGACTAGTCCAAAAAAGCCCCTCCCCCATACAGGACTTTCAAGACCTGGTAGAAAATGAGTTCCAGGACTACATCCACTTTTATACGGACGGTTCAAAATCAATACCTGAAACAATAGCTGGTTGTGCTCTTGTATGCCCAGATGCTCAACTAACTCATATGTGGAAACTATCCAATTTTGCCTCAATTTTCTCGATTGAAGCCATAGCCATACTCTATACACTAGACTACATTATCCAAAACCGGTTTTCTAAGTCAGTAATTTTCACAGACTCGCTAAGTGTTCTTTAAAATATTGCCAATAAATGTCCTGCTTTCATAAATTCTTACTTGATCTTTATTATTAAAAATCGTTTAGCGGTTCTAGACAAACTTAAATGCGTAGTCTCCCTAGTATGGATCCATGGACATAACTCGTCGAATCGGGACGGACCGGGTCTCCACTTTCGATCACGCATGTCGCAGAAACAAATCTTAGCTACACCTCTTAGTAGTGACGTATCTCAAAATGTTCAGGGCTCTCATCTTTGACCAGCCGCTACAGGCCGTTACATTTTAGTACCTACAGCACTGACTTCCATTTCCGTCCAACTCGCACATACCAGCTCCACGGCCCTCTTGGTTACCATTCAACACAGCCGCCATCTGTACACTTATTCCATATGGCGGTGTAGCTAATATCGTTGCTGATTGGCTGCAATTTCTTTTACTTGCGCGTGGCTAGACCTTGTTTGGATTGGATCATGCTCCGAGGATTTGGATGCGGCGAGTTTCAATTCGACAGGTCCTACTGTACCAGGAAACGAAGCAGCAGACGTGGCGGCAAAATTAGCAGCCAAAGACGCCTCCGTTCTTAATTTCCCTCTTCCATTCTCTGACTTCTTCGTCGCTGCCCGGAAAACTCTGGATAAAATTTGCCACAATTATTTTACAGAAATAGGAAAAAATAAGGGTGTCCTTTTCGCCCAGCGAAAAACTGAAAATCGCCTATTGTTTAATAATATTTAATTGCAAATTGAGTTAGACGGAAAATTCAACTTTAAAGCTCCCTCAATACATTTTGTCGGGGAAAATGAAAAGGGTTACCGATCTGTCTTAATTTGCAATCAAATATTATTAAAAAATAGGCGATTGCCAGTTTTTTCTTCAGTTTTTAGGGATCACTAGGGTATATTTCGTGCGTAAATCAAAGTCTCAAACAATTCCAATAATATTTTTCCAACTTACGATTATTTATTTCGTAAAAAGTAATTGAATTTGTGGAATTTTTTTCAGTTTTTCATCCTTATTATTAAAAAAAAAGGATCCGTTGAAAAAACAGCAAATAAAAAAAGTTCCCTCTCGTCATATTCTACAAGGCTATATTTGAATAAAAAAAATTAATGTTGTGACTTTTAAGATTTCCGTCCAACGACACGTTTGGACAATACTTTCACCCGATCTTGAACGCTGGACGATTTTTCCGATCCAGCCCCTCAATTACTGTCGGGTTTCAATTTATTTTTGCTCAGAAAACACAAACAAAGGACATCGAACAAAATTTGAAAACATTAGTTAAAACTAAAAAAAGAATGCGCTAGTTTTCAGCTTATGAAGAACTTCTCCGCGGAAAGTTGTTGGAACACGAAAATTCCCCCGATACTTTTTTCCGCCGAACGTGAAAAAGCATGGTATTAAATAGCTATGGACAAACATCGACATATTGTTAAACAATTAACTTTTTTATGCACGGATCGAAATTTGCAGTTTATATGTTATTTTTCACAAAGTTGAAATCCGAAAAAAAAATTTCTACACAAAAATGGTGCTCTTCATTAAGCTCTATATGCTCATATTTTTTTCAAGTGTTTTTTTTTTCAAATTTCAGTTTCAGATAATTTTTCGCATCACTTTATCTCGAATGGAAGGCAAGGAATACAAAGCCTAGCGCCCGTCGGTTATTGCATTCGGAACCTCAATTATTGGCCAACCCATCCATTAAGATTGCCAGTCATTTATTAAAATTCTTTAAAAAAAGTCAACCTCAAAATCTAAATACTCTTCAATCTTACCTAGGCCGCCTTGTGCGGGGGGAATCCTTCTGGCAAAGGGTTCCTTCCGCACAGAGCGGCCTTTCCATTATCTTTTAAATTTCGGCGCCTTGCTACGTACGTCGGGAAACCGAACTGACTGCCATCTCTTGTGAGTTGGCCTAGTTGAGTCCTGCCCGACATTATGTTTCAGATTCAGTGGGACACACACTCCCGCAACTTGATCATGGCCGAATATACAAATATACACGTATAGTGCCAAGTGCCAATGCAGAAGAAGAAGAAGTTGGAATCACTCGTGGATGTAGGTTCCAGCGTTTGTCGTTTTCGCCTAACAGTCAGCCGTTTTCTTGTAATATTGAAAATAAACACTAAATGAATTTCCGACAACCATAGGTTTTAATTTCGATTTCAATGAGAACAACCCTACTCAAAGTACAGCTAAGAGAGTAATTTTAATGTCCAGAAACTTGATAGGCCTTTAAGATCCATCTGAAATAAATACCCACGAACATTAACTGCTTGCATCGATATCAGAGGAGCTTTGAAAAGTACAAACTCCACATTTTCACTACTTTCCGCGTCGATATCGAACGTGTAATTGACAGTTTCTTATCTAGTTTTTTCCGTAGAATCCGGAAATTAAAGAATTATTTTGTTACTTGAAGATCTATCGTATTTAAACATGGTTTATTAAACAACATAATTATTTTTTCTATTTTTTTCGAATATCGAAAGTCTCATACAGAGTTATATACATATTTTGAGAGTGCTTGAGAAGATCTTTCATAAAAAAGGAGCAACGGAATATACTTACAAGGAAGGTTACCCAAGTGTCCGCCTCCGATTTGATTCGATCTGAAGTATGTTTTAGAGCACTCGAAAATAAGGTACACGTATTTTCTTATACGTGCCAGAATTCATATTTAGGGGGTGAAATCACCCTTCAAAGTTTTCGACATCACTACTTTCCAACCGAGCAATTCACGCCTACCCCGAAAGGGAAACGGCTTAATGATATAATAATAATAATATTTAACCTATTGAATGAGAAAAAAAACGGCTAATAATGTTATATTATACAAATTCACAAACAAGAGTAATCTTTTTCGTTATTTCTAATCATTACACACGTAGAAAGATTCGCCAAAAGGTATACTAGGGAAAGTCTACGGAAATTCCGTTGAATCTTCGTGGAAATTCCACTAACTTTCCGGCTGCCATACTATTATTACCTCTACCAGCGGTCGATTCCCGGAGGTCTCAACCTTCGTTCCAACACATTCCGTTCGCAGTAGGTGAACAGAATGCATCTTTTTCTAGTTATTCATCTCTTAAATAGCGATTGTTCGCACTCCAATGCTTACTGGAAAGACCTGTAATTTTATATCAACTTCCAAGTGCAGCAGGTGTGAAAAATACATCTACGATGAAGTGCAGTTCTAAATGAAGGTAGCAGGCACCTCAATGGTTACTGAAACGACTTCTTATTATAAAAGACATTCCGAGCGCATCAATTGGAACAAAGTATATCTTCCCTTAGGAAGTTAAGTTCTAGAAAGAAATTAATTGCATCCAGTCGATTCCAAACAAGAATTGCACAGTGGGCCTGAATCCGAAATTCCTGGACAAAATCCAGAAAGTCGATATTTTTATATCAAATTTCATATTCGCGGGGTTTCGGAGTCGATAATTACGAAAATGAGTCGGAAAAATCAGAATTCAAAATGACGGACTTCATATCAAAATATTACTCTTCTTTGCTGATATTAATTATAAAGGGGTTCTTAGGGTCATTACTTGAGATGTTCTTGAGGAAAATGGGGGAAAAAAGTGGAAGCTCTGATGACACGATTTGATTCCTTATAATTTTTCGCACATAAAACAATTGAAGGCTGCGTTGGATCACACCAGATCATAACTTAGTCTTTTAATGTTTTTATATATCGTATGTAAAAACAAGAATTCGAAGCAGCCACATTCACGGAGCATTCACGTTAACTTGAAACATGCTTAGAAGTCTTTAGGCATAAGTAAATATTGTACATACCCCCAGCATCACACTCCATTCCGCTGATTTGTTTCCCAGCTTTTATTAACTGATATATTCGTATTCACTTCAGACGCAAGAAAGTCGACATACGTTCGAGTCACGCGCGTTCCTCGGCAAGGTTAACTATGAGCGTGCACCTGTCGCCGAATATTCGATAAAACCATCTGCTATTCTGAGTTTGAGCGCATTAACACCGTCTATACAAAAATTCGTAGTAGTTTACGTCAAATGGTGACTTTCGATTTTGGGGTTCTGTCCAGGAATTTTGAATTATGGCCGACTGTGGATCGTTCATACACCAAAGGTTGAGTGCGGCCCATCTTAATTTAGAACTTAACTTCCTTAAGGAAATAGTATATTATGTATCGAGGACGGCAGTCAAACTAGGCAAAATAGCTGTACACCCTTAAGAGACACCATATTTTTTGTCCTACCCTCCTTGAAAACAAGCATGTGAAGCAGATAGAGGATGTTCGGCGTACTTGACAATTTTATATTATAGGTAAAAGGAAGAAATAGCGTACTTTGCAGGAGGGAGACTGTCGGGTCTAGCGATATAATTTTTTAAAAGATGAAGATAATTTCCACAATATTCTCACTTGCGGGGTGCAGTGTATGTAAAACGGGCGTAAAAACCAAAAGGTTTTTATCATACCTAGTGCACTCGACAGTTGTTGTTCAATGTCGAGTCATGAGAAAAATGTGTGGGGCACGGCCAGTCTTCATTCAGAACTTATCACCCTCCATGAAGATGTATTCTTCACACCTGGTGCCTTTAGAAGTTGCTGTACAACGATGGGTCACCAGAAAAGTGGGTGGAGTTCTGCGAATCATCATTTAGAACTTATTTTCCTCGACAAAGATGTATTCGTTACAACTGGTTTACTCGAAAGTTGTTGTACAATAACGGGTCTCGAGAAAAATAGGCAGAGTGCGAACATTCCTCATTTAAAACAAAGCTACTTCCAAGAGGATGAATTTTCCACTCCTGGTCCACCCCGTAGTTGTTGCACAATGACGGGTCCCGAGAAAGATGGGCGGATCGCGGCCAATTTTCATTTAGAACAACACTTCCTTGAGTAATATGTATTCTTTACACATAATGCACTCAGAAGTTGTGCAAAGACGGGTCCCGAAAAAATGGGTTGAGTGCGGCAAATCTTCATTTAGAACTTCAATTTCTCGAGGTAGCTGAATTTTTCACACTTGGTGCACTCTGAAGTGGTTGTACAATGACGGGTAATGGAACAAATGGGTGAAGTGTGACCAATGTTTCCTTAGAACATGACTTCCTGGAGGGAGATGTATTCTTCACACCTGGTGCATTGTGTTTTTTTAGAGCTCCCTGGGTATATCTCAGAGTGAAATCTGCTGTTGAAATTTGTTGGAATTTCCACAGAAAGTCAACGGAATTTCCAACTAGAATTTCTGTTGTTTTTCCGTAATTTTTAAACAATATTTGTCATATTTTCCGGATTAACAACGGCTCTTAATCATTCCTACAATTTTATAAATAAATTCACATTTCGACTTTTTTTCTGTGAAGGTTCTAATTTTTTTTAACCAGTGATAATGCATCTCCATGTGAGCGCATCGATTTAATACATACGTGCGAACGAAAAAACCGTGCGGTCAAAATAAAATCTTCGTTATTTGTTAAGAAGAAGGTATTTTAAACCCTTTTTGAGTTGGCTGCGGAAACGCCAAAAGCTACAATATATTCGTCCAAAGAAAATGATTTTAAATTGAATTTTCTATAAAAATACGTTCAGGCTTTTGAAATTCGCAATTTGTTTGAAATTAATTTAGGGACGAACGCCGTGAAACAAGAAAAATGTATAGGCATTCGTAGAATCGGGCCCCTCAATTACAACCTCATTTCCGAATCGTGATGTACCAACAAACGATTGTGTACTTGAAAAAAATATAATACTCATTTCTTGTTTCAGCAATAAGTTCACAGACCGAACGTTTTCTTCATGGTGTCCCTAATCCTAGTGTGCCTCGCAGTGGACGTTCTTCTCCTTCTCGTCCTCAGAGAAGTTCTCCAGACACGACTCTTAGTCTTACCACTCCGAGTTCTTCTGCCAGGTCATCACCCCCTGCCGAGCCACCACTTCGTGCCAGGTCCACGTCCCCTTCTCTCAGGAAAACTTTTCCAACCATATTCGGATATAAATTTGAAGAACTTGAATTTATTCGACTTAGTCCGTTTAAGAATCCAAATCTGATATTCGAAATTCAAAAATTTGTTTTTCCTTCTGATGGACGAATTATGTTGAGACAGGCAAATAGTGACCCGGACCCCATGCCAACCGCAGAACAACTTGTATTATCGACCTCAAATGGCGACGTATATGCAATATTGGAAAAAAAATCATACGGGCACGTTATGCTTCGTGGAATATTCAAACCTATTCTTATGCGGGCAAAGCGGGCAAAAATGAACATAATTAGCGGCGTGGTTGAAGAATTGACCAGCGAAGAAATCGCGCAATGTCCAGTAGGATTTAGATTACCAATCTCAAAGAGTTTTAGAGTATATCGTGTGTAAAGCACAATTCCTCACACAGTTAATATACAAATAAAAAATGCATGCGTCTGTCAGATTTGGCACTTTCCGCTTGGTCTTTATGCTTAAGTCGCGTTTATACATACAGACCTTTTACAATTAAGGGTCAGGACACTTATAAATTTTTACATATACGATAACATTTTCTTACATTTTACAAATTCTTCGAACAGAAAACAATCCAATCAGTTGATATATCCCAAATTTCATATTGGATGATATTATTCCATTTTAAATACGGTCAATTGCAACTTTTTTATGTTAAGTAAACTTATTAACCTTTTCAATTATAAGACCCATTCAGTTTACAATGCGTGATTCTCATATCTTTTAGATAAAATTTTCCCACTTTCAAACGTACATTTTCAATCTAAAGAATTTTAAAATGCAGTTTTGAACACTTAGATTTATTTTTGTTTTGTTTTTTGAAATCGAATTTTATTTTCTTGCAGTTTCATATCAATTTTTTAGAAATGGTTGAATTCTGATAAATGTTAGGGTAATTTTTTCAGGAAAGACATTCTCTTCTGTTTCCAAATTTAGAAACCAATTTTTCTATGGATTTTGATAAAAAAAACTTTTTAAGTTGATCAACCATTAATATGAAGGGATTCATGATTTTCAACATTCGACTGTAGTTCGACAACTCAAAATTGAAGAATAAATGATTTTACACAAGACTGTTTTAGTTGGAAATATTCAATTTTTAACTCATTCAATTTGAAACAAGAAGATTTTTCTAATGTTTAGCAATGTTCAATTATTCATATAAAATGAGCAATTTCGGATGAAAAATTCAAAACTAAAGAATTTATAACTGAATTGATTGAGATAGAAAGCCATGAATTGTTGAAATTTCAGTTTTAAATTTTTAGTTTTAATGTTACGATATTGATTGATTCACATACGAAAACTTAATTTTTAATTCCGAGTTTTAAGTTTTGATGGATAAATAATAATTGACCAATATTATCAATTTCAAACGTCTTTAAATTAAAATAATTTAACATTTGATTTAAAAAGTGTAAAAAGAAATGTCAATCAAATAATTTTTCCAACTTAGGATTTCTTGAAATAATATAACTTCACAAATTCATAAATTTATTGATTCATTCTTCAATTTAAAGTACTGAATATGATAAAGTAGCGTATATTTATATCGTCTTTCCAGAAGTCTTTGAACTGTTCAATTTATAAAAGTGTGAAAAACCTGTTAATTTTTTTCTCGATTAAAACGGCCTCCTTGTTTTTTCGAAGCTCCTCCGACTTAAACTCCATCATATTAAATGTATGTTTGAATAATTTCTGTACCTCGAAACAGGTTTGCTCATTCGTATATTGTAAAATAATGTATGATTTTATCATTAATTATTATTTTATTTTAGTTACCTTAAAAAATGTATAAGAACAGTTTTTTTTAATTAGAGAATTTCCCCTTTTACCTCTGGTAACATATAAGTATTATCAATTGATAAAAGCAGTTCCGAATTTTTTTAAATCTAAGAACATTTTTTGTAAATTAAATCACAGTCGTTGGTGAAAGAAAACTCGTTGAAAAACTTTACTTTTCTTTTTAGGACCTGAAAAAGTATGCAACAGCACAATACAATTCTATAATTCTATTAAAAGCTATCGTGCCTACAGACGAATACTACTACCTGTAACAAAAAAAAAAAAAAGATCTCTAAAGTATGAATAAGGAATAAAAATAATTAATATATGAAGAAGAAAATTTACCCAAAGCCTAATTTCTTCTTGTTAAAAAAATCCGCATTAAATCTTTAAGAAACCACAGAAGAAAAGGAAATCAAAATTGAATGCAAATCAATAACAATAACAATATTTAACTCAGAGCCATTATATATTTTTATCTGATTCATATCAATTTTCATTGGACCTCGTACAATCAATCGAAATCTGACGAAATATTTTGAAAAGTTCTTTAATCGCATGAAAATACTTGGAAATTCTCTTGGATACTGAAATCGTAAGAAATCCTTTGAGGCATCAGGAATTCCTAAGAAATGCTCTAAACTCTCGTGGAAGCGCAAGAAATTCTTTGAAATAAAGTGGAATAGCTTGTAATTTTCAAAACACTATACACTCTTTTAAGGTCCTGTAAGAACTGTTAAAATTCTATTCGAAAAAACTTGTTAAATTTTCTGAAATTCCTTTTCATCTATTGAAAACTCACGAAACCTTCGAGATCTTAAAATCTGGTATATACATTTAGAAAAAAATTAACTGAATCATATCTCTTGAATATTCAGCATACTGCTATTGGTGAATGTTTGAAAGTCGAATTATAAGCCCGTCATATCATCTTAAGTCTTAGAGAAACAACATAATATAATTAACATTCATATTTTTGTGATAAAGAATATCATCAGCAGTTTCTGTCAGAGTGATTGAAAATCAAAGTTAGAGAACGATGCTTTTGTTTCAAAATGACTTCATTTCCGCTGAGTAGATTGTGAAATGTGAGATCAAACACATAAAAAGATAAAATACGTTATTACAAATCTTTGAATTTCCAAAGCTTCAATTTAAGATTAAAGCCTGAAGCTTAAAAGACTACATAGATGGTGACATCAGTCTTAAAGAAATGTGTAATAAAATTTTCTTCCTGGAAACTGAATCTTATCAAATGTAGATAACTCAGAAGGACAAGTTTAAGATCTTTAATGTAAGATATAAAGACAATAGTATATCTTATATGAGCTAATAATGCAATAGAATATTCATTAGTAACATTGGTTATCAAATTCTTAATTAATACATTCATCAGTTTGTCCTCTAATTAGAAAAGATGAGGATGGTCTGTACTCTGCTGTATGCCTTGGCCGTTATCTTCAATTCAATTGGTGAATACAATAATATGATATATCTATAATTTACACGGAAAAATACGTTTTATAAAGGTTACCGAATTAATTCAAGAGTGGCGGATATGGAAGACAGTTTAGTGGAAGTCTACTAGATGTATAGAACGTTTTAATCGTATTCAAAATCCGAGGCGATATAACATGTACTGGCGAGCAGGTTGTGAAATCTAGATTATCTAACGTTTGGACTTTCGTGTAAAAATCTTGGCTAAGCGTGACAAAGGATAAATATCTGTGTCCCAACTTATAAGTAACTTTTCGTTTTCGTAAACTTTAAGTATGAATAGGCGATTGTAGCATATTTGAATAGAATTTTTTTATTATCTCTCATAAAATAAAATATTTTTTAGTCAAACAGAAGTCTTCGAAAAGTTACCGATAGGTGGGAACAGTTTTATGCCAAATTTTATATGGCTTGTAGCAGATATTTAAAAGAGTATTTTCTCGAAAACAACGAAAAGGCGAATCAGATTTTTCAAATTAATGCTCAGAAAACGAGCTCAAAACGAACAAAACTTGTGAAACAAAACTGAAATTTACAATTGGCGGTCTCTACATTTGTTTCCGGATATATAATAACTCTTCAAATCTGTTACAAAACGAAAAAAATAACATTCAGCATATAGTAAAGAAGCGAAGTGCTTCACAAGAATACCCAGTATCTCGAAATTAATTCATACGAATCTTTCGAAGACTTTTGATCGATTCATAATGTTATAATGTTTCATTGAAGTTTTGACCCTTAAAATTGTATTTATGGCAATTGGCATGGCCATATTCGTAATCAGTGCATGAAAATACATCGCTACTGCCGACGACGAAAATTGTTTGATGAAATTTACAGAAAATATACTGTATGATGTACTACGACTCTTAGAGTAAATAAAGTATAAACCCGTTTTTGAAAAGAAATGCTAGAAATTATTAGCTGATACATTGCATAAATCACGCATTCATATCTTCAAGCTCATGGGGAGTCGAGCGAATTTCGAGGAACAAAAAATTTCCTGAGGTAAAGTTATTCAAAAATCTGTGAATATGCTTTTCACCAAAATAATTACTTAAAATGAATCCTCATTGAGAAATCCAGATTTTAGTTTTTTTTATGAATTTTTTTATTAATATTCAGCCGTTCAGCTAGTTTTTGTTCAATAATAAAATCCATGACTTTTTTTATTTTACTTTTGAATAGCGCTACTCTTTTAAAGATTTATAAATGCAATAACATATGTCTTGAATTAGTATAATAACTATACAGAAGTAACTTTTAATCTGTTGAATCGTGAAAAAATAATTGTTAGTGATATGATATAGAAATTCACGATGCTTTTTTGCAATTTCTAATGATTATTTGTTGAAATTCATTGTTTTTGCATGAAACATGAGACAAATTAATGTACGATTATACAGCCACACAAAACGAAAAACTTTTCTGGCCTGGTGGTTAGGCCATTTTTACTATAGGTTTTTGGGGTCGCTCAAACCAAATCCGAAGTCGGTTTCACCCCATCATGTCTGGTTTTTGACATAACCTTAAAAAAATATTATAATCCGAGCCTCATTAGCTCGTTACAGTTAAAAAAGGACAATGACTCAAATTCTATCTACCTGTCATTTGTTATTCATTATTTATAATTTTCCAGGTTATGCGCTTATTCGACTTCAAGGTTATAGGGTAAAGAGGTTATGCGGTCGAAGGATGAAGGGGTCGAATATTTATAGGATTAAGAGATTATGAGGTTCAATGTATTAGGTATAACGGGTCAATTGTGCTCAGATTATACGATAATTTAAGGTTATGTCAAAAACCTGACATGATGGGGTGAAACGGACTTCAAATTCGATTTTGGTGACTCAAAAAATATATAGTAAAAATGGCCTGACCCTCAGGCCAGAATACTGTGAAGACTTTTGGAGGTTATGTCAAAAACTTGACGTGATCGGGTAAAATGGGCTTCGGATTCCGTTTCAGCGACCCCAGAAACGTTTAATAAACCCGTAATAAACATATAATAGACACGTTTTGAGTAAATATTTCTTCAGATAACGTATTTATAGCGTTGTAAACAGCTTTCATGCTAAACGTTTCTTGTCGGTAAAAAGTCACTTAACTCACCATGAGCTTGATGATATGAATGTTTCACTTGTACATTTTTTCAGGTTGAAATTTACAACATTTAAATAAACAACAATTTGTGTGGGTTATTTACTCTGCTCATTGTAGAACGTCATAAAGAATATTTCCTGTCAACTGGAATACAAATTTCAAGAATTTGCTGATTTACGGCGAATTGGAGTATTAAAAAGAATTGTTTCCTAAAACACGAGCTTTTTGGGTTTATTGAGAAAACGGCCACAGTTACAACTTTTTTGTCCAAAAGAAAAAAATGTAGAATTTAGTTTTCTATAAGAATACATGATTTGAAAATATTTAGTATGTTTCGAATGTTTCTATGGGGCAAAGCCGTTGAACGATAAAAAATTATAGACGCTTGTGAAATTGGGCTTTTCCATTACAACAAAATTTACAACACGCGATGTACCAACATACGATTCTCTACTGAAAATAAAGCGTAATTCTGTATTTCTTGTTTCAGAATTAAGTTCACAGTCCAAGCGTTGGCCTGATGATGACCCTAATCATGGTATTCATGTCTGTGCACCTTCTCGTTCTTCTTCTTCTGGCAGACACTATCCAGACACGACTCTTTCTCTTGCCTTGCCTCATTATTCTGCCAGGTCCCATCCTCCTGCCGAGCCTCCTCTTCGTGATAGGTCCACGTCTCCTCCTCTCAGGCAAATTTTTCCAAGGATACTTGGATATGGATTTGAACATCTCGCATTTATTCGACTTAGTCCCCACACCAATCCCAATCGGTTATTCGAACTTCGAAGATACGTTTTTCCTTCCGGTAACACAATTCGAATGAGAAGCAGAAACAAAGTACTCAGTGTCATGCCAACCAACGAACAAATTGTTTTATCAACGTCCAATGGCGAGGTATGTGCAATATTGGAAAAATCACCAAGCAGACATACGATTTTTCGTGCAATATATTCATCTGTTTTTTCGACGTCAAAACGGGCAAAAATAAACATAATTAGCGGCGTGGTTGAAGAATTGACCAGAGAAGAAATCATTGAATGTCCAGTTGGCGACAGAATCCCAATCAAAAGAAGTTTTATGGTATATCATGTGTGAATCACAATTCTTCATGTCGTTAATAAATTTAAAAGAAACGCTAGCGTCAGTCATATCTGGCGCTTTGCGCTAGGTCTTTATGCGATCCCCGCGTTTATGTATAGACCTATTAAAATTAGAGTTGAAGACATTCATAACTTTTTACATTTACACTTACATTCGTTTACACTTTACAAATGTTCAAATAAAAAAAATCTATGAAATTACTTTATATATCACAAATTTTGTATCACATGATTAGAGAGAGGATTATAGCTACTGTGTAGTTAGCTGTCGAGCGCCGCTTGGCTCTCACACGCGGAGCTCATTATTTGTTCTTCATGATTTCGAATTGAAAGTGTTTAAAATTGAAGAAAAATGTATTAAATGATTTTGCATTTGAAACGTCCCAATTAAAAATATTTTGGACAGATAAAATTTTGAAAAAGGAAAATATTGCGAAATGCATGAAAAGGAATTGAGCTTGTGTCATTTCTAAATAAAAACGTTCAAAATTGGATCTTTTTAAATTAAAAAAATTTTATACAGAAGGTTTCAAAATTCAATACCTTCAAACTAAAATTTTTCAATTTATACAGTTTCGTTAGAGAAAAGTTGAAGTTGAAAACTAAATTAAATGTTTCAAAGTCCTTCTAAAATTCTTTTTCCAAAATTATAAAAACCTAAATTTTTAATCAATTAAAAAAATTACAATTTAACGTAAAAATTGATTCGACAAACGTTTCTAAAATAAAAAAAAATCCTGTTCATTTTAAGCGTACACTCCAGAAACGTGAAACTTAAATAGATCTGAGCAATTCCGAATCGAACTTTAGTTAGTTTTAAATTTAATAATTTTAGATATAAATATTCTAAATAGTTTGGTCTCAATGTTAAACGCGAAAAAATTCCCCGTTTTTTTAATTTTTTAATATCGTAGAGTATTAAAATGAAAGACTTGATAATTGCACACTTTTAAGTTTAAAGGATTTGTAATTAAACGTTTCAAGAATTATTTCTCAAATTTGTAATGGTTTCAATTTTAGAATCTGAATTTTCATGGTAAAAGTTAAATTTTGAATTTTTCCTTATCATAGGTTAAAATTTTGCTACGAAAATTGAAATAGTTGAATTTGGAAAATTATAATTAATAATTTAAAAAGTGTTAATTTCTAAAAGATTAAATTATTTAAAGTTATAGCAATTTTTAAGTGTTTAAGTATAAAAAAGTTTTAATATAAGAATTCTTCGCCACTAAATTTTGTTTAGTTTCAAATGGAGTATGGATTTGTTTAGGTTTCAAGTTTATGGAGTATACATTTTTTATTTTATAATAATTCAATAAATGATTGGGTTGTTTTTTCGGGGAAGACATTGTCTACTGTTTCTCAGCTTGGAAGAAAAATTTTCTCTGGCTGAAATCGTTATAACCATTTTTTCATAACAAAACATTTCGTAAATAAATTTAAAAATGAAAATTCAACCTTTTTTTGAAATTCGTAGGAAGCGACAGTAGGGAAAATTAAATTACTAAAAATATAAATAAATAATTTTTTTGGTTAGTTTCAAACCGTAGTTCGCGAAATCGAAATTGAACAATAATTGAGTTTAGAAGACGATTGTGAATCTTTTCAATAATAAATTATTCATTTAATTACATTTTTCATTTAAAAAAATCAAAATTGTCTAATGTTTAGCAATAATTGATTGTTAATTCGAAATAAGTAATTTCGAAATACATTTTTGAAATTACTCAATTTGAGACTGAATTAGTTCAAATAGAAAGCTTTAAATCATTCAAATTTCGGAATGTTAAATTTACAGTTTTAACATCACAATTTTATTTGATTACCTTAAAAAATTTTAATTTTCAATAAAATGTTCTAAATCTGGATGTATAAATAGCAAGTGAACAATGATTAATTTGAAACGTTTCAAAATTCAAATAATTTAACATTTAATTTAAGAAATGTGCCATTAGAAAAATAATTAGTCGTTTAATTTTTAATTTGTCGAACTTATACTGTAAAAACTAGAGATCTTTTTTTACGGTATCATTTTTTGCGTGTTCTGTATTTGAATGGGATATCTTCGTGCTATAATTATTTTCGATGCAAAACAAAAGATTCTGGCATGGAGAATAGACATAAGGAGACGAAAGTAATGTAACCGAAAATAAGCACATTTTTTTCATATGAAAATGGTTACAATACTTCCCGAGTAGGCAGTATGGCGCTAGTGTGGCACGCGTATTATAATGGCAGCCGCCTATGTTGACATTATACGTAATTTATTACTGTGATATGAATGTGATTTACATAGATGGATATAATGTTATTTATCGAAAAATATCTGTTATTGAAGTGTGTGTAATTCAAGTGATCCCGCAAAGGACGAGGTTGGTACTTCAGAATTTATTGCACAAACGAATAACAGTAAACGAAACAGAAAAAACTAGGGTTTCTATTAGAACCAATTTTCGGTTCCAAAGGAGCTGCAACAAAAAGGAACCTCTCTTGCTGGACAGGAACCCAAAATGATAAATGGTTTCGAGATGAACCCAAAATATGGATTGAAATGGTTCCAATGGAGCCTTTTCTTCACTTCAGCCTTAACTCACAACAAAGATTTCATAAGTTTATGGTGTACATTTTACTTTGTAATTCGAATTAAATAATATGGCACAGGCCAAAATTTAATGAAGAAGCTACAATCATAGATATTAGTAATTCTTGAAAGGAAAATAGTATGCATGAAATATGACAGTTTTTAAGGTTATTTTGAAAATCTGACGTTATCAACTGCGCATGCACCAAAAAAGCGCGGTACGATTTAAAATGATATAATATACATTTGCAATATTGCCTTAATAATACATTTTTTGAGAAGGTAGGTGCTTTTGTCACTAAATTTAATTTGTTTTTAAAAAGAATAAAAAATGTTTGTTAATATTGAGCTTGAGCCGCAACTTAACTGAACCCTCAGTTTTTTTGTGGATTCAACAATAAGTATGTAACTTACCAGTTTTGAATCTTATACGCTTACGCATCACAGAACTGATATCAAACTTTTTACTTGAATAAAACAGTTTTTACATGACTCAAAAAATTGTTTAAACGATTTAAGAATTTTGGTCTTTTTGTTTGAGCCCTGACGTTATATTTACACGGATCATGGCGGCGGGCATCGATAAGTGTGCCACACTAGCGCCGCGTCGCAATCGAGAAGAACTAGCATTCAGATGAGCAGAAAAATGCTCGTTTTTAGTGAGATTTTACAGGACTCTCGTCCCCTTATGTCTTTTCTCCATGGATACTGGGATCTCAGCAGTGTCTCATTTTAGTACCACTCGAGACTGTTCTTTTTCTGAGTTTTATTATGATACCTGAAACTAGTCGCTACTTTATTTTATAGGATTGCTGAAAGTGATATGATTTTTAAAATTAAAAAATTCAGTGATAGCGGAAATTTATATTTTTTAACCAAGAATCTTTGAACAGTTCAATTTGTGAAAGATTAAAACTTCAACTTTTGTAGTTTAACGACCAGGAAAGACCGTGGAGTTTTTTTCTTGATTAAAGCGGCCACTCCGCTTTTGCTAGAGCTCATTCGGCTTTCGCGAATACATGTGCTTAATTAAAGTTTGTAAAAAATGCGACATTTTCTATATTATGTTGATCTCTATTATATTAAATGTATGTCTAAACCATTTGTGTACCTCGAAGCGTATGTGCTTGTTCAGATATTGCAAAATAAAGCAAAAATTTTATTCTTTATGATTTTTTTATTTCAGTCATCCTGATATATGTGTACGAACAGTTTTTTTTTCGATAATGAAAGAATTTCACTTTTCGTAATATATGCGTGCGTATTATTAAGTCTCTCAAATCAACAACTAATTATTTTTTATCAGAATATGATTTTTCGATTTTGCATTAGAATTTTTGATGGGTGAAAATACAACCGATGGTTAAAGATGGATGGTTTAAGGAAACCTACGCCCCTAGATATCTTGATGTTTATTCAGCATTAAATCTCCTCAAATTATGTTACCAAAGATGTTAAGTAATGGACATTTTCTATCACATACAACTTGCTTATTTCATAATAATAACTTATATTTAATGTTTATAATTAGAAAAATGAATATGTTTTGCTGAAATGCGCGGAATTCATGAAATACATGAAATTCATGGAATGCAGCGAATTCGTGGAATTCAATGAATTTATTGAATTCAAGGATTACACGGAATTCAAGGAATGTATGGAATTCACAGAATTCATGAAATCCATTGAATACATGGAATTTACGGAATCAATGGAATTCATGGAATTCACGGAATTAATAGAATTATCGAAATTCGTGGCATTCTCAAAACTTCTTCTTTCGTAATTCTTGAATTTCGTAGAAGTCAAGGAATTCCTGGAATATAGAGAATTCATGGAATGCAAATAATTCATGGAATTTCAAGAAATTAAAGAATGCATGAAATTCAAGAAATTCATGGCATTCAAGGAATGCATGGAATTCAACTAATACATAGAATTAAAGGAATTCCCGAAATTCAAGGAGTTCAAGGAATGCCTTTGAATTCCATGAATTCCTTGAAATAAATTAATACCTTTAATAAAACTAATACCTTCAATTCCATGAATTCCGTGATTTCAATGAATTCCTTGGATTTCGTGAATTTCATAAATTCAGTGAATTCCATAAATACTATGAAATAAGTGAATTCCATGAATTCCTTGAACCCCATGAATTCCGTGAATTCCGTGTATTCCATCAATTCCGTGAATTCCTTAAATTCTAGGAAATCTGCGAATTTCTTGAATTCCATGAATTCGTTGAATTTCGTGAATTCCATAAATTCCTCGAATTTCTTGAATTCCAAGAATTTCATGAATTCCGTGAATTCCATAAATTTCGTAAATTCCTCCAATTCCTTCAATTCCGTGAATTCCACGAATTCCGTGAATATACTGAATTCCGAGAGTTTATTGAATTCCATGAATTTCGTGAATTCTATACATTTCGTGAATTCCGTGCATTCCATGAATTCCTTGAATTACATGAATTGCATCAATTCCGGGAATTTCATAAATATCGTGAATTCCTTCAATTCCATTAATTCCGCGACCTCGATGAATTTCGTGAATTCCATGAATTCCTTAACTTCCATGAATTCATTGAATTCCATGAATTCATTGAATCCCATGAATTCATTGAATTCCGCGAATTCCATAAATTTCGTGAATTCCGTAAATTTCATACATTCGGTGAACTGCTTGAATTCCATTCATTTCGTGAACACGATAAATTTCGCAATCTCCTTAAATTTCATGAATTCCATTAATTCCGTGAATTTATTGTGTACAATTTTCGACTCATAAACGCTACAATACGTGTATTGGAATGCTCGACGGCGATTTAACATTTTACAATACTTACAATACATGTATTGCAATTTCGTCATTCTAATACCGTGTTTGCAATTTTACCTTGCGCTTGTCTTGTAAAACTGTTGGAGACTTCCAAAAGTTTTTAGAAGTATAGATAAAACTTAATTGAATCATATCAGTTGAAATTTCAGCATATTTCTAATAGTGGATGTTTGAGAGGCAAGTGTTCAACTCCCCACATCATCTTAAGTCTCAGTCAAACAAAATAATATTAATGACATTCATAATTTTGTGGTAAAAAAAGATATATGGGAGTTTATGTCCTAGTGTTTGAAAATCGTGGTGAGAGAACGATGCGTTTGCTTTGAGATGAATTTTTTTTCTCTGCGTAGTTTCTAAAACATTAGGTCAAACGTATGAAAGGATATATCTTCTCTAGAACTCCTTGAATTTCCGAAGCTTTGAATTTAAATTTAAAGCCTAAAACATAAAAGACAATATAGGTGGTGACATCAGTTTTTAAGAAATGTGTAAACACATTTTTTTAATTAAAACTTACTCTTATCAAATGCAAATATCGCAGATCTGCAAAGTCGGCGCCGTTGATTCATGAGATAAGGGCTATATTGTAGAGTAATAAGCTAATGAAGCAGTAGAATATTCAGCAGTTATATTGCCAATCAAATTTCTAATTAATACATTGATCAGTTTTTCCTCTAGTTAGTTAAGATGAGGATTGTCTGTGCGCTGCTCTTACCCATGGCTGTTATCCTGAAATCTATTGGTGAATATAATAATATAATATATATCTAGTTTAAGAGAATATTCTTCAAGTTTCAAGCGAATCAGAATTTTTGCGATTCAAAAAGCACGAAGAAAATTTACAAATAAAACTGCTAATAAATAGTGCAAGATATAGGGCGAAAAATTCCGCAGCGTGTTTGACAAGCTATTTCAGTGCAGTATAATGTGTTTGAATGCCAGAGTTAAGCAAAACCAGTGATACTGAATGAGTATGGAATTTGAACAAACAGCTGTTGAGATTTGAAGTTTCCACGTGTTGAACATTATTATTTTTGAAACTTTTTTTTTTTGTGATTAAAATCACATGATAGTAGTATTACAACCTTAAAACGATGACGTTACATTGATAAATCGGTGGCCAATCAATGACCTCGTGAATTATGCGGAAACATAGTGATTGGCCACAATATCTCAAAAAAAATGTCTAATATCTTTGAAAACATTCATTCATTTTGTTTTACGAATAATGAGTGAAACCTGTGCCAACCCTTATTTCTTCATGGCTAATTATTGTCTTTTTTGACATTATTACTATTTTCTTTTAATATGTAATTTAAATCTCCGTAAAATTGATTATGCATTGGTGTATTTTGGAATTTCGTTCGTACCCATTAACCTTTGTGAATGAAAATTGTATAATTCTGCCAATTATATTATATAAAATATAATATAACCTTTTATTCATAGATTAAAAAAAAATTTCATCCTGTTATGCAGAATACCAAATTTTGTTGAATTTTTTTTTACTTCAATTCTGCATAATTCTGCCGCTGCCGGCAAAGAACGGTCCTACCAGCCCCGGAAATAAAAGGTGCTTGCTGCAAGCACCTCCACAGCGGAATTTGAATATTTTCTTTATGCCATAACTTTGGGCTTTTTCAGTTTTCTCGAAAAAGCGACTTTTGGTTGGAGGTGCTGACCGCCAGCACCTCCACTACAGAATATTTAAAAAATTAAAAAAATCCACAGCGTCAGAATTTTGGGCTTTTAAGAGCTCGCCAAAAATGGGAAAACTAATTTTTGAAAAACCCCTATATTCTAAAAACTACCTGAAAAATAAAATATGCACTCAAACTAAATTTAGGCATATCTGAATTTTGTGCTTTTTTGGACTCTTCTTGGGGACAAATACCGATTTTCAGGCTCTTTTATTTTTCTCAAAAAAACGGACTTCTGGGTGGAGATGCTGACAGTTAGCACCTCCACTACAGAATATTTGAAAAATTGAGAAAATCAACAGTGCCAGAATTTCGGGCATTTTTGGGCGTCCCAAAACTACAAAAATTAATTTTCACAAAACAAACTGTCTCTCAAAAGTTACCCTCAATATAACTTACGCACCCAGCCTAAATGTAAGCATATCCGAATTTTAGTCTACTTTTGGGCTCCCCGAAACACTCAAAAATTATTTTAAAAAATTAACCCTAACCGTTAAAAAAACCTAAGGAAAAAAATATGAAATAAGAACGCGAAAACAAATACCGTAGGTCTGAGCTAGTTTGAAGCTCACTAACAATAACAAATTGAATTCTCTGAAAGCAAGCCATACCACTGACACCTACCCCTAATTAAAAATATAGATAATGAAGAAAACCAACAAAATATAATTTAAAAGTCAATGATTTTGCGGGGTTCTCAAAACACTGCCGAAAAATTTCCGAATGAAGAACATCATACCTTCGCAAAACTCAAAAGCATATCTACGACCCTACAGTAAAAATCGAAAAACCAAAAGAAAAAACCCCTGACGCACTTAATGCAAGCTCTTTTATTTCACACCCTACGGAAAACCCACCTTTTGAAATTTATCGGTAAAAGGTGTCGCGAAAGCAACTTAATTATGAAAGAACGATTTCTAATTTTAAAACGTGGTCCTGGCAGCTTTTTAAGGTACGAAGCCAGCGACTACGACAAACGCGGAAATTACTGGATCAAACAATTATTTTAGTTATCAGTTACTATTTTTCTTTTTGTCATATACCAATTTATGGGAATTTATTAACACATCTGGAAAATTATGAAAACTTATGTAAATTACGAGAACTTGTACAATTTTGAAAACTTAGACATTATTGGAAACATAACAAGTTTGAGTACAATTTCCGAAACTTGGGAAAGATATTCACATGTCCTCATCTATTAACAATCCGCTGAAGGCTGGTGCACTTCTCATTATACAACACAAATCAAATAAATGATTTGGACATGATTTCCAATCACACAATACAGTTCTCGCATCAAGGTGGTAGTTAAATACAAGGGTTATAAGAGGTTCTTAATATAAAATTGATAATTACCTTCAAAATTATTACCTAAAAAAAACATAGGTCAAGGATAGAAAAGGAAGCTAACGAAAAAGACGAAACAAACGCCAATCAAGATTCAGAATTTACAGACACCCAAAGTGCGAATTAATTTTCAGAATAGGATATATTGAATTGAGAAAAAAATGCAATTTGTTTTGAAAGTTTCTATGGTCTAAAGCTGTTAGAACAAAAACGTAATCCTGTATTTCTTGTTTTAGAATTAAGTTCACAGTCCAAGCTTTTTCCTGATGGTGCCCCTAATCCCGGTGTTCATCGCTATGGACCTCCTCCTCCTCCTCCTCCTCCTTCTTCTTCTTCTTCTTCTTCTTCTGACAGACATTCTCGAGACACGACTCTTTCCCTCGACAAACCTCATTATTCTGCCAAGTTTCCATCACCTGCCGAGCTACCTTTTCGTGATAGGTCCAGGTCTCCTCCTGTCAGGCAAATCTTTCAGAGTAAACCCATTTTCGCGCAGTCAAAGCGAGCGAAAATTCTGACCTCGCGTTAGTTTCAATCCTTAAATGGCCATCACAAATAATACAAATTTAATACAAATTGGTTCATAAGGAAACACATGCCAATCTAGAGTTCTCAAATTTTTTATTTCAAAAATTTTGCAAAACAAACCAGAAAGATTTTTAAAATTTGTTATAAAATGAGCATACTAACCGATAAATGTTCTCAGCTACTAATTCGATTAGCTGTCAAATTTAAAATAAATAGTTTCATTGTGATGCGGAAACTCATCTCACGTGAATTCTAGTCCCAGACTTCCTACAGAGGTGGAAGGGTACTGTTAATAATTTTGTTTCATGATAAAATTTATTTCTCAATGATTAAAAATATTTTTGATGAAAGATAAAATTTTGATTGTAAATGATTTTTTAATATTGTGTACAAATTTAAAAAAAGGTTTGATACATAAAATAAAATATGTGGGAACATTTAAAATGATTTAGGTTTTTAAGAATTTTGAAAAGTAGCAACAAAATACAAACATTTTCTGTTGTTAATTGTCGTGCCAAAAATCAGATCTCTGAAAAAACAAAGTTTTTGAAGATTTTAAGAAATAAAAAAAATGTATAAATTCTTGAAAATAAACCAAGAATCTTACGATAAAATTTGGACAAATACCACAAAATGCTCCTATTTGAACATTTAAAAATCAAAAGCGTTTGAAGTTGAACATTTTTGATAAAAAACATTGAGCATTTTACATTCATTAAAACATCTTTTAGATTTCTCAAGATTTTAAATTTTGAAGCTCTTTAAAGATGTTTAAACTATTTGAAACAAAAATAACTTAACTTCTAATTTACAAAGTGTTCAGTTAAATTTTTGTTTAATTTTTCAATTTTCAACGTTTCTAGCTTGAAATTGCTCAAAATAATATAATTTTGAAAATTTTAAAGTTCATTGGTTGATTTTTTAATTAAGAGAAATGAAAATGATACCGTGGATTTATATTTTTGGAATTTAATCTGAATTTTTGAACTCCATAATGTATAAAAGTTAGAAATTCTCACTTTTGTAATTTCTCTGCATTTCATTTAAAATTGTTTAATTAAAAAGTGTTAAAACCTTCCATTGTATACGTGTAAATTATTGATAATTCGAATACAAAATTTTTGAAATCAGAATTACAATACTTAAATCCTGTCTTTTACCTTCAATATTTATTGCAATCACAATAATATAATTAAAATTTTATAATATAAGAGACTCAACATACAAACCTGTTTACAAGTTCAGCATTTTTACCACAACTTGAACACCGTCTCAAAGAAAAACTATGTTTTTCTATTTCACATTGCCCAATTTCGCACCCAGAACATCATCTTCATTTAATTTCACTCCGACGAAAGGTACAACTGAATACATTCAGACAAAATATGAGCGCAACTTTCATACTACGCGGGATGCACGTGGCAGCTGCACATGCGCAAACAAGCTTACGATAGTTAGGTAGAATGGTCTATTCGGACGATAACAAGAGAGTCAGGAAAAATGTTGTATTAACTCATGTGTATCGCCGCACATCCAAAACTTAGACTTAGGTTTCAACGAACATACAACGTTATAGCTTAAGGTTTTGCAGACAAGTCGTGATCTTTTATTTAATTTTTCGTGTAGCTCAACTCAGCGAATACTCTCGTTTATTACCAAATCGAGTAAATTTGCTCGCGAGAATATCAGAATTAGTTACCTTCTCAGGCTCGAACTTTCAAGCTGAATTTTGGTTCTTCGTTTGGAGGCTTCTTCCTTAAATAGCGGTGATTCCTTCCACATTGTTTTTTTCTTCGGTTAATAAAGAATTTTGTTTGAAATTATACAAAGCATACCTCAACGCCTTATTTAACCCGCCCTTACTCGAAACTCTGAACTGACGCGAGACCTGTCGAGCTAGGGAGACCCGCGTTCCAGTAAAATTTAAGGTAATTGATTACAAATGTTTTGTGTGTATCAGATGTAGAATTTCTCGGGTCATTATTACGTCCCAGCCTCAGCGCAACATCCCTTAACCACCCTTACGCTTCGCAATTTCGCTTTATCCCGCCTTTTACTCAGTTTTGTCTTTATTTTAGGTTGTAGCTTATGATTTTGCTAATTATTATTATTTTACGGCTTATGATTTTACTAAATTAATTTAATTTTTGTTGGTTGTGACTTATGATTTTACCATTATCCTCATTTCCTAGTCATTATTATTATTTTACGGCGTAAGATTTTGATAAATTAATTTTATTATTATTTCTTTTCGGGTGTGGCTTATAATTTTCCTCACTTTAATTTTGCTAATTGAAAGATGATGCGTGCTCTTCCAGGGGGCAGGCGAGGCTCTTGGTTCTATGGGCGATCTGACTCGCGGATGCGGCTTGCCGAGTTATTACAGGAAACCCTTGAGCTTCCATTCAAGCATGGGGGAATTGTGACAGGGTACATTTGACATACCTGCCACTTCAATTAAAATCCCACATAAACGGGCAAGCAAATGAAATTTCGATCAAGAGCGAAAGTTGCATCTCGACCAGGTGCACTCACCAAAGAATGTATATTTTGGTTATTTATTCCTCGAATACATCTGTTTTCATGTTTACAATCGCCACCTGTCAAATTTGGGGATCGGTGTTAACACGCCTGCTTAGTTTCAGCCATCGCATGGCCTTGCATTTATGAAAGTGGTCTAGGATTGTTGGTTCGTTTATTTGTTTCATGCACATTGTGCATACTCCAATGTAGTTCATTTTTCTGAAAGGTAAAAATTTCTAACTGTATTTTTTGTCTTATGGTCCAGTAAATCGGGTTCTCGTGATTTTAATTGTGTGAGTTTTTCGGTATTGAGTTTTGAGTCAGCTTATATTATTTATTTATGCTATTGATCCTTTGCCATTTTGCCAATGTTTAATTCTAAATTTTATGATTTGAAGATACAATTGCCTGTATGTCCCTGTCTGAGTTTTCTAATTTAAAATCGTGCATATCCCATTCTCCAATGCTTTTTCCTTTAGGGTTTCTTAATTTATACATTGTTGAAGAAACTTTCATCTCAATGATAAATCGACCTTCGCATTGGTTACTTGTCTGTCTTTTTATCTGCTTTATTTGATTGCTTAGTTACCTTTTTTAAAACCTTATATCCTGTTTTGAATTCTAATGGTATTCTTCTCAATTTATAGTTGCTAGCTTCTCTGTTATTTGACTGCCCTACATTTTTCTGACTTCCTCTTTAATGATTTGTAACCTCATCAGCCTATCAGTCCATTTATCTACGGTTCGGAACTCTATTTCGCTATCGTTTTCTATATGTTTTTCTGAGGGATTGGAGAGATTCTAATTCGCGACCTAAATTTTAAAAGGCTGGGGTAAATTCTGTCGACGAGTTTTTAATAATATTTATTGCCAACTGTGTGTCGTCTGTGTGTTCGTTCCAGGTATAGTTATCATTTTCTATATCTATATAGAAACTGATAAAAAGCCTATAGGCTTTAATTCTTTGCTTAATTTCCCTATCTCTAATTCGAATATCGTGAATTTTCCACACCCCCCCCCCACAATGTCCTCTATCTTCCCTGAAAATTTTTCCAAAATCCCACTTCGATCTGGGTTTCTTTCGAGGGACTTTAAACACATTCAATTTGCGTAAATATAGTGAACTTTTAAATCTTTAGTATGGTAGCACTTATATTATAGGCTGGTCAAGTCATGTCAGCCACGTGTCAACGAATTCTAATTAAAAAATAAAATAATATGAGACATTAAAAGTGCAAATTGTTATTTATATGGATAAATGAATTAAAAAATTCTGTCTCTGAATGCATTAACAGTAGGGCAATCATTTTTGCTGTGAATGTTTATGAAAAGTTGCTTTTGATGAACCGCAAGCAACACCTAACCTAAACGTTTTTATTGGATTGGGGTCCCACTTTTTGTAAACTAGAAGTCATTGTACAAATTATTTAATTTGTGCAATGACATTTCACAAACAGTTACTGCAAAAATGATTGCCCTACTTTTAATTAGAAGGAAGGGAGACAACGCCTTTTGGAATTTGTACCGAGCAACGCAAGAGAAGATAATTGGTTAATAATAGTTGTGTAACAATAGCAATTATTAATAATATATAATGCCGTATATTGTTGTTATTGTGTAGTTCAATTGTTATATGTAATATCAATAAACGATTTTAAAAATTATTGATAACATTAATAAGTACAATATTTCAAATTTAAATATCCCGCCCGCTCGGCCGCTTGCGTTTTTAGTTCACCCAGTTCTCACATAGGCGCACGTGTCGCTCCATAGGCGGCCATATTGGAAAGATTTGTTTCCAATTTTTATCACGCAGCAAATCGACGTATAGACCTTTTCATTTAAGAAAACGATGCTGCGCAAGCGCGAAAAATATACAGCACTTCTGTGAGTTTCGTACGATTTTTGACTGAAACGTATGTGACAATAGTTGGTGCGATCAAGAAGTGCTGTTTTGGAAATTGTAAAAGTCACCGTCGTACTTGAAATATAACTATTATTTTATTTCATTTCCAAAACCCTGTTTAACATTTTGAATGGGTAACATTCCCGATGATGCACTTGAAATGCATACTCAAAATTGCACGGAATGCAGTAAAAGTAATATGTGGGCGAGGTTATATGCGCGCAGAGAAGTATCTTTGTTTACATTCTTTATGCAGGAAAAATACTTGTCGACAAGTATTTTTCCAGCATAAAGAAAGTAAAGAAAGACACTTATATTTGCTCATTACATTTCGTGGGAGAAAGTGGTCCATCTGAAAAGCTCCCCATCCCCGTTAAAAGTAAGAGGTAGCAAGAAAATTTGAAGGTAAAAATAAAACATTAATTATATATTCAAGGACTGTGTAAGAAGGAATTTTTAATGTTGCATATCAGAAGCATGTCTAGTGTATTTTAATTTTTAGAAAAAAATGCCACTTTTTATAATAGAATATTTTGTATTTTTATTTAGTATTTTTTAAGCTACGTGAATTTAAAAACTGACAACCCATGGCGGCACCTAAGCTTCCGCTTTTAAATGAAAAGGTCTGGTAACGGTATGCACCATTCTTGAAACTGAAGCTCCAGGGCATTAAGACCCTTTTACCAAATACTGATGAAACTAATACATTTCTTGGCGGAAAGATTCAAATAGCTTAAATGAAGAGTTGATATTATATATGTATATGACTACTTATTATTAAGTAATTGTAATTGTACACTTATGTCTACAAAATTATAGACTAATTACGTTTAAGAATACTTATATTTAGGTATTGAATCTAAGTAATACATTCATCTGAATACAGCCGACTTTCAACAGGAAACCGTCACTCAAAATGATTGACGTGTATCCTGTCGAAAAGTCGAACTTTGGACCCAAATCCTTGAACTGTCACTCACTTTAATTATCTGAAACTAGTAGGAGGAGTAAAGTGACCTCATGTATGATTAGTTATTTGGGACCTAAATTGAGTAACGTCAGCATTTCTATTGGTTAAATGATAAAAGTAGGGATAAATCCCGCTCAAAATGCGCTTTTAAATATAGATGCAGAGCACGAAAACGTCAGATTATTGTCCCTCGGCGCGCGCCTTTCAAATCTCGAACCTGCGACTCTTGTACTTTCAAGTATTTGTCATAGTTTGGATTTAGAAACATTTAGTAAACCAAATTAATGTGATAGGAAAATCGGTCTCGTGAACTGTGTTTTAGAGTTCGGCTCTGCCGAAGTGTTCAGTGCTACGCTTACTTGTGTCTGCTTACGAATAAATTAATAATGTTGAATTATTAATTTAAAGGGACTATTTACAATATAATGTACAGTTTTGAGATGAATAATGTCTAATCTAGATCCAGAATTGTTCGATCCTACGGAAGTGTTGTCCGATTCTCTATACCAACCTTTTCAAATCTACCGCGTCTACCACGAACTTTATTATGTGATTATAGTTATTTATTCAAGAAACAACATCGAAGAATTTGTTATACATGAACAATTGAACGTGGACGAATTATAATAAATCAACAGAGTTCACTACAAAGACTAACTCAGTGTTCGTGTTCTTAATTATTTTAAACCTGACATACTTTTCGCGGCTAGTGGTTTCAACCACTCAACGACAGGAAACGAATCCTCACCTCCGACGTATCAGGGCTTTGTTCCAATAGACTTCAAACGATTGTAGCGCTGGTACGTAACACCAGCACGATTCATGTTTCAAGGAACGCATTGTCGAATGAAACAGAGGCTCACTCTTCTCTCCCACGAAAAAATAGTATGTTTCACTCTCTCCAACTTATGTACTCGTCTTTTCAATTTAAAGCTCTTACACTGAAAAAAATGTTTGGAACCAAGTACATGTATTTGCTTGAATCCTATTTCTTAGCATCAAGTAAATATTCTTTAACAGTAGTAACTGCGATTTGAACCAGACACATATCTTTTGTTGATCTAAATTCTAAAGAAATAAATTCTTTGGCTCTATTTTCTTTATTCAAAGAAATATTTCATACATTCAAGGAAATGATTTCCTTGACTCAAAAGGTCTACGTTCATTGAAGTCTGATTAGTCGTTCAAAGAAATATTTATTTGCTCCAAAGAGTTCAATTTTTTTAATTCACTAGGACGAATTTCTATCAATTAATTTGTCCACACATTAATGAAGTCTTTAGGTTTAATTGAATGAGAGAAATAATTATTTAATTCAAACTAATATTAACTAAATGAAATTTTTGATTTATTTCTTGCGAAAAGCTCATACACTTATGCCAATGATGCATTTATTCTGATGGACCAAAATATTGTGGTTACATAAATATTCATTGCTGTCGTTATAGAAAATATTTCATTTGATAGGTAGAATTAAGTTATTCGTAACAAATAAACATTTATTTCAAGTAAATAATTATTTTTATCAATCAACCATTTATTATTTTGGCGTAATTTTTTTCCATTGGACACTTATTTAGATTAAAGAAATATGTTGTTAATTCAATATCCATGTTTTTGACTGGCCCTAATTAGTCACACGGGGTGAAATTCACGCCAAAAAATTTTCGAGCTCCTCGTAGAGGTGCTTGTTACCTTAACTTCTCCGATTTTTTCAAAATATTTGAACAATTAATTTTGGTTACAAAAACTAAAGGTTCATCTTTTGCAATCCTTAAATAATACCTGGCTTTTTTTTCAGATTTGTAGGACTCATTGGGACCCAGTGTAACTATTATGCGATTCTACTGCAGTGTGACTAATCAGGGTTAGAAGAAACATTTCTTTGGCATAGCCGCCTTAGAGATTCCATTTTGCGGCTGCGCACAGTGGGCTGAAATAAAAAAAAAAACAACGTTCAAAATGACATTTAGAACGCAATATCAGGCACAGATTTTAGATCATTTTTTTTCTTGAAAAACTTAGGAATACATCTTTTAGAAAATGGTGAAAGTAAATTTTTTATTTGTTTTCTTAAATTTCATTTTCATATTACGGCAAACAGCGAAAAGTGTCGATTTTTCAAATTTCATTTTTTTATCTCCCACACAAAATTTTTCTCATACTTCCCATCAACAACCGAATAGAAACGTCTTATTTATTCCTCATTATAGAGGGATAGATCATTTTATAAATCTAAACTTTCCTTGAGGTACTTACTGCGAGAACTAAAAAATCAAAGAAAAGCTGAAAATTTCAGAAAAACATTCAGCTTTGTAGCATTCCTCTCAGAGAATATTGTTGTAAACCGTAATGAACTTTTTCAACAATTAAGTTTGTGAACTTGCACTAATAACTACCTCACTAGGATTTGAAAGTGTAGCAAATCTGGAAAGTACTAGAAAAAACTGCAACTTTGTAGCATTATTTGAGGAGAATATTATTATAAATAATAAATTATTACATCATTTATTTCGGCTAAAATCAATTGATTACTGCCTCGGTCTAACTGAAAAGTTGAAAATCAGTTGCAAAATCAAGATAAAACCGTGACTTCCCAACTCTACTCTACGAGAAAATGGCTATAAAACTATAATACAATGTTTGAACAATAAAAAACATCGACTTATCAGTATAAATTGATATTTTACGTACGAGAAACAATTTTTACTAATAGAAACCTCAACAAAATAATAGCGCTAGGTTCTCGCAATAGTTGCAATATACCCAATTTTTCACTTATGCATTATGGGGTTGACTTGGGACCCGTATAATGTAGATTAGTAGAACAGTAGAACAGTAGAACAGTCTGTAGTAAAGTTCATTCGTTTTCCATCGTTTCCAACTTCTCTTTTTTATTTAAATTAACTTCACCTAGTTCAGTTTTCCAGGTGAATATTTAAATCAAAAGACATCAATAACCAAATAGTTCAATTTTCAGCTAAAAAAATTTTTTTCAACCAATTATGGAATAGTTCACTATTCAGTTAAAAAAAATTAATTTGCAACCAAAAAAAAAAGAATAAATTTTGAACGAAATAGTAAAATCCTCAACTAAAACCCATTAAGTTTAATCAAACAGTTGCATTTTTAGCCAAAAAAGATTAAAGTCCGACCAAAGAGATGAATTTTCAAACCAAAAAGACGAATTTTCAACTAAAAAATTTCAGTTTTCTACTAAAACTGAAATAGTTTAATTTTGAGTTAAAAAAGTTAATTTTTACCAAACAAAATAAAACGAATTGAGAACGAAGTAGTTACATTTTCAACCAAAGAAATTAATCTTCAACGAAAAACATTAATAAAAATACCAATTTTCAACATAATACATGAACTTTTAACTATGAAAGATAAATTTTCCACAAAAAGCAGATTAGTTCAATTTTAAGTTAGAAAAAACTATTCTCAGTTAATAAAAAAAAATTCAGTAAAAAACATAATTTTTACCCAAGTAAAATAAGTTTTCAACGAAATAGTTGAATTTCCAACGAAGAAGATTACATTTCTATCAAAAAATTTAAATTTTGCACACAACAATGAAATAGTTAAATTTTCTGTTACTGAAGTGAATTTTTAATCGAAAAGATTAATTTTCAACCAAAAAAGGAAGGAATTTTCAACAAAACAGTTAAATTTTCAACTAAAGAGATGAATTTTTCACTAAACTGATCAATCTTCAATCGAAGAAAGTCTTTGTTCAAATAAAGTAAATAAACATTCAAGCAACTTGATGAATTTTCAAGTAAAAAAGAGAAATTTTGTTCCAAAAACGGAATAGTTAATTTTTTAAACAAAAAATAAATTTTCAAGAAAAAATGTCATAGTTGGTATCTCTAGAAAAAAAATTTCATTTTAAATAAAACATAGCTGAATTGAACAGAAAAAAAGGAATTGTCAAGCACATGGTTGAATCTCCTTAACCAAAACAGATTGATTTTCATGCAAATAGTTGCAATTTTAACAAAATAAAATGAAATGTATACTAAATCAGTTGAATTTGAACCAAGAAATACTTCCAGTCAAGAAAGAAACAAAATATCAACCAAATTGTTGAATTTTCTACAAAATAGTTTAATTCGCAGCCAAAAATAATAGTTTTTTGAACAAATTGTTAAATTTATACCACCATATCAACCAAAAATAACGTTAGACATTGGGGGGGGGGGGGGGGTAAATCTGACTGTTTCTTATGAATTAAGAAAGTAGTTCAACTTTCAATCAAGTAGTAGAATTTTCAACGGAAAAAGATGAGTTCTCAACAAAAAATCTAATAGTTGATATTGAATTGAACCAAAACGGACGAGTTTTTAATAAAATTGTTGAATCCTTAATCAAAACTGTAGAAGTTTTAACCAAACAGTTTTATGTTTTACCAATAAATTTTATATTCTGCCAAAAAACACGAATCTGCAACAAAATTAATAAATTTTAAACCATATAGTTCCATTTGCTACTAATTTGTTGAATTTTAGAGCCAAAAATACAAATTTTCTACAAAACAGTTGATTTTTTAACAAAAAAATTAACGTATAACCGAAACAGAATAATTTTTAACTAGAAAGTTGCATTTTTAACCGAAAAAAGTGAACTTACTACAGAAGGAAATGAATTTTTAAACGAAAAAGACCATGAAGTAGGACAAAATAATTCGATTTTGAACCGAATAATAAAATTCTTAACAAAAAAAAAGATGAATTCTTCGCTAAAAATTTAATATTAGATTTTTAAAAAAAAATAGAATTTGTAACAAAAAAAAATTAGATTTTCCTATTGAGTTCTATTAATTCAATTCGCATTTAAGTGGAAAAATGATAAAAAGAGGGGAATAGGGAAAAGACTGTGAATATTTATTGCTAATTTTCAAGTTATTCATTTGCACTTTACATTAGATTAAAATTATTTAAGTTTGAAAAACCTGATGCACAATTTAAAAATTAATTATGTGAACCGATTAGTTTCAAGATAAAGGTATACCATATTCTTCGCAATATTTCAATTTCTGCAATTTTAAACGGTGAAAATGACAGTGATTTCTTATTGTTGACAGAAATCACATTTTTTATAGCAAAAAAATCTATCAAATCACTTCAAATCTGACTTCATGTTACATGATATGATACGTGATAATAATTATATATATCATCTGTAACATGTACATAATTTCAACTTAAAATTATAGTTATGCATGCGTAATTCGACAACAGTTTAATCTTTGCGAGGCTTTGAAACTACAATTTTTTTTGCTTCAAAACCTTAAACTACAAAATCTTTTATATGAAATTTCTTACTTTTTGAGAGGTTTCAAATTTAAAATCTCACAATATTGTAGTTTCAAATTCAAATATTAACAATTTCACCACAGTTTCGCAATTAAATATTTCAAAATTTCTTAATAAAGCCTTTATAGTCAGTTGCAAATTTGATAATCTCATATGTCAATATAAAGCAATTTCAAATTGACAATTTAAAAATGGCACAATTTCTGGGTACGGATATGAACTTGATATTTACCGGATATGACAGGCAGCGCCCGCGGCGGCCAAAGCCTAAAATCCCTGATGGATAGAAATTTGAAATTTACATAAGTAAGCACGTGTGTATTGTGTTTAAATATAATAAATAAATAAATGATTGCTTTGGAAACGTATATAACATTTTTCAAACCGAAGCAAAATAATAGAGGAAACTTTCTTGCAAAAAGATTTCGTGAAAAATTTGTCTTTTCATCCCAGCTAAACCCGTTCTAGTTTCTTTGTTGGTTATATGAACATAATCTTAAAAATTACAGGTCGCATGTGAACAAGCGGATTGATGATTAATATTTTAATTAAAACATGATTTGAAGCTATATAAGTCATTCTATCGATTTTCATCCTGAAACACTCAATAAGGGCAAAATTTTAGCAGTAATTCGTGTGGTGACGGTGCAGGAGCTGAAAATCAATGGAATAAGCACAATTCAGTGCAGCGTTATCAGACAAACGTCTGTTAGTTCTCCCCCAGACGACGTTAAATTACAGGTGCCTATTAAATAAAAAATATATTGCAACATAAAGTGAAGTATTAGGGAAATCTATAATTATAATTATAAATTTCCTAACATTTTTCTTCATGCCAAAAATATTAATAAATTAGAAATGAGATACGTGACACTCACTGTGAACAATTCAGGTAAATAATAACATGTAGGATTGCTTTAAATTTTCCTTTTGATAAATATTGCTATTTTGTAACTTCAATATACTATAGATATTATGTTATTCATCAACAGTGGTTAATTGATTTTCAAATATTTAAACAAATGGAATTTGTTTCAATATTTTTTTTCGAATTTTTTGTAATTAAACATTATTACCATTTCTTTGCTGGAATATTGATCAAGAGTGGTTAATTAATTTTTTATTGTTTAAACAAATTCCATTTGTTTGAAAAATTTTTGTTCGAAAATTCGTTTTTTTATCAAATATATTCCTGTATTATCTTTAAGTGACATAAATTTATTTTCAAATATTTCCCAATCGTTGAAGTAATAAATTATTATTTATTTTTAATAACCGTTAATTTGTTTAAAAAATATTTTTCACAAAATTTGTTCACTTTTCTTTTCCCTCATTTACATTAAGACTACTGATTGTTGGAAACAATAATTATGTTATATTTCTGAATGGTTTTTAAACAAATAGAATTTATTCAAATAATTGAAAATTAATTACCCAAGGTTGATAAATACTCCAGCAAAGAAATGGTAATAATTTTTAATTAAAAATAAATTTCAAAAAAAATTATTGAAGCAAGTTCCATTTGTTTAAATAATTTAAAATTAATGAACCAACGTTGATAAATATTCCACTAGACCAATAGAAGTAATTTTAACTAAAAAAACGAGAAAAAAGTGCTCAAAAGGTCGTTTTCATTCAGAATTGACATTTTTGGTTTTAAGGGTAGTTTCCGGGGACCCGTGGGGGTGTATTGGGTGTGTCAAATCCATATGTATGATGCACGAAATTCTTCGTTGGATAATTCTCAACAACAGCCAGTATTTATTTTTCGAAAAACAAGAGTATTGAAATACTTAATGGGATATTTGTAATTCGATGGGAGATCTTTTATAGAACGAGAAATTCAAAACTCAACACCGATCAAACCGTTTAATAAACTCGAACAACATTTTTTTCCCCTGAAACGAGATTTTATCAGTTTTCCTACAGACATTCTCGTTATCTGATAGTTCAACTCTTATTTTCAGTATAAATTTATTTATTTTCAATCGCATGTAAACAAGTGGAATTCATCCATCAGGAATTGCCACTTTTACGCAACAGATGGCACATTTTAGACAAATAAATAATTTCGAATTACAAGATATTTTATTGGAAAATTTCAACAATGAATAATAGTTATAAAGGAAGTTTTCAAAATTGAGCTATTTGAAATTAAAAAATGGGTTATGTATAAAATCAAAATATAGATCAAAACTAAAATATCTGACATTGATGCCTATTCAGTGTTACATCAAAATATTGTTTTATTTATTTCTAGACAATGCTTTATCTTAACAACCCTTTTTTTATTTAGAAAACGTCTATTATGTTTTAAACATAATACGAAAAATGTTACGTAACGGTGGTGAGGGGAGGGGGGTACAAAGAAAATGTTACTGTCTTAATGACCGCCTGTATTTTCAATGCGAAATAAAAGTAGTCGTTCAAGGGCCGGTCTTTTCCCGTTCACAACAAAAAAAAAGGGATTTTCAATCAAACAGTTCAATTTTCAACCAATGTGATGAATTTTTAACTAAAATGATGAATCTTCAACTGGAATAGTTGAATTTTATACCAAAAAGGTACAAAAAATTTTCACCGAATACGTCAATTTTCAAATAAAAAAGATCAATTATCAACCAAAAATTTTCGTCCATAAAAGATACATTTTCAACCAAAAATAGAATAGTTAAATTTTCTGTCTAAAATACTAATTTCTAACAAACAAACAAAAAACGAATTTTCAACAAAATAGTTAAATTTTGAACTGGAATAGTTAAATTTTCAGTTAGAAAAATTTATTTTCAACAAGGTAGTTAAATTTTCAGAGATGAATTTTAAATTAAAATTCTAAATGTTCAACGAAAAAAAAATTATTTTTCAACAAAAGAGTTATACTTTTAACCAAGGAGTTGAATTTTCAACTTTGTATACCCCTTGAAATATTATAAAATCACGTCAAATCTTTACAGTACGTTTAAATCCAATAAAATCTCTTGATAAATCTGTGAAAAACTATGAAATCGTATGATCCCTTAAGATCATTGAAATCTTTGGAAATCTTATTAAATCCGTCAAAAAACTTTAAAAATACGAGAGAAAACCCCCGGCCCAGGGTGTGGGAATGGCGAGCCCCTATATGTAATTTGGAAAATTTATAATTCAGGCTGATGAAAACTCCGGGCCCGGGGAGATTCTCCCTGCTATCCCCCTCCCCCTCTCCATGCCTAGTTTTGGAGCTTGCCAGTTTTTAAATTTCACTACAGGAAAACAAGCATTCGGTAGAATGTGTATGGATACTATCGTCATTAAGAATTTATTTATGACTCTTTTGATATTAGTTATTACAAAAACTTAGTCCTTGAAATTAAAAAATTAATAAAACCTTTTATTTCTTGGAAAACCTATTAAAATTCCTTCAATCTTATGAAATTCTTTTTTATACCTCTTGACATATTATAAAATCACTTCAAATCTTTACAATATCTTTAAATTCAATCAAATCTCTTGAAAAATACCCAAGAAAAAAAGTAAAAAAAGTCGCAAGAAATGACCAGGTTCTTTCGGGAAGTGTGGTACGTGGGAAATCTCATGAAATTCTCGCAAATTCTTTAAAACTGCATACAATTTTTTCAATTACTCAAGATCATTAGACTCCTTTGGAAAATCCTTCAAATTTTTTTAATCTTCTGAACATTCCTTGAAATCCTTGAAAACATCCTAAAATGTTTCAAATCCTTTGAAATGTTTTACAATTTCTCGAAATTCTTTAGTTTAGGCGCTTATAAATTTTTGGGAATCTTTTCAAGTACCCTTCAAATCCCTTTAAAGTTCTTGCGAAATCTATTCAAAATGTTTAAAAATCTTTTCAAATTTTTGAAATCCTTTGAAATTCCTTAATTCTTATGAATTGAATCTGAATTGAATTCCGTGAAATTACATGAAATCTGATGATATTCCTTCAATTATCTTGAAATATTTGAAGCCGTATGAAATCCTTTGAGATTCAGGAAAATGTATTACATTATTAAAATACCTTATTGAAAGTCTTTAAAATCCCTCAGAATTACTGAAATCCTCGGAAATCTTATCAAATCTCTTGAAAACGAACAGTACACTTCACACACATGCGTACGTACTGTGACAGGACAACACATGAGAATTGTTTTTCAAAATGTCAGACGCGATTGCAAATATTGACTGCATATAGGAACCGCGACGCTTCCTTCTGCTGACTAACATGAGTCAGGATGAGGACAGGCCGCGCAAGTATCTTCCTCTTCTTCTAATTTTTCTGATCACCTACCCTGTAGGCCTACACTACTCGAACAAGGACCTCGATGGGCGTTGATTGTAAGAGCACCAATCAAGGAGCAGGCTTAAAAGTTTAAGGGGTGCGATCCACAGCACGAGCATCGTTCAGTTTCTGCACCCTCACGCATAATCTAATCCCCCCAGTCTGTGTCAGTATATACCGAAGTAGAATAAGAATAAGATGCTTGTTGCGGCCTGTACATGCGTGTGTATGTATATGTGTGAAGTGTACTGTCCGATTTTTAAGGGATTGTATAAGATCTCCGAGGATTTCAGTAATTCTGAGGGATTTTAAAGACTTTCAATAAGGTATTTTAATAATTTAATACATTTTCCTGGATCTCAAAGGATTTCACAGGGCTTCACATATTTCAAGATAATTAAAGGAATATCATCAGATTTCATGTAATTTCACGAGATTTCAACGGATTTCAAGGAATTTATTCAAAAGAATTCAGGGATTTCAAAGGATTTCAAAAATTAGAAAAGATTTTCAAACATTTTGAATAGATTTTCGTAAGAACTTTAAAGCTTTTTTAAGGGATTTGAAGGGTATTTAAAAATATTCCTAAGAATTTACAAGCACCTAAAGAATTTCAATATATTTTAAAAGATTTCACAGCCCGCGCAGAAATCGCCAAGTTTCTTCCCGGTTACAGACTTGGGCCAGGCTCAGAGCCCCTAGCCTGGGTCTAACTTGAATTTTGCAATGGCTTGACCTCAAGCCAGGCTAGATAGGTAGCGGCAAAGTTCCTAAAAGTGATGGCAGATGGCGTTGGATTATTCTCAAGCATGGAAAGCAACTCAGCAAAAACTTAAAACATAATTGTCATAAGTTAGGATGCAGACAAATTGACAACAGACATAGGACTCTGTTTAAAAATAATTTCTAGCTGTATTTCAAAAAAATGCTACGCCCAATTGAAAAAAGAGCTGATAAAAAAGATTGGTATAAAAAAAAGTTTTCTGAAACCCATATAAAGCAGAAGACTTTTCTACTTAAGTATTACCAACATTGCAATCGAGGAGACCTCGCCATTTTAACTCCCATTTTGTCTGAATTTTGGTATGGATAGCGTCATTTCTCGTTTGTGCGAATTACTAGTTAAAAATGTATTTGTTCTAGTCAAAAGTTTAACTATTATTTTGAAAAGTGTTCCAGTTACTTAAAAACAGTGAAAACGTGGTATATGGACAATATTCTTTTATTCTATTGGATTCGTAAAGACGTAAGTAAACATTATATGCGTTTGCAATTTACAAAATATAACCTCAGTTTCATTTCACACCAGCCTTGGCGAACCGGCCGAACGCAAGCATTACGCTACAGCGTAATGCTAAAGTAATGCTAAAGTAATATGGCATTATAATTGATAAAGGAAAGAAAATAAATATGTAACCTGTTGCAATTATAATAATAGGTTAAAATTTACGTTAAATGGTCATGCCGTAATTGCAACCAGTTTCGTTTTCAGCAAAAATTCATACAAATAATTACTAATGGACAATTTAGATATTTCCCATGACTCTTTGAACAATTTTTAATTGTTTAAACAAATGTAACTAACTTATTAAAACAATTATCTATTCCCAAAAAATGTACAAAATAATCATATTTTCTTATTGAAATGTAATAGTTTGTCATTGTTTGAAGTACTAAATTTTTTTTAAAACATTATGTAATTATTTAAACAATTACTTATTATTTATTCTCAACATTTCTATAAATTGACCCAGAGATGTCCAGTTTTTCCTCAAATTGGTATCCTAAGCTTCTTTTTGTTGTATCATCAAATAATTTTCATACATTTCTTTTAATTGTTAATCAATTTCCATTTGTTTAAACAAGTTTCATTTGCTTAAGCAGTTTTTTTCGATAGCTTTGAAAAAATTAAATGAAATAAAATGCATATAATTATTTTTCTGACTGTATAGTGTATAGAAAGAATTTATTAACTATTTTTCAATTGTTTAAACAAATATAATTTGTTTAAACAAGTGTTTGTCCAAAAATATTTTTTCAATCGTATATTCTGAATTAAACATAATATTGAATGATTCCGAGGACTAGTAAATTCTGTTAAAAACGCCGTGTCATTGTTTAAACAATTTTTATTCGTCCAAGCAGTTTTCTATTGAAAAATGTGGATCAATAATATAAAATATTACACATATAATTATTTTCGTAAATATATTTTTTCTATCTTCCAGTATGTCAGACTGATATTCATAAGACCTTCAAATGCTATAATGAAATATAATCTAAATACATTTCAGATTCAGTCTAATTACAACGCTGATCACAAAATATTATTTTTTGGCTGAAGAGAATGTTTTCTTCCTGATATCTGGAAACTGTTTTCTATAATTTTTTACTACTTTCAGTAAGTACTGTTTTTGATAAACCAATGAAATGCTCCATAGGGATTCGTACAATCACCTCCATTTTTAATAGGTCTTCGAGCAGCGAATTTGAAACAAATTTAACGCTGCATGTGTGAATTTCAGAAATAACTTGAAAACAGTCTTATAAATAATCGTATAGAGCTAAAATGAAAATCAGCCACACGTTTTAATATTTATAACGAGTATGAAAATATAAAAAAGCAATCCGTTGAAACTTGAATCATAATTTGCATTAGTGAATGTACTTTTTTTTCTAATATAATTATTATAAAGATTGTAAGAATATGAAGAAAGAAATAATAAATACACTTTTCTAATTTAAATTTTATTATGACTTTCATGATTCATTTATTAGTGCGACAAAAAAGATGTGAACCATCCATACTCAATTTGAACGAAATTTGAAGAAAAAAAAAATTAATTGTATAAACAATAACATAAAGTTCTTATCAGAATTTATTACTCCTCGAAATAATTCAATTATTTGTATTTTATTTAATTAAAATGTTTTTAGGTTATCGAAAGAAACTGCCTAAGCAAATCAGAATTGTTTAATCAAATAGAAATTTATTGAAAATCAAAAGAAATTGATCAAAATTATGTAATTATTTAACAAAAAGTAGCTTAGGATACCAATTTGAGAGAAAACTGGACATCTCTGAGTCAATTCTTAGAAATTTCAAGAATAAACAATAAGTAATTGTTTAAATAATTACATAATGTTTTTAAAAAAATTTACTTCTCCAAACAATGACAAACTAATACATTTCAATCAGAAAATACGAATATTTTTTACAGTTTTTAGGAATAAATAATGGTTTAAATAAGTTACATTCGTTTAAACAATTAAAAATTGTTTAAAGAGTCATGTCCTCATGTCCTCTGGAAATTGAAAATTTGGGGGGAGGCCCTGCCCTCTAGGGTGAAACAAAATTTTGCAATGCATTTTTGGACCACCCTATTATATATATATTAACAATTTTTAATAAAAATTAGTGATCTTAATCATAAAATATAGGGTTTAAAAGAAGATTTACAATCCTAAGAAAGTTTGTGTTATACTAGTATTTGTCGTCTGAAACTGCAATTGTTAATAACAAATCATTATATTTTCGAGGAAATTTAGAATATTTTAAACCATAATATTCAATAATATCCTTAATAAAATAGAATTATATTGCAAAAAATATTTACAATTTTTGACAACTTTAGGTTATATATCATAACAATTGTCATAAAAAATTGGTGATATTCAACAAAAAATATTAGGTTTAAACGAAGATTTACAATTTTGTTATTGTTAGTGTTTTTGGTATAAAATTGAAATTTCTAATAATAAATTATAATATTTGAAAGGGCATTTATAATATTTGAACCATAATATTTAATAGCATTCTCAATAATAAAAAATTAGATTAAAAAAAATGTTTACAAATTTTTCGACAATTTTAGGTTATGTTAAAATTTCTCAGCAAAAATTGGTTATTTTACACAAAAAATATTAGGCTTAAAAGAAGATTCACAATCCTGAGCAATTTTTCTTAAATGTAATGTTAGTGTTTTTTGTCCAAATTTGCTACTGTTGATAAAAAATCATTAAATTAAAAATAATATTTAATGTGTTTGAACAATAATAGCTTATGTACGTATTTCTGGTCATAAATGGATGTTTTTATCAAAAATGCAACGGTTACCAAAGAAATAAAAACTTTTTAAAATTTAAATAAATATATAGCAAGTTAATGAGTTACAATTTCAATGTAATTTAATTTTATTAAAATATAACACTTATTAGCTAAGATATGATAGTTTTAATACTTTCTTTTTGTTGTGTTTATGCAAATCAGCTGGCTGATTTACATTTTGGATTTCTATATCTCCATTCTCTTCACATCTTCCTTCCTAGGCTGTATAAATAAAATATGGGTGACATGAGTAGTTCACAAATATTTTGCGCCATTTAAAAAAATATATTTTACTGATATATATTTTTGCCGGCGAAAATTTTTCATTTTAAATATGTATAATTTCTTCTGAAATCTATCATTAAAAGAATGTTGAGAGAAAGTATTAAACAACTTCCTTTAGAAATGTTATCTTACCAAATTGTATTTTTGTATACTTTTAAATAATTGAAGTAATACATTTATGTTAGTAGAGGGTCAGGCCAGTTGTGTTTTGTATCAATTCGTACATTTTTAAATAAAAAGTTATTACCAAGAGATTTATTTGTCAAAGCGGCAAGATGCACTTTTTTTAGCCAAGTTCTAAAAATCTAGTTCTAGAAGTTCTCGAAATTTAAAAATTTAAGCGTTTCGATAAAATTATTAATATTACTCATTAAACATACTATCTGAAGAAGCTGTTTTTCTAAAAATGCGCGTCTTTTTGCTATTATAAAAGTTCAATTTCTTATCTTACACTGTAAAAAAAAGTGGTTGAAAATTGCAAGTTAGTTTACCAGGTTTTTTTAAAATAACAAAATTTACTGTAATCTAATTCACATGGAAAGTGTAAAAAAGCAGAATGATGGAAATTTTACCAGAAATTTGTAATTCCACTGTTAACCGCTTTATGGCGCGCTTATGACGCTGCAGAGGAAAATAAATTGCTGGCGGGCGGGTTTTCTTATTCGTTCTTAATGTCACAGATTTAGTCCCAAATCTAACAATACCTCTAGAGCGTTTTAAAATTCCTGAAAGTATTCTGCGTGCTGATCCAAACTTTTACGTACCCGCTTCCATTAATATGCCTATGGGGCGCGGGGTAACATTATCTTTAATTTCATTCGGCGGAATTGATCTGTCTTCAGACAAAAAGAATGTTTTTTTTGCAAAAAAAAAACTTGGTATTATAATGGAAATTTTTATTTAAATTTTTATCCACATTATTACATAAAAAAAGATACTGGATTTTTCAACAATTTCTCCGTTTTTTTTCAAATGAGTTCATAATCGTTATCCATGAGTATAAATTACCGATAATATATGTTTGACCGGGGAAAATTTGGATTTTCTGTTGAAATTTTTTCAGTTGTATCCTGAAATGGAAACATTTTTTAAAAATATAAAAATTATTTGAACGTGTCCAAATGTATACGTCTTACAATTTAATCAAGACTTTTCATGTTCACTGTTGCTCTTAAACAAAACTTTCCAACCTTTCTAGAGGTTTGAAACCCATGCTACTGGCCTTTTGTCCCCCCTTTCATGCTTCAATACCTCCATGCTCATTTCACTCCTTTCCATCTCTACGCACCCCTCTAACCAGTACTCCACTTTTGCAAACCCCTTCCCACACAGTTCACACATCCTATTTTCCCTAGAGATCCAGAACCTATCAAAATCCTCCATGAACCCATATCTCATCCTTGCTATACGCTCCTGACCTTGACTCTCTTATTCTCTCTTCCCCTGCTGTCTTTTCCCTCTCCAAGCCGTTTTTCTGAACCAACTCATATACCCTCCGTTCTTCCTCGTGCATCCTTCTCACTTCATTTATCTGTAGTCCATTCGTTCTAAAATACCTTCCCCTTTCAGCATCCACTGTCCCACCCCCTCTCCTGTTCTGCTTCTCCCCGTCTCCCTCCTCTCCTGTGTTCTATTTACCTCTTCGCTTCCCTTCCACCCACATAACTCTACTTCATACAATAGCACACTTATCACTAGCGAGTCAAACAATTTCATTCTCCTTTCAAAATCTTTTGCGAATAACTTCTTTCCCAGCCACCACACCTGCCTCATCACCACATTTGCCCCTGCTCTAACTTCATCTCTGGTTTCTTCATATATCTTCCTTACTTACTTTATCAGACCTCTCCCCATTCGTCTATCTTCCATTGCCTCTCACAAGCTTCCCCTATCCACTGAAGGAAACACGCCTTTGCAATCCAGGAAAAACGCGTACACTCTCGACCCCTTCTTCGCTAATTCTCTACCCACCACGTGCTGTAGAACGTGGATATTGTTGATGGTACTCCTAACCGCCCTGAAGCCCGCTTGCGTCTCCAGCAATATTCCTTTCCCCTCGACATCCTTCCGCAGCATCTTTGCCACCATCATCGCGTTTACTATACAAGCCGTATTCATTAGCGTTATCCCTCTATAAATTTCCTGTCCATTCCTGTCTTCTTTCTTATACAGTGGCACCAGTAACCCTTCTCTCAGCCCTCCTGGGATTCCCTTCCTTTATGTTTCTCTATCTTCTCATCATTCAACTCCTCCCTCTTTGCCTCCTGCGTTCTTCTACATCCACCACCCCTCTTCCTTGAGTCTGAGCCCTGAAATGATTCTTCGAAAAACTCCCTCTCCTCCTGTCCTCCTCCCTTCCTATTTTCTCGCTTAGCCCCACTCTACGCTTTCTAAACCTATGTATTCTCTTCCAGACATCCCACTTTGTCTTAACGTTTCCGAACTCCTCTTCCAGATCTTTCTCCTTTTCCTGTCCTTTCTACTTGCTCATCAATCTGAACTCCTTCCTCATTTCTACGTACTCCTCCATTTTCGCTGAACCCTCTTTCCACTTCTCGTACTTCCTCTTCACCTTTATTTTCACCTTTTTACATTCCCTATCCCACCACGACTTTCCTAGCTGCTCCTTATACCTCTCTACCGCCTCCCTCGCCCAGCTCACCCTCTCCATGGTTGACTTTCCTTCCCTCCTAGCCTTCCGCCGCACTCACCACTCATCCACAACCCTAATAACTGATGGTTTGATTCTACCCTTCCTTCTACTACAAATATTTCCGTCTCCTCCCACCCTTGCATATTCGTGACTACATAGTCTATCACCGATACCCCCACCTTACTTACACATGTGTATTCTCCCTCTTCGTCACCAGTTGACATATCATTCGCCACCGCCCAGCCTCTATCCTTCACCCAGACCCTTAGAATCTCCCCCTCCTTATCTTTTATCGTATCCTCCGATTTCCTTCCGAAGCTCATCCCTTTCCTGTGAACACCCCCTTCCTTCCCCATCCTCGCATTAAAGTCCCCACCCAGCACCAACGTACCCTCCTCTCTTTCGCCTAGCAAGTCTTTCACCCTTTCTTTAATTCGTTCCATTTTATTCTTATTATACACCGTCAAAAACTTATACGTTACCCCTCCTATATTCACTTTTCTAATTTGCACTCCCTCCCTCTCTTCCTCTCCATCAACTACCTCCTCTCATCCTTCCCTAGCACCCCTTACGATTCCCCCACTAGCTCTTTCTTTCTTCTTCACTCTGACCGCCTCCTGAAGTCTCCACCTTTACCCCCTTGGCAGCTTTGGCTCTATTCTATTCCATTCCTTTCTTTCCACCCACATCTCTACCAGTCTCACAACATCAAACTCTTGGACATACCTCCAGAACTCCTCATCCTTTTTCTTTTTCTCTGCGACGTTCCAGTACAGCACCTTCACTACTCCTCTACCCTGCATTACCCCCGACTTTTCTTCCTAGCTCTCTAACTCCACAACTGCCACTGACTTCTCCTACCTCCCCTCCTCACAGCCTTTACATACACCCCTTTCTCTCCCTTGCGATCTTCTAACTCTGCGTGAACCACCCTTGACCCCTCGAAGGCCCCAGACTCCTGACCACAAACTCCCCCGACTCCTAGCCAACATAACTTCACTTTCACCAACTAGCTAAATCCCGCCTCACACTTAAGCTGATAATTACTATTTATCTCCCCAATTGAATTAAAGGATCATTTTGAAGCATTTTTGTTGGATGCTATGGAAGAATTTAACATGGCGGAGATGATGATTGAAGATTCCTTAGATTTTCAAAAATTCTTAAAAAATGCAGATGCACAAATCATAGAGGATGAAGCTCAACACCAGATTGAGACGTTGGGCCCATACTCTCCATAGAAGCTTCATTCCGCGCTTCTCGAAAATGGCTTGCTAAACTTAAAAGCAAACACAGAATAGTTTCCAGAAAAATAGACAAGTTTGTTACCATAAAGACTTTGAAAAATGTCGATGAGTTAAAAATGAAGGCATATGAACTTGTAGCCAGGGTGAAGCAAGGGATAGCAAATGTTGAAGTACAGAATGCTTATAATTCGGATCAAGGTGGTTTTCAATCAGAAATTCATCCCGGTAGAACTTTTGCTGTTGAAGAAGAAAAAAAGGTAGAAGGCGTTGTCCAGACTATTTCGTTCATGACCCACAGTTGCACTATCCAACCACTAATATATGCTGAAGGAAAACTTCTTTCACCTCTATTTCTAGTTCTAAAAGAACGGAGTGGAAAATTTGGACCAATTATAGATAGGACATTATTTAGGCCGAGTAATGGGTACGTAGACATTGCATTATCTACTTCTATTAAAAATTGTATGAAAGCAATGATAATTGGTTTTATCATTTGCAGATCACTTCAAGAATTGGATGGAGAACATTTATTTTCCAAATGTAGGCCCAAATAGCGTTTTACTCCTTCATTCATGGACTGGTCATTGCCCAACTGTAGTAGAAGAAGCAACACCCTCCGATAAACACTCAGAAAAATGTCCTTTCGTGACAAAAGGATGCTTCTTGACGTGAATGAAATTTCCTCTTAAATTTAAGGTTGAGAGGATTTTTATTGGTCTCGAAAAAATCCTCTTGCAGTAAAAATTTTCCTTGTGTGACTGACTTCACCTAATCTTGCAGCCAAATAATTATGTTTGTGTCAAAAATATATATTTGTCGTCGTTCAAAACAAAACAGGCAAGAGGACGATGCTTTTGTTTCAAGTCAATTTTCTCTCTGAGTAAATATTGTAAATTTTATAATTATTCCAACAGGAACAATAGGGAAAATTCAATCTTTAGATGTATTTGGGTTTAGAGTTTGGAAAAATTTTGTGCGTCACTTTTCCGATTCTGTTACTTTTATGAATTACGATATCAATTTACATATCAGAAATAATATTCTCAGCTTCAGTCTTTGGTGCATGATCAATTAACCTCGCCAAGATATACTAATTTTTTTGAATATGCATGGTACGAAAGCGGATATATTGCAGAAAAACCAGGTAAATTCGAAAATCCGGTGGACCTTAGCTGGGGTGATTCTTGTACAACACATTGTGATATATTAGGTTGTACGAATATCGCTGTAACTTAATGTTAGTGGTGTAAACAATCATTATGTTCTAAACAATTTTTTGACAAATATCATTTTTGTTCAAAGTTTGAAAAACAAATCTTCAATATACTGTCTGGAACTCAAAAGATTGTAAATTTCTCCTGAAGATACTATTTTTTCTATAAAATATGTATGGTTTTTAACAATTTTAATGATTTTTCGTATAAAAAATAGTTCAGTGGTAGTTACCATCTTCAATGCTCTTTTTTCATGAAAATACATAAATACCTTCGTCCTCTCTTTTTTGTGCAACACGTATTTTCTTTGGATTTTTTTGCTCGATTTTAGACTTATTTTGCAATTCTCTACATAATTAGGGGGTGGGTGACGCCCGCCTAATTTTTTTATTTATGTTTGATGGACTCGATTTTACTTCCTTCGTTATAAAACTATTTTCCCAATTGTCTTTGTGCATAGAAAGTACATATTACCATAGACACCAACTAAAAACCAACAACAGAATTTTAATCTTGTATCATTATTTAACAGCGAATCTTTTTTATAAGGAATAATATAATATCAAATTGAAATGTCAAAATTTCAAATTTATTATCCTCGACAGTCATTTAAGTTTCCTGATTTTCAGGTTTTTTCTGAACTACAATCACCTTTATGAATAATACTTCATTATAATTCTTTCTATAAAATATTATCGACAGGAAAATAAAATTTATAAATATTTGATTTCAAGGTTGTATCATTAATCTATTGACTTAGAGAAAGTTAGTTTCATGATTTTATATTTCAAATATATTTTTCATCAATAAAAACACTTTCATCGTTGGATACAAAAGTCTTATCTTCAAATTTTCAGTATTTTAATGTAGTAATTAATTATACCTCAATAGCTAATATTCTATCGAACATGAATAACTTGGCTTTTTTGAATTTATTGTATGTTTTTCCTTAAAATATTTGGAATACTTGCTTGTGATTGTTTATGCATTAAATTAATATTTCGAAATATAATTATTCAAGACAATGTAATTGACCTGATTATTAACTTATGAACCAGTATTTTAATTTGAACAACAAAATTTAAATTGATTGATTTTAGTGCTGCCGGGAACGAATTTCTATATAAAAAGAAACTAACAATCTGAACATAGATTCCAGTAAAACAAATTTCTCTTCATATAGCGTTCTTAAAGCCGATCCTTCAATTATAAATCATGATTTATCAATGGAAATATTTCACTGTATTCGAATGTTTTAATTTTTTCCGCCTTGGGAAACAGTAAAAACTATAAAAGCCCAAATAAGCTCAAAATTATGGCTTGAAGAAGATAGTCAAATTCCGTTGTGAAGGTGCTAGCGGAACGCACGTCATTTGAAACTACACACGACACTCCATTCATCACTGCGGATTGAAAACTTTCCATTTTGTTGGTCATCAGTTTGGAAAATGTCATGACCACCATAGCTTGGGCAGAAAATATTGATGGCGCATATGAGCGCATTTCAAACGCTATCCGAAAGTCCCATTATCACTGCGAATTAAAAACTTTTCATTTTGTTGTTCATCACTTTGCAAAATGTTATGACCTCCATATCTTGTGAATTTTCAAGATATTCAGACAATTTTCACGGCGCATATGAGCGCATTTTAAACCCTGTCATAAAGTTCCTTCATCACCGCGAATTAAAAACTTTTCATTTTGTTGGTCATCACTTTCCAAAATATTATGACCTCCATAGCTTGGGCAGAAAATATTTTTTGCGCATATGAGCGCATTTTAAACCCTATCCGAAAGTCCCTTCATCACTGCGCATTAAAAACTTTTTATTTTGTTGGTCATCACTTTCAAAATGTTATGACCTCCATATCTTGTCAATTTTCAAGATATTCAGAAAATTTTTATAACGCATATGAGCGCATTTTAAACCCTGCACGAAAGTCCCTTCAACACCGCGAATTGAAAACTTCATTTCGTTTGTCATCACTTTGCAAAATGTTATAACCTCCATATCTTGGGCAGAAAATATTTATTGCGGATCTGAGCGCATTTGAAACCCTATCCGAAAGTCCCTTCATCACCGCGAAATTGAAATTTTTTCATTTTGCTCGTCATCACTTTGCAAAATGTTATGACCACCATATCTTGTCAATTTTCAAGATATTCAGGAAAGTTTTATGGTGAATATGTGCGCATTTTAGACCCAATCGGAAAGTCCCTTCATCACCGCGAATTAAAAACTTTTCATTTTTCCAGTGGTGGCGCATTTGAGCGCATTTGATGCTATGACGAATAGCTATGATGAATTTGAAAAAACCTTATTATTTTAGAACAATCGCGCCAGCCCCCCCTCCTCTTATTTCGATCGCTCATAATTTGGTTATCAATGGGGGGCAAAGTTTTTCTTGATAGCGCATATCAGCTCCAAGTGAAAAGTGAACAAAAAATTGAAAATTTCAGAAAAACTGCAATTTTCCAGGATTATTTTAGAAAAATATTATATACTGTAATAATAAATTGTTTGTACAATCAGATTTGTTAAAAATAATGAATATATTGTATATGAAGTTAGCGAACATTTTTCCTAACAGTGAAGCTAAAGGACGAACTTTGTCGAAGGAATTTAAATTTTCAACAAAAAAGTTTACTGTCAACCAAGAAAGAAGACTTTTCTGCCATAAAAGACGAATTTTGAACAAAAGACCGGCTTTTTTAAATAAATAGTTGAATTTGCTACGTATGTAGAATATTTTTTTAAACGAGATATTGGAATAATTAAATTCCCCGATAAAAAAAAATTAATCTGTAGACAATTTTTTTTCAAACTAGTTAAATTTTTATCCAAAGAGGTGAATCTTACAAATAAAATTAATTTCCAACAAAGTAGTTTAACTTTACAAACAAGCAGTTAGGTTTTTACCCGAAAAAGATCAAATTAATTAAAAAGATGCTTTTCAAACAAAAAGATTAATTTTTCACCAAATGGAAACTGAATAGTTATATTTGCAGATTAAAGAGTTAGTTATCAAAGAAAATAAAAAATGAGTTTCCAACAAAATACGAATTTTCAACGCAACATTTAAATTTTCAACTTCCCATGAAATAATTAATTGCTCATATAATTGTCATTTTACCGAAATAAAGAGAAAAAAATATGGAAAATAAAACGTAATTTTAATTCTAAAAATACATTTTTTTCATAGTTGTTAAAAAAAACGTTAATTTAAATTTTTTCTCAAAGAAATTGTGATGAAATTATTTGTCTTTAACGTTCTATCGTATTAAGAAGAATAAACAGAGATAGCATTATTGCGAACAATTTTTATTATCTTATCAATACCGAAGGTTTCGAGAAATCTCGTTCCATGAACGAAATAATAATTTGTTTATATATTATTTATTTTTGATATCATAAATTTTTTTTAAATTGTCTAAATTCCTGAACTAACGAAGATATTTGAAATATTCTTCAAATATTATTGACAATAATCATAAATTGTTTGAACAATTAATTTTTTCAACTAATAAGTTACCTCACTCTAATAAAAAATTGGACAAAATGTGAAAAATTTCTGCAAAAACTGCAATTTTCCAGAATTATTCTAAGAGAATATTATTAACAATAATAACAAATTGTTTAAGTCTCTATGTTTGTTAAAATTAATTATTACCTTACTCTAATTGAAAATGGGACAAAAAGTGGAACATTTTTTAAAAAACCTCGACTTTCTGACTCTATTCTAAGAGAAACTTGATGAAAAAAATTGTTTAACAATGTATTGAAAAATCTAATTTTCAGAATAAAATAGTATTTTATGAATCGGAAGCAATTTGCATTTGAAGAAACGCAAAAAAGCCTAATTAGCGCCAAAAACTCGCATAACTGATTTTTTCACTTATGGGGTTTTTTCGGGACCCTATAACACAGAATTATGGGAGTGATATTTCAAAATTAATATTTTATTTGTATTTCATAGCTAACTATTCATTTTTGGACCACCCTAATGTTTACTTCAACAAAATACCTATTTCGTTGAGATAAACATTTATTTATTATGAATAATAATAGTTTAAATTTTCTAATCATATCAAATATTTCAGTTAACGAATAAAGTACATATTTATGTAAATACAATATTTTATTTATTTAAATAAATGCTTCATTGTTATAAATGCATCAACTCTTTGCATGAAAAAAAATTTTCTACTCAATCAATATTCTTTTAAATTAAATATTCATTTCTTTGATTTAAACAAATATGAGGACTTGATTCAAGAATGAACAAATTATCAGATTCAAATGCTTCCTGATCAATTCAAAGCATCGAACTCATTTTAGAATATTTTTTTTAAATCATTAGAATTCATTTAGAAAAAATGTGAATTTACAACTCAAAAATATGCATTTTCTACAGAAATAATTGAATTTTCGACTTAAAAAAAAAAGATTTTCAAACAAAATAAATGAATGTTTAACTGAAAAATATCAACTTTCTAGCACAAATGAAATAGCTACATTTTTCATCAAAAAATTCATTTTCGAAAGAAAAAAAAACGAATTTTCAACCAAGTTTGGTACATTTTGAGCCAAAGGAATGAACTTTTAATCAAAATTCTGCATCTTCAACCAAAAAGATTAAATTTCTATGAAAAAAATTTGACGAAAAATTGAATAGTTAAATTTTTAGTTGAAAAAATTAATTTTCAATAAAAGAAAAACTAAATTGCAACTAAAAGAATGGAATTTCAATCAAAAAAGAATAATTTTCAACAAAATATATGAATTTTCAACCGAATATGTTCATTTTTCATAGAATTTTCAACTAAAGAAGATAAAATTTTGACAAAAATAGAGTAGTTTAATTTTAAGTTACAGAAATAAATTTTTAAGCAAATGAAATTAATTTTCAACGAAATAGGTTAATTTTTAAACAAGCAGATGAATTTTATGCTTAAAAGATTGAACACTGAAAAAAAAAATTTCGACGAAAAATGTAATAGTCAAATTTTCAGTTTCCGAAAAATAAATTATCAATTTAATATAGAACTAATTTTATATCGAAAAAAAAATCATTTTCAACAAAATATTTTAATTTTCCATACAATTTTCATCAAAAAATGTTAATTTTCTACCAAAAAAGGACAAATTTTCAACAAAATAGATGAATTTTCAATCAAAAAAGATCAGTTTCCAACCAAAAATAAAATAGTTTAATTTTTAATCAAACAGATGAATTTTCTACTTGAAAGATTAAAAATCCATAAAAAAAATTTTCGACGAAAAATGTAAAAGTCAAATTTTTAGTTAAAAAAAAAAATTAAGTATCAATTTTATATGGAACTAATTTTCCATCGGAAAAAAATCATTTTCAACAAAATACATGAATTTTCAACCAAATATTTTTATTTTTCATACAATTTTCATCCCAAAATGATAATTTTCTACCAAAAAAAGACAAATTTTCAACAAACTAAATGAATTTTCAATTAAAAGTTCAGTTTCCAACAAAAGATAGAATAGTTTAATTTTTAGTTAGAGAAATAAAATGTTAAACAAATAAAATAAGTTCATAGCGGAATGATTCAATTTTCAACCAAAAAAATAAACTTTCTACTAAAAAGATTAAATGTCTACCAAAAAAATTTTCGACTCAGAATTAAATTAAATTTTTAGTTTAAAAATTGATTTTCAATTAGGACAGTAATTTTCAGCCAAAGAAAAATTAATTTTCAATAAAAAAAAATATAATTTTCTACCACAAGAGACAAAGTTTCAACAAAACACAGAAATTTTCAAATAAATAATTGAATTTTCAACTGGAGAAGAATAATGTTCAAACAAGCATAATATATTTAAATTTTCAGTTAATAAATTAATTTTCAAGTATGAAAAAATTTTTGAAGCAAAAAAATTAATTCTCTGAACTAAAAGATTAATCTACGAATTTAGATATTTTCAAAGTTATATCGTTTTAAGCAATTTCAAGTTAGAAACATTAAAAATTGCAAGATTTTTTTAAACTGAACAATTTTTAAGTTAGAAGTCAAACTTTTTGAATTCTAAGTATCTATAATTTTTCAATTGCTATTCAATAATCAAAAATTGTTTTGAAATCTATTTTAAATATTCTCTTAAATCATTATTTCGTCATAAAAATACCATAAAAAAACTATTTGGATTATTCAATACAAGTTTTTGGAACATAATTTGGCCTGACCTGGGACGTTCTAAAAATGTTATAAAAACTTTGAATATTTTACCTAATTAAAAAACATCTTTCGGAAACTTTATTTGTATATTCATTTAATTTTACGTAAATTTAACCAAACAATATAAAAAAATAAAGAATAAACAGAAAAGAAGCTTCTAGTTTAATTTAAAAAATGCGGAAGACAGCAAAAAATAGTTGTGTGTGTAGCGCAGGTGTTTGTTGTTTACTCACGATTGGAATTTCTTAGGAAAAACAACAATATTTTTTTCATATAGGTAAAATGCTCTTCTGAATTTAACGATCTCAATGCCAGGTAATAAACATGTTTTCATAATAATGTCATAAATCTCAAGTATTTTCTGGCTTTGATGGTGAAAAAACATTTGTTGAAATACACTGGAACCTTGATACAACCGTCCTTGATATACGGACTTCCTAGAATTCCAGTCGGTGGCAGTTGAAGATGAAGAGGTCAAAGGGGCGGAGAGAGAAGCTAGAAAGCTGGTAGTGTTTATGTAGGGTCTTGACGGGTGAAATGGCTTTCTAAATTTCAAGATTTTATTAGAAAACAGCTTCTAGAACCGACTCGAACCTTGATATAAGAGCCAAGGTTGATGAGGCGGAGAGAGAGGCGCTGTTGACTCAGCCGAATTGCGCAGTTCTGTAGCAACTTGATCCTTGGCTTACAGGCGAAGCTATTTAGGCTATTCATCAGTCCAGTTAAATTTTGTTGGCTATTTATCAGTCTAGTTAAATTTTGTTGGCTATTTATCAGTCTAGTTAAATTTGTTGGCTATTTATCAGTCTAGTTAAATTTTGTTGGCTATTTATCAGTCTAGTTAAATTTTGTTGGCTATTTGTCAGTCCACTTAAATTTGTTGGCTATTCGTCAGTCCAGTTAAATTTTGTTGGCTATTTATTACTCCAGTTAAATTTTGTTGGCTATTTATCAGTCCAGTTAAATTTTGTTGGCTATTTATTACTCCAGTTAAGTTTCATCTTCTCAAATCTCTGCATAAGTAACTTTGATTCATTTGATGAAAATGTGGACAGAGGCTGCTATTCTCTCTTTCATCTTAGCAGCTATCATTCATTCTGTTGGTAAGTATGATATAATCAATATAAACTATGAAATTCGAAACCATTCAAAATAAAATCAATCTTTTTCCCTCAACTCAAAGTGCACGGTAAAAATAAGCTAATGGGGCCGATTCGAGAAAAATACGCTAGAAGCCTCCATGAATCTTGCTTGGCAACAAGCAGGAATTGAAGCAGGTTGTAAATTTGTATAAATTCTGGAATAAGCAGTTTAATCTTCAAATCTGCGATTTATTTTAATTCGCCAGATTTTCAGTCAAAATCTAATTCAACAACTGAACGAATCAGAAAACAAGATTCGGGAGAATGATTGAAATTGAAAGCTTCATCTTCATGATAGCTCAAACTCAATTTTAACGATTTTTCAGAAGAGTCGGAGAACATTCTCTCATTTCGGGGAAAAACTGTTTGACCTTCAAAATTAATGTCAAAAATAAATTTTACTTTTTTCATAGAAGGATATTTTCTAACACATTTTGTAAGTTTGAAAGAAATCTTGGTTTTTTTTCTTCAGTAACTTAAGATTCAAACGTTTAATTTAATGAGTTTTAAATGCTTTGGTATATCCAATTACGCTTGCGCACGTGCACCAATTTTCTAAACGATTATTTTCATGAATAAAAAATTTTGTTTTATTTTTTAATCATGAGGATCATTAAAAAATTCAAAGCTTTCTTTCCAGGAAAAGAAAATTTGTAAAAAAGCATCCTTCTATGGAAAGAGTCAACTTTTCGCAAAGACCACTCATTGCGTGTTTTTATAAATAAATGAAAATTTCCCACTAGTAAACCTCCAAGCTCTTAAAGGCAGAAACTCAAACTTTCATTTAAGATAATAAGATGACAAAATATGCATTTTACAAACAAAAAAAATGAAATTGGTTTTCAGCTTTCATTTTAAAGGCCAAATATTATTTGTTTCAAAAAACGTTTCTGATCAATGGAAAGGGCATATAAAAACTTATGATAAATGTATTGAAAGAAATTTCCCTATTACCAAATAGAAGAATTAAAAATCGCAAAAATATGCAATATCCACGAAAATCCCTAAAAATGTACCCCCTTCCATTCGGTATATAATTACCCAAATGATATGATTTCTTCGACATAAACGATTTCGTATTAACAATAATTAAAGTTGATGATTGCTTGAACAAACTCAATGAAAGAATTCATTATCTGGCTATTTTCGTTGACTTCAACCTTATTTTTTAACTTGATAAACTGTTAATAATTAATTTTGTAACTTTTTCAGAGACTTGGATAAGGATGAATTATTGTTGTTTTTACAGATATACACTCTAAAGAGTGTGAAGTTGGTCTTGTAAATTCAAATATTCCTACTTGCTACTTGTTCATTAGGGTTGTTAACATTTTTTTGTTTGAATTTTCATAAATGATGCCCAAAAATTTCTTAAAATGCACACAAAAAAAAAATTGTTTTAAATATATTTAGAGACGCCGCAGCCCAATGAAGTTTAACACGTATTTCCCATAAGAAAAAAAGACGTTTCTGTAAATTTTATGCAGAATCCTCAATATTAGCTGAATCGAGTAGAAACTCAATATTTATCTTCATAATTTACCATAGAATATGAATAACATATTACTTTTCAAATATCATCACCACAAGTCTGTTTTATTGGGTCTTAAAAAACCCCCATAAGTCAAAAAATGGATTTTGCGAGTTTTTAGCGCTAATTATGATTTTTTTCGGTTTTTGTGAGGGCAAATTGTTTCTGATGCATGAAATACTACTTTACACTGATAATTGGATGTTAAAATGTATTGTTTAATCAATTTATTATTGTTTTCAGCAATTTTCTCTTAGCATGGAGATAGAAAGTTGTGGTTTTTTCAACATTTTTTCACTTTTTGTCCAATTTTCAATTAACGACAGGTTCAATAATATTAACAACCATAATTTTTCAAACAATTCATTATCGTTGTTCAGTCACAGAAAAATTGTTGGTCAAACCCCTAACCTCATGCAAAGTCTCGTGGGGTGGGGAACCACCCATCTGACTGTTCACAGAAATAATTTTGGGGAAACCTTTACCGTTTTCGAACTTCTCGACCAATTCTCAACCAAACAGTTGCATTTTTAGCCAAAAAATACGACATTATTACCAAAATATTAAAATTTTCAAACCAGAACGACGAATTTCCAAAAAAATAAATAAATTTTTAACCAAAAAGATGAATTTTGAACTAAAATAATGAATCAATAACAATTAAAATGAGTTTTGAACGATACCAACTACCGAGCGTGCAAGCAAGAGCCAGAAACACTTGGACATGTTCTCAAAGGATGCTCAAAGTATGCACGCTACGGGTCTCGATGTAGTGCCCATCTTGACATACGCCCAGGGAGAAGCCTGATATTGTCCTCCAAGATCTGAGGTCGAAGATCATTTACGTGATTGAATCATCGGCACCAACCGATGGTAATATTACGGCAAATGAGGAAGAGAAACGGGCTTAATATCAAGCATTTCTTCTCGAGCTGAGCGACCTTTGCCAAGGCTACAAAGTACATCTTGTAATTCTCATAATCGGCTGGCTAGGAGGTATAGAAGCTTTATTTCTTAGCCAACTTAACAAAATCCCGACTTGCCGGCGGAAGGCTCAGTCTACGGCGAGCCGGATGCAAAAGGCTGATCTTCTGGGATCACTTCATCTGGTCTGTCAACACTGTTCCTCATAACATTCTACAAGGATTAGTAGCTCTCAGAAAAGTATCCAGAGGAGAAAGCTTCGCCTCCAGCTGTCTCGTCTACCGCGTAAGGTGATCCGCAGCTAGAGACCAGACTCCAAGGAACAGGGTTGAACGGTGTCATCTTGCATAAATTTGCCACTCTTGCTTACCTTTTAGGACAGAATTTGCACAAGTGGATGACGTGCAAGTTCCGGTTGCGTAAGGATTGGTTACTTTAATGAACCATGATCATAGCTCCCGAAGCCTAAAAGTCAAATCGCCTTTCAATTATCTGGTTTGAATATTACATTGAACTCTGCATCTTCGTAGACGCATTTTTGATCCTGCGAAAACGCGAGTTGTTTTGAGGGCATAAAGCAATGAGGCTGATCAACAGTGGTGATCGCCATATTTCGGGAACCCATAAAGATTTTTAGTTTTGTTGGCTTGAATTAAAAATAATACCTCAAAGACTTCGTGGTATAAATTTTGGACACTTGCTACTATTTTCCTAGGTTATGCGATGAGTTTAAGTCAATGTACAAAATTCGAGAAATACTTTATGCTTTTCTCAGTATAGGTATTCAAAATGTATCCATTTCTATTTGTTCTTACAGAATTAGGTTGGAGCGGTAACCCACTTCTAGAACCGCTCTTGGGCTCTCCCTCACGTTCGCGCCAGCATAACTTCAATCCTACTGGTCAATTACCTCGAGGTTTGTTGGGTAAGTGTCTTTTCCTTATAAGCAACTCACTGCAATTACTTCACACAGCAAGCAAATTTGTCTCATTGCAGTTATGTAACTTGAAAAAGTAACTTCAAGCTCTTTTACTGTTACTATAGTGTGACCAAATTTTATCCCCTCCTACCATAACTCCTCATACCACTCTGACCACTTGCTTACTTTTCATACCCGCGACTAAAATCGCAAAAAGGGTTGGACTTAGAGGACACCCTTGCCTTAAACCTCTATCCTCCCAGAAATTCTCTGAAATCCCCTCCTCTCCTCTTACCTTATCTTTCGTCTTTTCGCGTAGTTTCCTTATCCTCTCGATCAGGCCTCTCTCCACCCACCTCTCCTCCATAGCCTCTCAAAACTTCCCCCTATCCACGGAAGGAAACGTCCCTTTGGGGTCTACAAAAAACGCGTACACTTCACCCCCTTCTTCTTTAACTCTCTATCAACCACGTACTACAAAACGTAGATATTGTTGATAGTGTTCCTACCTGCGCTCCTACTTCAAGGAAATACCCCCTCCATACTTTCTTTACTGCCTCCTTCAGCCTCTCTCTAACCTCTTGTGTACCAAACAGAAACACTTCATTCTCCACTCAGTCCAACCCTGCTGCACTCCCTCCCTCCACTCCGCACTTCCTATCTTCACACTTATCCCCACTCTTCGCTTTCTAAACATATTTATTATCTTCCGCGCGTCCCCCTCCATCTTAACACTTTCTAATTCCTCTTCAAGATCTTTCTCCTCTTCCTGTTCTTTTTCCTTGCACATCAATCTGAACCCTTTCCTCATTTCTACATACTTCTGCCTTTTCGCAGTTCCCTCTTTCCACTTCTTATGCTTTTACTTCATAAACCTCTGATTCTACTCTTTATTCTACTGTGAGTCTCTCTGTCTTCTTCCACCCTTGTATATTCATCATTACATAGTCTATCACCTATAACCCTACCATGCTTACATATGTGCATTCTCCCTCCTCATTCTCTGTTATCATATCATAAGTCACCGCCCAGTCTCTATCCTCCATCCAGTTCTTAGAATCTTTCCCTCCTTATTTATTATCTTATCCTTGGATTTTCTTTCGAAACAATTTTATCATCCTTTCTTTAATACTTTCCATCTCATTCTTGTTGTACAGTGTGACAAACTTGCACATTACCTCTCCCATCTTTGACTCCCTCATTTGCACGCCCTTTTCTCTCCTTCTTCATGAATTTCTTCCTCTAATCCATCACTCACCCCCTGCTAAAAATCCACCGCTAGCCCTTCCTTTCTTCCTCACTCTCACCGCCTCCTTTAGTCTTCACCTATTCCCCCCTTGCCGCTTTGGCTCTTTCTATCCCATTTTTTTCTCTCTACCCACGTATCTACTAGTGCCGGAACATCCAAATCCTGGATATACCTCCAGAAGTCCTTATCTTTCTTCTTTATTCCTGCTGCTTGCCAGCACAGTACGTTCACTACTCCTCCAACCTGCTTTGACCCCGCCACCCTACTTCCTACGAAACAAGTTCCTCTGCACTTTCTTCAACACCTCTTTCTCCTCGTCCCACACTCACATTTACTCGTCTAGTTTTATTTTACGATACCCTACCTTCGCCGCTCTCCCTTCACTCAATTCCCTCCTAGCGCTGTCGTTTAGCATTCTCTGCACCTTCCTTTCCTTCCTCGTCAACTCGTGATTCATGAAAAACCCCTTATCCTGCATCCTATTTTGATTTCTCATTACGCCCAACTTCTCTTTTTAGCGTCCAATTTCACAACAGCCACTTCCTTCTCCATTCTTCCCTCCAGCCTAACTTTTCTTACCTTGCCTTGAACTCACCCTGTGTCCTGTAGCAGCGCCTCCATACCCTTTCTTTCCTCCCTGCTCTTTAGCTTCAACCCTCTTATCACAACATTATTTTTCCGGTCTGTCTCCTTTTTTTGGTCCATTCTCAACTGCATTGTCCTTATCCTTCCCCTATCCGCCCTCTCCTTTTTTTTTGTTTCCAAAATCTCGGTCTAAAATGGTCGAATTTTTTATAATAACCAATACGTACTTTTTTTCACAGCACGAAGTTGGACTGCATGGATGTCAAGACCACCTCCAATGATAGAACTTCGCGGGGTTAATCATTATGTATGTATTCTTCCAAATATGGACCATCAGGTTTACATTATACAAAAAGGCATCATTAATCACGTACTATTAGATAGAAGCCAAAAGAAAGTCTTTGGAGTAATCTACAATCAAAAGTTGTGTCCATTCGTGATTGCTGATCCTAAAGGCAAAGATAAGTGGATTGGAGTTGAAGTGGAGTTCAATAACATTAACAACATAGCCGAGAATACTATACCAGGGACCACTCTAGAAAATATGCTGCAACAGCTTACTGGCATAAAATCTTTAACACCATACCTGCGTGAGGCCATTATACTTTGAAAACACGTTATGGAGAAATACAAAAGATTGCAAAACAAAATTTTTAACAAATATTTCAGGTTGATTACTAATTCTTTCCCGCAAAATTCACAAAATTCCCGAACGCAGATTCTGCACTTTCTGTTGTTCTTTTCACCGAAAACATTCCTTCCCTCACCTCGTTTCCCAGTCTGATTCTTGCAATTCTTGTACAAAATTCTCTTTTCAACCCTGTCTTAATTATCTTGGTTCTCCTTGATTGAATATTATATTGAACCATTTATTATATGTTGTATAATCAAAATAATATTAGTTGATATAATTTTAATTTGGCGAGCAGCCTATACGTGTTATGTAATATCTACTATTGTATGTATGTACCATATTTTCTATTGTTAATATATATTCCTTTTTACATATAGTTGCAACATATCGACAATAATATTTGTTCATACTACTCCCACCTAAAGGCGAAGTATGATGTCTGAAACTGCAAAATGAGCCAGTCTGGAGAGAACATTCGCCGATTATAGATTGTATTTTGGTTTTCGTCTTAAATAAATGTTACATTCTCATCAAATTCAGATAAATTATACGAAATCCTTTTCCCTAGTAATACAAAATTCAGGATAGCACAAACATTATGTGCATATTTTACATGGTCCTTCGAGACGAAATGGCAACACAGTCAATGTATAGAATTCCTAAAAATAAAACAAGAATACAACAATCAAATTTGGACAACCACCAGAAAATGCTCTTGTTGCAATTCCTAAAAACAAAACAAAAATGGTTTCTTTTGACCAAAATAAAAAAGAGGAAATAAAAATGAGAAGGCAATCAACTGGATCCCCCTCCTTCACTATTTTATTTCTTTCATCTTTGTTATTTTTATTATCATCAAATTACAATATAAAAGATAGTGACGAAACTACGACGCTATCTCTTCGATACCTGAGATCTAAGTGTGGTTCAAGAGGCAAATCGGTTATAAACAAACAAAAAATAAGAGAAAGTCAAGATTCATGAAAACCTATTACTGAATGTAATTCATGATATTAGAATGACTTTTGTTTAATTTATCCAAATCAGTTTTCAAATTAGTAGACGACTTACTTTGTTTGTTATTATAAAGCATGTCCATGAATTCTCTCTTTCTTTCATTACTTTTACTGTGTAAAATTTCAACATTATCCCAGTCAAACTCATGGTCAACATCAACAAACCCTCTCCTATGTCTAGCAAGAACACTCTTATAATAACGTCCCAAACGAACATCACTTTTGTGTTCCTCCATCCTAGTCTTAAAAAGTCTGCCAGTCTGTCATTGAATGCATTTTACATGGTTTACGTAAAATAGTATGAATATTTAATTTTTTCAACACAAATTCAATAGTTTTCGAAATTTGACCAAAAAAAGGAAGAACAAAAGTATTCAAAGAACTATATTCTCTCAAATCCTTCTGATTATCTGTAGATAAAATGTTACTTTGTTTGTTTTTGATTTTTTGAATTCTAATTGTGATATGTTGCTCAATTGACTTTTGTAAGTAATGATTGAGGAAAGTATATTCCTAACAACATTCACATTTTCTTTATGAATTGAAATGTGGGACAAACCTAGAGCATATCAATTAGTAATAATATTACCATCCTGGCCTTCAATTACTTCTATGTTCAAAAAACTGATTTTATTATTTTTCTCTGCTTCATGGGTAAATTGAAGTTTTGGATGAAACCTGTTAAAAGAATCCACAATTGCCTGAAACTTTGCTAGGGGAACACATAATAGGGTGGGTGGGGGGATAAGGGTGGGTTAAAAATAAAAGTTATTAGTATGGTTTCATTTCATAGGTACTTCTTTTCAATCCCAAAAAAAGTTGGCACGTTTCGATCAAGCCCTAAAGTATGAGTTCAATTTTTCGAAAATCCCAAATTTCCCCATGTTAATTAAAAGGGATTTTGAAGTGCCCGGTACCACGTGTTAATTTTCGAATTTCAAAAAAAAAAAATAGGGATTTTTTTCTCCGGAAATGGAAACTTTTTTTCGGGGGGGGGGGGCTTGCACTATAGGGTGAAAAAAAAACTTTACAATGCATTTTTGGACCACCCTAATACATATATTTCTTTATATCAAATAAAAATTTAATTACAAGTGTAAAGGAGATTTTTTTATTGGAATTAGGGTCGATAATATTTATTTGTTTTGTGTTCTACAATAAATTTTTAAAAATTAATTGTAGAACACAAAAAAATAAAATTATCAACCCTAATGCAACACAAAAATCTTCTTTACACTTATAATATTTGTGTCAATTAAAAACGATATCTTTCGAAAAAACAGAAAAGATATCATCTAACTAAAAAATTAATTACTTTTTTATTGCATTGTACATTTTAATAAATTGTGTACATAGAAGTAATTACGTTACGATTTTAAAAAGTAACTTGTAACGTAAATTAGTTATGATTTTTTCAGTAACTTGAAACTAAATTTAGTTACTTTGAGGTTACTTAAAATTTTGTGTACATGTCTTATTGAGAGAGAGATTTATGGGTCAGTTTAGGGTATAAAATGAATCTCTTTTGGTTGAGGATTTATCCATTTTATGAAAATTCTTTTTTTGGTAGAAATCAACAATATAGTGGAAATTTTTTTCTTTCTTGTTTCAAAATTGAGCGTTTTCGTTTCAAAATGTATCTCTTTTTGTAGAAAAAAAAAAAAACATTTTTATGTTGAACAGTCAACTATTTTGGTAGAAAATGAATCTGATTTGGTTCAGGATCCAACTATTTTTGTTGGAAATTCAACTGTGATTGATTTCAAATTAAAATATTTTTTAGTTGAAGTAATATAAACTGTTATATTTTTTGCTGAGAATTCATCTGTTTTGGTTGAAAATGTAATTACTTGGTTGAAAAATCATGTATTCTTTTTAAATGTCAACTATATTAGTAGGAAGTTCAACCATTTGGTTGAAAAGTAATTTTTGTTGTTGAAAAATCATATGGTAAGTTTGACAATGCGAACTGTTTTATAGAAAATTCTTATTTTTCACTTGTAAAACTCAACAATTTAGTGGAAATTTTTTTTCTTTCTTGGTTCAAATTTCGGCATTTTCGTTTCAAAATTTATCTCTTTTGGTAAAAAATTCATTTCTTGAGTTGAAAATTCTATTATTTTTTTTTTTCAATATTCGTCTTTTGGTTTCAAAATTCATCTGTTTTAGAAGAAATTTCATCTTAGGATAAAATTGCAACTTGTTGATTGAAAATTAATCTTGTTTGGTTGAAGATTCAAGTATTTTGTTAAAAATTCGTCTTTTTGGGGTCGAAAATTCCACTTCTTGGTTAAAAGTTGAACCACTTTGTTAAAAATTCATTTTTTTGGTTGAACATTCATCATTTTAATAAATTAAAATTTAAAGCTCTTTCGGTAGTTTTGCACACGATTGAAACCCGAAAAAGCTTTAAATTTTAATTTATCATAATGAATCATCGTGAAATTATTAAATCTATTAATCATTTTAGTTGAAAGTTTATCTTTTCGGTTAAATTAACAATTACTTTTTTCGTTGAGAGGTAAATCTTTCTTGGTAACAATTTTTTTTAAATTAAGTTATTTCGTTGCGAATTCCACAATTTTGTTAAAATGTCATTTTGGTTCAAAATTGAACTGTTTTTCTTCATAATTCGTCTTTCTTAGGTTTAAAATTCAACTATTTGGTTGAGAAGGTAATTTTTTTGTTGACTATCCATATTTTTGGTTTGAAAATGCAACTGTTTTGAAGAAAATTCGTATTTTTTTACTTGAAATTTCAACAATTTAGTTGACATTTTTTTCCTTTCTTAGTTAAAAATTCGACGTCTTCGTTTACAAATTTATCTCTTTTGGTAAAAAAAAATCTCATTTATTTTGGTTGAAAATTCAACAATTTCTGTAGAAAATTAATCGCATTTCATTGAGGATTCAGCTTTTTTGTGAAAATTCGTCTTTTCTGTTTGAAAATTTAACTACTTACTTGAAAGTTGAACTACTTTGTTAAAACTTTAGTTTTTTTGGTTGAAGATTCATAATTTTATTTGAGCATTCATCTCTTTTGTTGAAAATGTATCTATTTTGTTTCTAATTGGTTGGTTTTTTGAATAGAAAATTTAAATATTTTGGTAGAAAATTGAACTGTTTGGCTGAAAATTAAGTTTTTGTTCGAAATTTAACTCTAGTTGAAAATTAACTTTTCTGTTGAACAGTAATATTTTCCGTTTGAAAATTCAACCATATGGTTGAAAATGAATGTATTTTGTCAAAAATTTAAGTATTTTGGTGTAAAGTCAAAAATATTTTCTTGAAAAGTAACTTTCTTATTAAAAATACATACGCTCGGCTTTAAAATTCAACTATTTTGTTCAAAAGTGTTCCTTTTGGTTTGAAAAATCATTTCTTCCGATGAAAAAATGTAATTATTTTTGGTTAAAAATAAAACCATTTGCTCTGTTCTGTTTTAAATTAGGTTTTTGTGCATTCTCATCTTAGTTATTTCGATTTTGAAATTATGAAATTTAAGGTACAAGTATCATTCATATCGTTCGAACAACGATATTACCGTCACTCGGTATAATTGAAGGGTTGCACTACAGAACTAGACAATCAACAATTTTGCAGAAAATGGGTTTGTTACATAAAAAATCTTTAGAAATCAGATGCATGTTGTGTTAAAAGGATTTTTTCGAAAGATCATGTGTAATATAGTAATACAAAGATTTGTAACTCATAACCACGCATAACTAACTCTTCACATTGGTCTCCCATCTTCCTTTTTTTATTGCCTAACCTCTCACCTTTTTTTAAACCTTTTTCTGACCATATACTTTTTCATAAAAGTTGTTAAATACAGCAAAATAATGAAATAATTCTTTTTTGAAAGAATAGGCCCCTTCATAAAACTATTTGCAACTTCTTAAAGCACCAAAGTATGGATCAAATACCAATCTACAATCTTCAATCGTACACTACTTCCAGTTGTATAAACACCTACTTTGATAAGGTTTTTTTAATTTTAATTTTTGCCTCGCGATCAGGAACCATACTTCTTAACATTTTTAACGTTCATTCGTAAAGTAACTTATACTTTTCTTCCTTTTAATGCTAAATCTTTATTTTCCCGGAAAAGAATGATTTTTTCATGAAAAGTACTTACTTAACGGATGTTTACATGACAATGGAATCTTGAAAGTAAAGTAATATGTGAGGTTACTTGTCATCAAGAAGCATCGAAATTTCACCTTTTTCCATATATGATCACATGTATGGGTCTTAAATTTTTACTATGATTATTTGATTGGATCTAGTACAATCTTATTTTATTATGACTGCTACATTGACATGGTGCAGGCTGACAACTTTAAAATGTTTTTTTTTTTTCACAGAATGAATAATTAACTTATACACTGCTTGTAAGTGACCTATTTCCAGCTATTTCAAACTCTCTAAATCTGAATCAGTTAAATTTCACTGATTCAGATTTAGAGAGTACCTATTCAACTCGCAAACGGTCAATAATGTGCATTAAGAATGTGAATAATGTTCTTTTGCACTCCAAAAAATTCCACATAATTACATCCATTTTTAGAGCGGCCTCAAAGCTGTCGAAACTATGTCGGGTTTGACAGTAATCGCTATGTACAATGGACCTCATCTTGTGTAATTGCCCTCTGTCAGATGTTTCATTCCCGTTGATCAAGATCTGAATCAGATTCATCTTCGCAGACGTTTTCGTCTTCGCTTTGAGAATTACTGCCGCCATCTGTAAAAGAAATGAACGCTTTATGTAAGAAACATCTGTAACATGCATAATGCATGTATGTATTTAATATTTTACCATCACTTTCTTCGTCATCAATCACGACGTCCTTGACAGTTGGTGGTAGTTGCAATCCCTCGAACCATTTGAAGTCGTATTTCCCATCCATTAGGAGCCATCCACAATCATCAGGTGCTAATTCTGTGGGATTTTTTTATGCGCATTCATTCTTTTTACTCCGAAGTACCCGCTTTGAAAATCTATTTCCAATACAGTGTGCGTACTTTCCACGCTCAGCAGATCATCGTGATACTTCAGCAGCCAACGAGTGTAATTCACTTGGTTTAAAGGAAAGAAGAGCTTGGAGAGTTTTAGCATTATCTCTTTAAAAAGTTCAAAGTACCCTGACCGAATGTTTCGACTAAAGGTAAGTTAATAATCGATAAACCTTATGTACATAACGTAAAATTGAGATGTTTTGCCAAAATCTCCACTCAAAACTCGCTCCTCGTACTGCAAGTACCTGGAAAATAAACCATCAAGACTTGCATTTTCAATTGTCGTGCCTGAAAGTTTCTTGAACCAGTCATTGATCCGCTGGCCAACAATCCACTTTCAACCATTATGTGTGTTAGCCCGCACTCATCAATGAACTTTCCAACTGCTTTGAAAAACGCCATCATAGCATGAAAAGCTAGCAGATGAATAAACAGGTTGTCGAATATGGGCCGCTCAGATGATTGCAGTTGGTAAGCCATTCTAACCGCTAAATCATACGTCACTTGAATGCACTCTCCAGTACATTCTTTCACAATTTCTTGACTTTGCCGCAGGGTTTCGTACGCTGTTGAAACCAACCCATATGGATGTCTCCGGTATTTGCAGGAAATGTGACAAAGTCCACACTAGATCCAGCTTAAATCGTACTTACTATCGCTAGTACTAAACTCGTACTTACTATCACTGATCTGCCGTAATTGAGTGTCAAGTGGTAGCAAGTTTTTAATTACTTTAGGTTTTCCGAAGTAGGGCACTAATTCCGGAGTAGCTGCATCAAAGGTTCTTTTTCTTTTAGGAGCCACAGGTAAGTTGTCACTGGAAGATGAGGTATCAGCCATAGATGAAAAATCCGCCGAAGATGTGGTATCAGCCAAAGATGAAAAATCCACCGAAGATGAAGTTTCCGGCGAAGATGAACTCTCCGTCGAAGATGAAGTTTTCGCCGAAGATGAAGTTTTAGTGGAAGATGAAGTATTAGCCGAAGACGAATTGTTAGCCGATGATGAATCATGTATATCGTTTGTATTATTTTCCTCAACATTCTGATATATGATACCGACAGTGTCGTGCATGGTATCCTCGCCATTGGGAGTTTCCTCAAATCGTTCAAAATTATCGAAAGCAACATCTGTCCTATGATCGGAGGATAACTTGACACCTTCGGGACATATCTTCGATCTGCTGTTGGAAGAAAATGTTGCTTCGGTCTCGAATTCCTTAATGAGATTGTAGCTGCAACAATGACCATACTTATTAATTATGTCAACGACTTTTTTACTGCTCGTGATGCTTTTTAAAGTCAACCCAAGCGTGATATGCTTCGACGGTTTTATTTCCCCATGTGTTGCAGCATAAATTAAATCTTGGGCTAATGAATTAACTCTTCGCGTGCAAACGGAACTGTAGCAGATCCGAGGGTCTTTGCCACCAATGACAGAGCGCAGAAACTCTGAAACTGTATCAGGAATGTCGCATTCTCCGGCAATTAAATCTGGAATTATATTCGCAGGGAGTGGTCTTTTCTGAATGGAGTGGATTTTTCTTCGCAGAAGAAGTGCAGCACTTTGTAGCAGTTCCGATTCCATAGATTCCTGAAAGGTTTCTTCGGTGATGATAATGCCCTTTTTTGGACCAATTATTCTTCTGTTATGCAACAGTATTATCTGTATTTTATCGCCGAAGGTTTTTTCCAATTTCTCCCACAAGTGCTGCGATGTGAAGGTCACTTTCATACCGGCGTATTTGTCCGGAAACATTTTTTCCAATCCTTGCTGATAACGATCGGTGAGATATTGCAAGGAGTAGCAATGTTTCTTGTGGATGGTATTGTCCCGAACGAAAGTACAAACCTCGCTGTATGCTACACCATGAGCTTCTCTCGTGATGTGCCATTCAGTGCGATTATTAACTTCTTTGAAATAACTTGACTTGCAGCTATTATGATACAAAATGTGGACATTTTCCCCAAGCGCTTCCACTTTTTGTATCGTTTCGATATCATACAAAGCATTCGCACGTTTCAGAATTCTATCGATAATATCTAACTCGCCAGAGGAATGCAACGGTATTAGCTTGTAGTTTACTACTTTTCTAGCCCTATTACAGAAGAAGCAAATGTATGTGGATGGCTCACAGAAGTATCCTGTTTTTTCTGCAGTGTCGCTTCGAACTGTTTCCCGGGATGCATTATTTTCTACAAAAGTAATTAAACATTCATATTCACTATGTTTTATACAATTATAATCATACAAAATCGCGTTAAAGTACCTGCTACTGTTGCGGATCGGTCTAAGGATTCTGCTGTTTCATCGTCAGCAATGCTTGCAACAGATCGCGTTGACGCTGCCGGATTATTTTCTGAAAAATGAATTAAACATTCATCTTGCTCGTGTGTTACGTACGACTGGAAGAGAACAATCATGTACAATCATACCACTAACGTAGGAGAAGATAGTTATACACAATTTAAATTTGTTTAAACAATTATGTTCACTGAGTCGCATTCATTATGACCAAAACTGACAAGTGAACAAGAATTTTGAAATGTTAGAGAAGAAACGCGACTTTCTAAAATGTTCTCAGGTGAATATTATAAAAAAATAATCCAGTGTTTAAACAATTGTGTTCCTTAACTTCAGTTGATTATGTACATTTAACAATAAGTTAACAATTTTAGGAAAAAGTACAACTTCGAAGCAGTAATATAGGAGGAGATAGTTATATACAACAAGTTAAAAATGTCAAAAAAACCACAACTAAGTACCATAAACCTAGGACAAGATAGTTATACACAAGTCCAGTTTTTTAAGCAATTATTTGTACTGCAATTGCATTTATTATTACCTCAATTTTAGTGAAAAGTGGGCAAGAATTTTAAAATGTTAAAAAAGAAAAGTCTTTGTTTAATACTTTCCCAAGTGAATATTATTACAAATAATAATAACATTCTTTAAACATTAGTTTACACTAGTTAACATTGTTGCAGCATTTCTTTTACGTAATGTTATTGTAAGTAATAATTAGTTGTTGGAGCACTTATGTATGTTCAATATAATTGCTTACTGCCTCGCTGTAACTAAAAACTTGAAAATAATGTGAATAATTCGAGAAAAAATTGCGTCTTTTTAACTCTGCTGTAAGACAAAAATTATACAAACAATAAGAAATTTTTGAAGTACAGTAAAGTCTCCCGTATTTCCGCGTCCTTGAAACGTAAAGATTCTTTATTTTCAAGCCTGGAGGGGCCCCACCTATACCGCGAGTGGGCAGGTTCTTTTTATCAAGCGACGTTCATTGGCTGATCCGGCCTTGCATCGATGCGCCCCCTGCAAGCAACTTCTTCAACTTCACATGTACTGAAAAAGCGCGATTCGATTTTAAATCAATAAGTACTATCAATAATAATATACACCCCGATTTGCGCAGTTGAAATTGTCGCAGTCCGTGGATTAGTGTTTTTGTTGACGAATTACATGAAAAATGAAACATTTCCTGGAAATAGTACAAGTTTCCAAGTAAAAATCAATATAATAGAATCAAAAAGTAACTCAAATATTTCGCGGTAATGCTAGGCTAGGTGGAAATTTCAGCCGTCAGCAAGGTTAGCATATTATAGGACTGCAACTGCGCACGTGTTTTTGGAGAAAATTTCTAAAGGTGAAGGTAAGTCATAAAGGTCTGAATAGTAATATTTCTCAAGTGTAAAATCTTGTTTCAAAGTCATGTCCCATTCTTTTCTCGAGTGGCGAACCTTTCAGTATCACGAAATACAAGCAACTTTCCGAAATTTGAGGTTACTAATTTGAGGTGCCACTAACTTGAAATTTAGGATATTCTTTTATTTAGTGTAACTGAAAGGTCGTCAATTGGCAAAAGAATGGAACGTGACTGAGAAAATACATTTTACACTTAACAAATAATACTCTTTGAACATTTATGATTTTTACGTTTAGAATATTTTCTCGAAAAAGTCTGCATTCCCATGACGTCATCCTAAAATACTCAATTTAAACCAACGTGGGCGCTCTTCGGGCCTCTCCTTTTTGATTGGTCAGCCACTGACACGGATGAGAGTGTACAGTAGGGTGGTCCAAACATTTTTTCCCCGCATTTTTTTATGGAGACAGGCCGGAAATTTGTTCGAATCCACACAAAAGTAAATCCATTTTTCTTTCTTCAAAAAAAAAAAAAATTATATTTAGAGGTGCCGCAAGCCTCATGAAATTTAACACGTATTTTCCATAATAAAAGAAGATGTTTTTGTCAAATTTATTCAGAATACTCAATATTATCTGAATCGAGTTGAAATTCAACATTTCTCTTCACAATTAGCCATAGAATACGAATAAAATATCACTTTCCAAACATCAATACCATAAGTCTGTTTTATAGGGCCCAAAAAAACCCATAAGGCAAAAAAAGGGGTTTGCGACTCATAGGCGCTATTGTTTAAACAAATTATTGTTGTTTATGACTATCTTCACCTATACCAATGCCTGATAGTTGCGGTTTTTCCGGCAATTTTTACCTTTCTGTCCTTTTTTTATTTAGTCAGGTAATAATCAATGCCTTCTTAGTTTATACAAATAATGAATAAACATTAGAGAAAAATATATTTTAAATAATCTCTTTCTTTGTTGTGAATATATTTTTCTGAAATAAAACAGATATTTAAAATATGCTTCAAATTTTCTACACGGGTCATATTATATTTATTTTATCATTGTGCCACTGCAGTCAGAAAATTAAAAGTGGTAGCAGAACGAGGTACAAAGTTGATATCTAACTTTAATTCTCTTCCTATGAGAGACGAACGTCAGAAACAATATTTACTACAAGTGGTAAGAGAGAACAGGAAGCAATTTCCTGACTGCCGTAAGTCTACCTTATCCAGTGAGATGCTATAATCAATTAATTATTTGTTTTGAGTCTTTTTAATTTGTATATATATGTATATTTTTTATCGACGAGACGTGTTTTCTGCAGGGCAGGGATAGATGGCGGGGGGTGGGGGGGCTAATATTAGAATATTTGCAATTCCCAGTTTTCATTTACGCTTTGCAATGAACTTCTTGTTGTAATCTAAAACAAAACTTTTACAAGTTATTCAAAGACCTAGTCCTTCCCTCTACTCCTGATTTCCATTCCTTGTTTTTGCCTCTTGTGTAAGATTTTTTTTTTCTTTAAATTAATTTTTTTTAAGCATTGGGAAAAGAGCGAAAATAATTCACTTCAAACAATAATACTATATGAAAAATAATTTTGGTTGCGGTTGACTTATTATTTGTTAATAACTAAGAAGGCGAAGCAAAGTTCAAGATTTTAGAAAAAACCACAACTTTCTAGCACTTACCTAAGAAAGTATAGTTATAAACAATATTAAATTGTATTAAATTAAAGTATTAAAGTAAAACTTAATTAACAACTTTTTTGTCAACTTACATTCTCACTAAGTGAAAAAAGGACAGAAAGGTAAAAATTGCCGGAAGAGTTGCAAGTATCAGCACGGAGAAAAATGGCTAGTCAGTCTGAACATCTAGAGTGTCAGACTGACTATATATGAGTTTTAACTATGAAACAGCCCCCTAGATGGTGTAGTGTACCATCTGCGGAGTGTCAAAATTTGACGGTTAGCTTCACTATCTCAGAGTGTAAAGTTGACCATTCTAGAGTTTAAAGCTGATTATCTCAGGAATTTTAGCTTGATTATATGTGAGTGTTAACTTAATCATATCAAAGGGTCAACTTTATTATGTGTGGTCCTTCTACCTACATATATATTCATAAGAGTAAGAGAGACGAGAGACGGAAATTTAAATTAATAAATGAAACCTGAAAAACATGAAAATTCATATAAAATCCATCAATTCTTAAAGAATCTTTATTATTTTTGAATAAAGGATGCCTCAGACATGATTGCATATGCATAAAAACTTTGACAACAGATTAGTTTGAGCACGAGATGCTAAGGAAACAGCGTCACTGCACTGAATTAAAACATTTTTAACACTAGGAAATTTAGAAAACAATATAAATGCGTGTCACAAATCTTTTAAGTCTTGTTCCTTTATTAAGGAATTACGAAATTTTTAGCACGTTTTCGGTCGAAAATTTTGAGAATAAGCACTGATTAATAAGTAACGCCTGTGTCCTTAATCCCTCGGAGGTATCGAATTTGACGTTAAAAATCAGAACGAAATGTCAGTCGCTCCAAAAATGCGTTTCGGGTGTCGGGTGTGCTCGCTCGCTGTTCGGTAGAGGTCGTGACGCAGTCACTTCTGTTTTACATTCTGGAGTGTCGGTTTGACTATACTGATAGTGAGTCTAAATCACCCGTGGACGTTCAAACAGACTATAAAATTATGGTCTGTCTGACTACGAAGAAAAAATTGTGGATGGTACTTAGTACTATCTAGAAGATCTAACTGAGCATCTAAATTTTAAAACTTCAATTTTGATTATCCATTTTTCCCCGTGTGACATTTTAAAAAACATTAAACCTATTTTTAAACGTATTTTTATATTTTTTATATTTATACTGTCGGCATAGTACTGCCCCGATCGCGGAGTCAGCCGGTAGCCAGTATTGGGCGAATTTCCGATTATCTGTACTGGTGAACAGTACTGGGCCAGTATTGCGGCGGTGGTGAAAGAGCATTTCTTATTGGTTAAAATGTGCATTAGAATTAAGAGATCGATCAATAATGTCTCTGAAATTTGAATCTTAAAACGTTCAAAGGATGCAAATTGGTCATAATCGATGGTATGTAATTAGTACATATTGTAATGAACGCTACTTATGAATTGGACAAGCAGCACCACATTAAATTAAGAAACGTTCAAAGCTGGTCTTCACAAAACCAACGCAGCGCATTTCTGCGTTTGACACCAACCGCAAACACCATTGGGAAAAGAAAATGTCAAGCTGGCGAAATAACTGAACGAAATGGCTTTGTAGTCAGCACTCCGGCTCGGTTTCCATACCTAATACAATAAAGTTTCAACTTGAATCTTCGTCCACTTTAATCATGAATAAATAAAAACTGACAATGAGCGATGAAAAAATTTCTTTCTCTGGTAGATTTTTTCCTTAAAGAATTAGAACGAATCTTTAACAACAATTTTTCTTTAAGTATGCGTCCTTTTTATATTATAAAATAAGGCAAATGACCCAGTAATCGTGACGGCAGTCCCAATAATAGCAATAATCGTGAAATCGTGAAACATTGTTTTAAGTAAAAAATGTTTTCGTAGGAAATTTTTTAATCGTCACTTATTATTTGTTATATCCACGAAAAGTATCAATTAAAACTCAAATCTACCAGCTGGGTTTTATCACTCTAAATATCTTGTACGTAATGATATTTTCAAAACTCTTGAATATTTCCAAAAATTTATCTTATCTGAAAAACGTCTACAAAAGTCCACGAAGTTGCCACTGTACTGCGAATTGTAAACACATTAAATTAAAAATTTAGTGGCGGTTCAAGAAACATGGAGGCCCCACAGCACAAGTTTTTAGGAGGCCACTTTAAAAGTAAAAAATAGCAGTACATGTGGTACAGAGTATTGTCATATTTTAAGAAAAAGGTCCTGTTATAAATCGCTTAGTAGTGAAAAAATTTTTTTGTGAAATTTAAAATTAGAAGCTTTTATAGAATTTCCTGATCAGCCTAGAAGGCCCTACCGTAATGTGTGGTTTCACTTTACAGTAGTTATGCCACTGTACAATTTCCTTATTTTTGAAAGCTTCGTGTTTAAATTTAGAGCGGTTCCAAATTTAAAATCTGTCAGTTTTTGAATACATATTAATGATAAAACAACGATCATTTTTAAAGTCTGAATTTCATTATTGTTAATTTTTGAAGGCTTCAAAATAAAAATTCAGATTTTAATCCGAAATTCTAGGATGTTAAAAAAACTATGAATCCAAAAATCAAATTTGGACAACATACTTTAAAAGAAATGGCTCAATTCAAATAAAAAATTAAATAAATAAAAGGTAACCTCCGATTCTCCTTCTTTCTTTTTTCTCTCGAATTTAATTGAAAAAATGGTTCCCGACGGTTCTATCACCTCTCGTTTATTTTTTACAGCCAAAAAAAGGTGATTTTTTTCGGATAGTGATATTAATACTCAAGATTCAGTTCTTACTAGACGAAGGTTTTCCCTGACCTGATACAGAGTTCTGAAATTTTCAGTGGATTAGTGATTATTTCCTGATTATCTTATACGATCACTTTAGAATACTCAAATTTGAATGGCTGTTACTTTCTGAAAATACAGTTTAAAAAATCTGTAAAAAATATATGAATTTCTTTCATCCTTTATTTGCACAGTGGTAACATTTATAGTCAGAAATAATCATTTGGTATCAAGTTAATAACAAAAGAGTAGTTAGGTGTCATCTCCGAAACTAAAGAACGTACGGAGATAATTCTTGAAGCAAATCACACATTTTTGGATTATGAAAATTGTATATGTAGTGTCATTGAGCAAAAAGTTGCGCCTGAATGTTTAAAAAATTATTTTCTTCTTCTGAAAATACAAAGGGCCTTCCGATTATTGTCGGAACGGCACTCACAATAGGATTTAGTGTGACTTGGAAAGCACTTTGTATTTTCCGAAGAAGAAAATATTTTTTAAACATTCAAGTGCAACTTTTTGCTTATTGACACTACATACAACATTTTCAGAAGCCAAAAATGTGCAATTTGCTTCAGGAATTCTCTTCGTACGTTCTTTAGTTTCGGAGATAACACCTCACTCCTCTTATGTTATTAACTTCATAACAAATTACTATTTCTGACTCTAAGTTTTACCGATGTGCACAGAAAGGAGGATAGAAATACATCTATTTTTTGCCGTTTTTTGTAATGTATTTTCAGGGAGTTACAGTTATTTCAAGTTTTAGTATTCTAAAATGATTGTAAGATAATGGTACTATTTAACCATTCACTTGTCCAGAAATAATTGCTAATTGACTGCAAATTTAAAAACACTGTATAAGTTTAGGGAAAAACTTCAGCTGCAACATCTACTTCGTCCCATATTTTTAGAATTTTTTTCTGCTGAGATTTGCACTTTAATCTGTACCAAAAATTACGACAAAGAAATTAGCTATGCATATACATTTCAAACTTGTACCTTGAATTAAAAATATAGTAATAGTCCTAGCGAAAAACTAAAAACAGCCCTGGATTCGTCTCAGCAATATCTGTAGGTGCTTGTTCTTTTTTTTGAAAAAGTCACTTTTTAAACAATTTCATTGTTATTAAACATTGTACCTTCATTACAAACAAAAGTATAAGTCGTAAAGAAATTTCAAGAACATAGGCAGATTCCTCATTAACATATCTCTAGGTTTTTTTTCATTTTTGCAATAATCAAAATTATTTAAATAATTACATTGTTATTAACATTTTTCCAGGTTTTTAAAGTTTATAAACAAAAATATTAGCAAAACATATACTAATAGAAGGTTAAATCATTATGCAAGCTTCCAGAACCTACACTTATCAATAATCAATAAACTATCTGTTGTTTTTATCCCCTCCACGTTCACTCCTTGACGCTAAACCATGCAGCATATGCATATCAGACTTGTGCCTTTATTATAAATAAAACTAAAAGGCCTATCAAAAAAGTAAAGATACCCTTAGATTCACCTCGAAAATATCTCCAGGTGTTCATTTTTTATTTTTTTAAGGTCATTTTTTAAACAATTATATTGTTTATATTTTTTAGGAATGTATTCAACAATTATGGAAAACATTTAAAAGTTACTGAACGTGAAGGAGCGAACGTGGAGAGGATAAAAACAATGTTTAAACTAACTTTTTTGCATTGTTGAAATTTTTCTTTAATTATGATACTTTAGGGTACGTTATGTTTCAGTAAGTAACTTTTATTTGTTTTCCATAATTGGCAAATAAATTCATAAAAATTATAAAAAATATAATTGTTTAAAAAATGACTTTAAAAATGAAAAAAAGCGCCTAGAGGTATTTCCGAGATGAATCTAGGGGTATCTTCACTTTTTCGATAGGACTTATAGTTTCATTTATAATAAAGACTGAATTTAAAAATCCACATGCTGCATGGCGCAACGTGAAGGAGAGAACGTTGAGGGGATAAAAACAATGTTTAAATTAACTTTTTTGCACTATTGAAATTTTTTTTCCAATTATGATACTTTAGGGTACGTTATGTTTTAGTAAGTGACTTTGAATTGTTTTCCATAATTGTTAAATAAGTTCCTAAATATTATAAACAATATAATTCTTTACAAAATGGCTTCTTCAAAAAATGAAAAAAAAACACCTGTAGATATTTCCGAGGTGTCTTTACTTTTTAGATAAGACTAATTGTTTTATTTATACTAAAGTCTGAATATTGAAATCCATGTACTGCACGTCGTAACGTCAAGGAGTGAACGTGGATGGGATAAAACAATATATAGTTTATTACTTATTGATAAGTGAAGGGTCTGGAAGCTTGCATAATGATTTACCCTTCTATTAGTATATGTTTTGCTAATATTTTTGTCCATAAACTTTGAAAACCGGGACAAATGTTAATAACAATGTAATTGCTTAAATAAGTTGTTTATTGCAAAAAGGAAAAAAACAACCTAGAGATATGTTAGTGAGGAATCTGCCTATGTTCTTGAAATTTCTTTACGACTGATACTTTTGTTTATGATGAAGGCACAATGTTTAATAACAATGTAATTGTTGAAAAAATGACTTTTTTAATAAAACTGAAAAAATACCTAGAGATATTGCTGAGAAAAATCCAGGGCTGTTTTTAGTTTTTCGCTAGGAATATTACTGTATTTTTAATGCAAGGCACAAGTTTTAAATGTATATGCATAGCTAACTTCTGGGTCGACAAAAATTGAGGTATTTTTTCTTGGACCGATAGTAGGGCGCGCGTTTGTTGGATCTCGCGCTTCGTGCTAGATAATATATTCATCTCGCGCTCTATAATGTATTTTCCTCGCGCTGCGCACTCGTCTTTGTACTTTCCCCACATTTGTGCGTAGACCTTTTAAAATTAAAGGTCAAACCATGGGCAATTTTAATTTGCTGATTGTGAGTTCTCTTGTATTGAAGGACCTTCGGCTTTGTATAACACATTCTCATTATGGTATATTATGAACAGACTAAGCTAACGGTTGCATTTTCTAAATGCTTGTTTAGACCCTATTACTACTCACAATAAAGTAGTGCCTACTGCGCATGCGGTCGCATGGACTGTTCTCGTTTAGTAGGATATACGAAGCGGGAAAGTAGTTTCTGTTGCACAACCGGTCGCTTGAATGATTTTCGTTTAGTAGGATATACGAAGCGGCAATGTAGTTCCTGCTTGTATATTCCTAAATGTTTATAGTTTTTGTGTTCCAATTATAAACATTCCAGAGTATACAAACGTTCATTACTGCCTTCTATTTAAGCTCCAAAAGTTTTAATTTTTGATATCTCGATTCGTGTGGACGTGAGTTGGGCAAAAGAAGTACGAACAAAAATTTTGAGGTTAGTATAAGAAGCGCGTCACCGCGTCGTTTATTCGAACTACAGTTAGAGGTTACCTTCAAACACTTGCGCATACGAAGAAAAGCCTTAGCTTGATATAAGCGCGTCTATCCCCATTCACTTCACACGGAATTAGTTCAGGAAAAAAACACCACACAACGTTATAGACTATATACTCCGAAGTGTACGTTCAGCACTACACACGCTTCCGAACAACACGATGAGATGAGAGAAGAGGGAGGGGATGAAGCTGAGTAGTTCCTTTTACTAAACGACGAGGTAGAGTAGTTGCTTTTACTAAACGATGATGGAGAGTAGTTGCTTTGACTAAACAGATAGTCAAGGTCCGTACTATTCTGATGAGTAAAAGCAACCTAATGAAACTAAACAGCGTTTAGTAGATATTAACCATCACGTAGTTATTATTATGATATTTTAGCTTACTAAACGGAAATATCTGCATGTATTATAACAGCTCTCTCCGTGTACTTTAATATTTGTTCCTTATTTGGTATTAATATTTATGCGCAACTACCCTGAAAAATATATCATATCAATAAATGTATACTATTACAATTCGTAATGTGCATTGATACCGAAACAGACGTATTTTCATTATCTTGTTTTTATAATTGAAAAAAGTGCGCGTCCTATCAAAAAAGGGTCAAAGGCAAATTTTTAGATCTAATTTAGGCGCACAAATTTGTTCTTAAACATTGAATTATACCTTGTGTCGTTTTTTTAACATTTTAATTTGTTTATTTTTAATGATTTTTTACAATTAAAATAAAACTACGCGTCTTATGAAAAAATTATTTATAACAAATTTGTAGATCTTTTTCGGGTGAATAACTTTTCTATTAATTTTTTTTCGTATGTTGTGTCATTTTTTCAAAAAATTTATATATAAAATTTTTATGTTACTTTTTACGACTTCCGTATTCGGTTCTAACCTATTCTTATCCAGGTATCTTTTCAACCTTTTCATCATCTCCATGAAGGTCTACTCGCTTCTTGCCAGCAGCACTATGTCATCTGCATACGGGGCAAAATTCGTCAAGTGTACCCGCCTAAAAACTTGTTGTCTCCGATTTTCTTGAAAGTCCGCGAAATTATGGTGCTAGTGAACCTCTTTTAATTTCCCTAAAAGAACGTCTCTAGTACGACGGGTTGTCAGCATACAGGGGCTCTAATTTTCAACATTTTACCGCGCACGCTGATACTCAATTGACCATAACTTCGACAAAAGTTATCCAAATTGACTTTTTTATGGAGGTTTTGAAAACGTTTTTTCATCAGCTATACGCTTAATGCAATGATTTTAGATTTAAAAAATTATTCAAGCTTCATTTTTTAATTTTAAACATATTTTTGTGTTTTTTTCCAAGTGCGGCTGTTAATTTTTTCTCCAAAATTATGTTCAAAAGAAAGCTTGACTTTCTCTCTTTAAAATGAGCCATTATCGAAAGTGGGGCGAAAGAAATTGGTGAAGATATATAACACTTCTTGCGCGCGGCTTCTGCGTCACGAGCTCCCATGCTTCGCAAAAGTTTGAAAACCCCGCCGAAAAAATTACTACACATACTTGAACAATAGATGTACATCTTGGATAACTTTCTCGCAATAAAAGTCATTGTCAGGTAATATAATTTCAAGCTATTTTTTGTCATAAATTGCTCTTATGCGATTTAGCTTCGGCTTATTTCTTCGAAAAAAGTATCCCAGTATACCTATCGATGCGAAACTGTGTGTAAATAGCAGAAAAGAAATTTATCAATTTGCATTGCTATCCCCTTTGTATTCTCATACTAATCCAACAATTAAAGATGCTTCAGTGATCAACGACAATGCAACTCCTTCAACAACCAAGTTTGGAAGATTTAAAAAAGATTGTACTGATGAAAATCATTACGCCGAAATGGATATTCTTGAACAAATAAAAGAAAAATTTCAAAAATCTGCAAGTAATTCAAAAACTTGAGAGGAGATTCGCATCAGCAAACACAGTGCCTGGAACAGAAAAATATCACTCTTTCGTTTCCTCTGCTGAATTAACTCTCATGTTGAGAAAATATTCATCATCAATAGTATGTGATGTTTTTTAAAAAAAATGTGACGCAAGGAAGAACGAGAAGTGCAACTACAGTGTAATAAGCAAATTGTATGACTCAATTTTCGATGTGAGCGGCGAGGGGACTGACACTAAAAAATCATCGCAAATTATAAATTTAATTTCCTTTTAAATTTTTTTTATGCTCAAAATAACAGTTTTACGAACAAATGTTAAAAATTAAAATTAAATAAGTCCGCAATAGACGATACGTCGTGATCTTCGCGACTAGCTGCACTGCGGCGCAGAAGCCGCGCGCAAAAGTGTTATATATCTCCACCAATTTCTTTCGCCCCACTTTCGACAATAGCTCATTTTAAAGGGAGAAAGTCAAGCTTTCTTTTAAACATAGTTTTGGGAAACAAATTAACGGCCACACTTAGAGGAAAACTCAAAAATATGTATAAACTCAAAAAATGAAGCTCAAATAATTTTTTAAATCTGAAATCATTGCATTCATCATAAAGCTAATAAAAAAACGTTCCCAAAACCTTCATAAGAAAGTTAATTCAGATAACCTTTGTAGACTTTCAAGAAAATCGGAGACAACAAGTTTTTACGCGGGTACACTTGACGAATTTGTGAAAAGTTGGTTTTGTAAAAAGTGTAGAAATAGACACAGAATCTTGGACGGGCACCCAAATTTTATAAATTTTGAATGACTTTTAGTGAAAAATTTCAAATTTCTCTGCAAAAGAGTCTTGTAATTATCGATAATATTCTAAGGAAAAAGGTTTTGTTTAGTATAAAAAATGTAAATGAGAAACCAAATTCAGTCCACGATGAATTGCAGAAAACTTGTATATATTTTTCATACGATTGAAAATACCATTGATAAATTTCTAAAGTGAAAAATAGTGCGCTCATATAACACAAAGTCCCAGTCAGTCTGGGAAAATCTATCTTCGCAGTCGCCGGTACGCAATAAAGATAGTTGCGATATTAGATCAAAGAAGGCCCATGTTTTCCATGCTTTCATTTTATTTATTTTGAAGGATTATTCAAACTTTCTATTTCATTCCATTAATGTTAATTTTTTTCAATTAATAATATAACTTCTAGAAAATATTATTTTCTCCTCTTCTCTCTGGTTGAAATGGAGAATTAAAAATTTTTAGTTAGAAGAAAATAAAAAATTTTCAGACAGAAGCAATTTTTTGCTTTATATCGAAAAACAAGACATTTATAATGCAAAATTAATAATATTACCACATACTATTCCTTCAAAAAGGATAAGTATAATGTGACATTATATATATAATTAAAAAATAAGGTTAACAACTACCGCAGGGTCCCACTGGGAGCAACTGCCATCTAAAAAATGGCACCGGCTCCCAGTAGGACCGCGGTAAGTCCAACTCATGGCCACGTCTCACAACCGTGAGACGGGTGGTCACAGGACACGACGAAATCACAACGACAGGCCGGCGAAACCCTCGTGTGTTTTGAGGACACGAAGCGACCAATTGTTCGGGAATTTTATTATTCAGGAATTTTGTCATTCGAGAATTTTATTATTCTCGAATTTTATAATTCGGAAAAAATGTTATTATTAAGCAATTTTATTTTTAAGAATTTTTCAGTCGTCCCTTTATTATTCGGGGATTTTCCCATTCAATAATATTATAAACTGTTTGGGAATTTTATTATTCGGGAATTTTATTATCCTCGAATTTTATAATTCGGAAATGTTATTATTAGGCAATTTTATTTTAAAGACTTTTTCTGTCGTCTCTTTATTATTTTGGAATTTTCCAATTCGGTAATATTATAAACTGTTCGGGAATTTTATTATTCGCAAATTTTATAATTCGGAAATGTTATTATTCGGGAATTTTAAAATGTCGGGAATTTTATTATTCGGGAATTTTACAGTGTAGGGAATTTTATTTTTCAGGATTTTTCAGACGTCCCTTTATTATTTGGGAATTTTCCAATTCGGTAATATTATAAACTGTTTGGGAATTTTATTATTCGGGAATTCTATTATTCTCGAATTCTATAATTCGTAAATGTTATTATTAGGCAATTTTATTTTTAAAACTTTTTCATTCGTCCCTTTATTATTTTGGAATTTTCCAATTCGGTAATATTATAAACTGTTGGGAAATTTTCCAATTCGGTAATATTATCAACTGTTGGGAAATTTTATCATTCGGAAATTTTACTATTCGAGAATTTTATTAATCGGAAATTTTATTATTCGGGAATTTAATTTTTCAGGATTTTTAAGTCAACCCTTTGTTATTCGGGAATTTCCAATTCGGTAATATTATAAACTGTTTGGGAATTTGCTTATTCAGGAATTTTATTATTCGCGAATTTTATAATTCGGAAATGTTATTATTCGGGAATTTTACAATGTCGGGAATTGTATTATTCGGGAATTTTACAGTGTAGGGAATTTTATTTTTCAGAATTTTTCAGTCTTCCCTTTATTATTCGGGAATTTTCCAATTCGGAATTATTATAAACTGCTTGGGAATTTTATTATTCAGGAATTTTATAATTCGGAAATGTTATTATTAAGCAATTTTATTTTTAAGAATTTTTCAGTCGTCCCTTTATTATTTTGAAATTTTCCAATTCGATAATATTATAAATTGTTCGGGAATTTTATTATTCAGGAATTTTGTCATTCGAGAATTTTATTATTCTCGAATTTTATAATTCGGAAATGTTATTATTAGGCAATTTTATTTTTAAGAATTTTTCAGTCGACCCTTTATTATTCGGGAATTTTCCAATTCAATTATATTATAAACTGTTTGGGAATTTTATTATTCGGAAATTTTATAATTCGGAAATGTTATTATTCGGGAATTTTAAAATGTCGGGAATTTTACAGTGTAGGGAATTTTATTTTTCAGGATTTTTCAGTCGTCCCTTCATTATTTGGGAATTTTCAAATTCGGTACTATTATAAACTGTTCGGGAATTTCATTATTCGGAAATTTTATTTTTCGAGAATTTTATTATTCGGGAATTTTATTTTTCGGGATTTTTCAGTCATCCCATTAAATTCCTAACATTTCAAGTAAAAATAAGCAACACGATGCATTTTCTACTTAAATATACGAAAAAAACGTTGAATGTTTCATAAAAGAGTTACATTTTCAAATAAAGTAATGAATTTTCAACTAAAATTATGAATTTTCAACTGGAATAATTTAATTTTGAATCAAGAAGATGAATTTTCAAAAGAAAAAAATAATAATTTTCAACTAAAAAAGATAAATTTTCAACCAAAAATTAAATAGTCAAGTCTTCAATAAAAATGGTTATTTTTTACCAAAAAGGACGAAACTTTAACAAAATACATGATTTTTCAACTAAAAAGGATAACTTATCAGCCTAAATTTGCATAGTTTAATTATTTTAAAGGAAAAAATTATTTTCTACCAGAGACGAATTTAAAAAAAAAGTTGAATCTTCAACCATAAAAGATTATTTTTCAACCAGTTGCATTTTAACTAAAAAATCTTACATTTTTACCAAAAGAAACGAATTTTACACAAAATAATGAAATTTTTGAACTTGAATTTATGAATTTTCAACAAAAAAGTTAATTTCAAACCAAATAGATGAATTTTCTATCAAAATGACAAATTTTCATTGAAATAGTTAATCATTCATCCAAAAAAGATTTTAATAAAAAATAAAAAATAGTGGAATTCAAAGAAAAGACGAAATCTTGACGAAAAAATTAATATTTTATATTTCAATCAATAAATATTGTTATTTTAAATAAAAAACAGTTGAATTCAACAAAAGAGTAAGACTTTTCAACAATTCAAACAGTTGAACTTACAGTTTAAAAAAAAAGTCAACCAATGAAAAACGAATTTGCAACAAAATAATCAACATTTTTACCAAAGAGATGAATCTTCAACTCAAAAAATGATTTTTTAACAACTTTTAGTTAAATTTTCAACAATAAAATATGAACTATCAACAAAAAATATAATAGTTATTATTCAACATTTAAAAAAAATTAGATTTCAACCAAAAACGACGATTTTTTAACGAAATAGTTGAAATCCTTGAGTGAAAAAAATTAATTTTTAGTAAAACAGTTGCATTTTCAACCAAAAAGATGTAATTTCTACCAAGAGAGATAGCTTTATAAAAAAGACGAATTTTCAACAAAATAATTTTAATTTCAACCAGAGATCATTCTTCAACCAAAAAAATGAAGTTTTGACAAAACAGTTCAACTTTCAACCAAGTATTTGAATTTTCAACGAAAAAATATGATATTTTGAATCAAGAACAGACGAATTCAATCAAGGAGGAAGAATTTTCTACAATTCAAATAGTTGAAATTTCATTTAAAAAAATTAATTTTCAACTAATAAAAAATTAACATTCAAGAAAATAATTTTATGGTATAATAATAGTAATATATAATAATATAATATAGCAATAAATATATATTTTTTAATTCTTTGACCAAAGAGAAGAATCTTCAACCCAAAAAATGAGTTTTTAACAAAGTAATTCAATTTTTTAACCAGAGATTAATTTTCAACACAAAAAAGGAATTTTTTAACAAAGTAGTTCAATTTTCAACCATAAAATATGAAATCTCAACGAAAAATATAATAGATGACATTTCAACCAAAAAGATTTTAATTTAAAAAAATGAAATAAATTCAACCAAAAACGACGAATTTTCATAATAATAGTTGAATTTTCAAACAAAAACAATTTCTACAACCCAAAAAATTACTTTTTAACAAAGTAGTTCAATTTTCAACCAAAAATTTGAAATCTCAACGAAGAATATAACAGCTGACATTAAAACCAAAAAGATTTTAATTAGAAAAAAAAAACGAGGAGTTTTTATCAAAATAGTTGAATTTTCGAACAAAAACAATTTCTTCAACCCAAAAAATGAATTTTTTAACAAAGTAGTTCAATTTGCAACCAAAAATATGAAATCTCAACAAAAAATATAATAGGTAACATTTCAACCAAAAAGATTTTAATTCAAAAAATAATAATAAACGCAACAAAAAATGACGAATTTTCAACAAAATAGTTGAATTTTCAAACAAAAACTATTTCTTCAACCGAAAAAATCAATTTTTTATCAAAGTCGTTCAATTAAAAAAAAAAAAATTAATGAATTGTCAACGAAAAATATAATAGTTGATATTTAAGCCAATATTTTAATTTTTAAATAAAAAACAGTTGAATAAACTAAAAAGGAAGAATATTCAACAATTCAAACAGTTGACATTTCAGTTTAAAAAAAATGTCAACCAATGAAAAACGAATTTTCAAAAACATAATTAAATTTTTTAACAGAAAGATGAACTTTCAACTTATATGATAAATATTTAACTGGAATAACTTAATTTTCAGCAAAAAAAAATTTTACTAAAAAAAAGGAATTTTGTAACTAAAATAGTAAATAGGTGAATTTTCAACACAAAATGTATGCTTAACCAAAAATATAATAATAAACTTTTCGACTAAAAAGAACTTTCAACGAAAATTAGTTTGATTTTTAATACTACTTCAAGATTTCAAGTCCAAATATATTGCATTTTTAATACAATAGTTAAATTTTCTACCAAAACAGTTGAGTTTTCAAGCAAAAAATTTAAATGAATCAGAAAATATTGACTTTTTAATCAAATTATTTAATTTCTAACCAAATAACAAAATTTGCAACCAAATAGTCGAATTTAAAACAAAAAAATTAACTTCAACAAAAAATAGTTGCATTATAAATCAAATAGTTAAATTTTCATCCCAAAAAGACGAATTTTCAACCAAATGTTCGAATTTTCAATTAGAAAATATTAAAATTGAACCACAAACAGTTACATATTTTTAACCAAATAGTTGAATTTGCAAACTTTTCAAAATCTCTTTAAATTTCTTGAAATATTTTTAAATACCCTAAACTCTTTAAAATCCTTTGAAATTTATAAAATCTCTTAAAAATTGTAATAATTTTCAGAATTCCTTCAAAAATAATCAAATCTTGTAAATCCTCTGAAATGCCGTAAAATTCCAGAAAATCTAAAATCCCTTTAAATCTTTGATATTTTTTTAAATTGCTCACAATCTTTTAAACTGCCTTAAAAGACTTCAAATCCGTTCCAATCCACTGAAATCTATTAAAACCCCTAGAATTATGTTTAAATCCTCTCAAGTCTCTGGAAAACTTCTAAATTTTGTTTTTAATTCTTCGAAATATATAGAAATTTCTTATAATATTGTGGAATCTTTTCATTTCTTTTGAAATCCTATGAATCCTTTAAATATGGTAAAATTACTTGAAATCTAACGAAATTATTTGAAATGACTTATGTTAGAAATATTTGAATCACTTGAACTTTTCTATAATCTTACAAAGCTCGTGATATTCCTCGGAATCTTTTAAAATCCTTTACAATTTTTAAAATTCCTTAAATCTTGTGAAATCTCGTACAAAATCTTGATATCTTTAATATTTAAAAAAAATGTTTAGATCTTTGAAATTCTGAGACCCCATAAAATCCGTAGGAGTCTCTAAAAATTTCATTTACTACCTAAAGTTCTCTAGAAATTTCCTAAATTTTTTTGCAATACTTTGATACCTTTTTAAAATCCCTCGAAGTTTTTGAAATCTCTTGAAATGTCTTCGAATCTTGTAAAATACCCTAAAATCTTGAAATCCATTCAAAGTTTTTAAATCTCTAAAGTCCTTGGAAATACTCTAAAATCATGTATATCAGGTAAAATCCCTATAAATCTCTTAAAATTTATATCTCTTAAAATATTGTCAAAAACTTTGAAATGGCGGATATATTATTTTAGTTAATCAACGAAGAAGTATAAAAATAGGTTTCAAGGCAAAGTGACGCAATGAAAATTGAAATGAAAATGATTTGAATTTCAAATTAAAAGCAATTTTTTGTATTCAAACATTTTTTTATAAAAAACGGAAGATAGTGAACTGGGCAGCTATTTACATTTTACATTTCTCCTTAAGTCAAATAAAATAAATACGAATCGTACAAAACTAGACTGTTAATACAAAATGTTTTAAAGATACTTAAAGAATTAATAAAAAAGTAAAGCGAAACAGAAGTCCGAAGAAAATTAAATCATTGTTTGACTGAATTTCTGATTTATTTTTCAGAAGCTTTTAATTAGGTTTAAGCTTTCAATTTTATACTGCAATTTATCACAATTTCGCATTACTTTAATATTGTACTAAATCTAAGTAACAATAGAGTTACCGTAGTCACAGCGATTAATCCAACTAAATAAGTTATAGATCTTAAATCAAAATCCTCATCACCTTATCTGAATGAATCACATTTTTCGAAAGAGATGTCATTACCGTAAATTTACGTTTTATCTTATCTTTTCAGTCTTTTACAATCTCAATTTTCAATCACCCAAAGAACGTTTACACCAGACATTCCGAGGTTGACGCGTCCAAGCATTCCGTGATCCCGTGTTTTTACGATGTAGAGAAATAATAAGAGGGTGTGAAACATGTTATTCCTCCCCTGAAAGTAGATAAATAAATTAATTAATTCACAGTTTAACAGAATTATGAAAAACAAATAATAAAAAAGACTTCACAGCCAAAAATCAAATGAAAACAGGGGAACTAGGGTGATCTTTCACGAAACAATGGGAATAATAGGGGAATAAATTCTGTTAAATAAAATCAATGAAGGTACCATATTGAATATTTTCTACCAAAAAAAGATTAATTTTCAAAAAAGCGTTTAGTTTTTAAGCTAAAAAGTCGAACGTTTTAGAAAAACGTTGATTTTGAAACCCGAAAAGATGAATTTTCAACAAAAAATTTAATTTTCAACCAAATAGTTGAATTAAAAAAAAGTTGTCAACTGAATAATTGAATTTTCAATTTAAAAAGATGAATTTTCAACCAGGTGGTTGAATTTCCAAACAAAACAGATTAAACTTCAACCAACTAGTTTAATTTTCATGCCAAAGAGATAAAAAAAAGTTCCTTTTCAACCAAGAAAGATTACTTTTCTACAAAAAAGATGAATGCTCAATCTGAAAACATGAGTTAAAAATGAAAAATATAATAGTTGATATTTCATCCCAAAAAGATTTAATTTTAAATTAAGAACACTTGAATTTAACCAAAACGGTGAATTTTTAAGAAAATATTTGAGTCTTCAAACAAATACTACAATTTTCAGTAGAAAAATTAATTTTCTACACACAAAAAATCAACTAAACGGATAGTTAAATGGTTAACCAAAGAGCTGAATCTTCAACCATAAAAATGAATTTTGAACCAAAAAAGATTTTAATTTTGAATCAAAAGCAGTTGAATTCAACTAAAAACGACGAATTTTTAAAACAATAGTTGAATCCTCAAGCAAAATAAATTAATTTTGAATCAAACAGTTGCAATTTTAACCAAAATAGATTAAATTTCTATCAAAAGAGATGAATTTTCCACAAAAAAAAACGAACCTTCAACCATGTAGTTGAATTTTCAACGAAAAACATAGTAGTTGATAATTGAACCAAAAATATATTCATTTTAAATCGAAAACGAATTTTTAACAACAAATTTAATTTTGAACCAAGAAAGATACATTTTCGACCAAACAGATTAATTAAAAAACTAACATATTTTCAACTACATAGTTAAATTTTCAAGCAAAAGGGACGAATTTTAAACAAAATAGTTGCATTTTTAACCAAATAGTTGAATTTTCAACAAAGTGGTCGAATTTTCAGACAAAAAGGATTAAACTTCAACCAAACAGAGTTGATTTTTCACTTCAAATAGACGAATTTTTTAGCCGACTGTCGAATTTTCAACATAAAGTTCCTTTTCGACCAAGAAATATGACTTTTCTACAAAAAAATATGAATTTTCAATCCAAAAATATGAGTTCTCAACGAAAATATGTGATATTTCAACCAAAAAGATTTTAATATCAAAGGAAAAACAGTTGAATTTAACGAAAAAGAGTGCATTTTCAACAAAATAGTTGAATCTTCAACCAAATATTTGAATTTTCAATTTAAAAAATTATTTTCCAACCAAAGAGATAAATCTTCAACATAAAAAATGAATTTTTAACAAAGTAGTTCAATATTCAAACAAAAATATGAATTCTCAACGAATAATATAATAGCTGATATTTAAAATTTTTGAAAAGTTGAATACAACAAAAACGACGAATTTATAGCAAAATAGTTCAAGCATCAACTAAAACAAATTATTTTTCAGTCAAACAATTGCATTTTAAACAAAAAAGATTAACTTTCTACCAAAAGAGATGAATTAAAAAAAAAAAGGAATTTGAAAAAACAATAATTAAATATTCATCCAGAAATCAATCTTCAACCAAAAAAGATGAATTCTCAAGGAAAAATATAATAATTGACGATTCAACTAAAAGATTTTATTTGAAACAGAAAACAGTTGAATTCATCCAAAAAGGAAGATTTTTCAACACTTCAAATCGTTGAACTTTCAGTAAAAAAAAATATTTTAAACCAATTTTCAATTTGAAACCAAAAAACATGATTTCTTAAGGAAAAATATAATATTTGACCTTTTTAAATTTAAAAAAGTCGAATTTAGCTAAAACCGACGAATTTTTTTAAACAAATAGTTGAATCCTCAACCAAAACAAATTAATTATTAGTTAAGCAGTTGCAATTTCAACAAAAAAAAAGATTAAATTTCTTCCAAAAGAGATGAATTTACCACAAAAAAAAACGAATTTTCAACAAAATAATTAAATTTTCGAACAGATTAATCTTCAACCAAAAAATGAATTTTTAACTAAATATTTCAACTTTCAACTAAAGAAGATTTTAATTTTAAATAAAAAACAGTTGAAATCAACTAAATAAGAAGAATTTTCCACAATTCAAATGGTTGAAATTTCAATTCAAAAAATACTTTTTAAACAATGAAAAACAAATTTTCAACAAAATAATTAAGGCTGTTTATAGTCGTCCCGAAAAGTTAGGAAATTTTATTTTTAATAAATTAGTTCAATTTTCAACAAAAAAATACGAATTCTCAACCAAAAATATAATAGTTGATATTCCAACCAAACAAATTTTAATTTTGAATCAAAAACAGTTAAACACGAACATAAACGACCAATTTTCTTCAAAAAAGTTAAACTTTCTAACAAAAAAAGATTTTCTACCAAAATAGATGAATTTACAATAAAAGGGATGAGTTTTCAAGCTAAAAAGTCGAATGTTTTAAAAACCCGTTGACTTTGAAACCCGAAAAGATCATTTTTTAACAAAAAGGTTCATTTTTATTCAAGACAAGACGAATTTTCAACAAAATATTTGAACCAAAAAAACTGTTCGCATTTAAGCGAAAAACGAGAAAAAGGGGAATTTTCTTGAAAACACAAGGGGAAAAAGAGGAATTATTTAAAAAAAAGGGGGGAAATAGGGGAAGAGAGTGAAGCCTGATAAAATTTCCTTACTCTTGGAATTTCTTCGTAATCCGTAGCCAAAGAATCGCCAGATAACGCTAGACTGTAATTAGGAGGATTTACAGATTGACAAACGATTATTGGACCCTTGTTTCGAGGCAATTCCAATCCTGATCTTGCCGTATACCTGGAAGTGAAAGGCCGAGCGTCTGGTTGATCCAGGGGAGCTTCTAATTGCGTGTCCATGTACGATGAAACCAGGTGCATCACTATCTAAAATAGAAAATAGATAACAGATGAATTAGGAGTAAGAATCATATTTTAGATGAATAGTGATTATTTTCACCACAATCAGAGTAACTATGACATAGCGTATCATAGATCAGAATGAGTTCAGATCAGAACGACCTGAACTCGAAATATCTGATCTCTTGCTGTTTTTTTTATCATCACCGTGTGATATTCTTTAAATTCTTTGATATTCAGGGATCACAGTGGTTCAGCAGAGCAATTGTAAGGAAAATAAGGGATTCTTTTTAAAAAGGAAAATTTTTTCTTTTTAAAATACGCGAGTAATGAACAAAAATTAGTCAATGCAACACTCAAGTTTTATATTTTACAGTATCTATATTATCTAAAGTAATAGAAATGCAAATCTGAATTAATACATAATATTTTTGCCTAGACGATCAAACCCTTCCATTTTACATACCCGATTATTGTTCAAATACTGTACATATTCTTGGAAATCTAATCAGGGTATCTACTCAAATACCGGAAAAAAATTGCCTGACAATTCCAGATATTTTATAGGTATTCCAGATTTTTCCAGGTAAAACTTTTCGTAAAAAATGCATATTTTTGTCTTGAAACTGTAACAATTTGGTAGAAAATTTAACTATTAATTTGAAAACGAACTGTTTGGTTGAAGATTCATATATGCAGGTTGAAAATTCAACTCTTTTCATCAAAATTTGTCTTTTTGCTTTAAAAATCCATCTCTTTTGGTAGAAATTTATTCTTTTTTGTTTAAAAATGTAACTGGTAGAAAATTAATCTGTTTTGGCTAAGGATTAAATTATTTTGTTTAAAATTCATATACTGAAGTTAAAACTTGAACTGTTTCGTAGAAAATCCGACTTTTTAGCTTCAAAATTCAATAATTTGGTAGAAAATACAACTATTTGATTGAAAATTAACATTTCGTTGGAAATTCATATCTCAGGATTGAAAATTTATCTCTTCGTCAAAAATTCGTCCATATGGTTAAAAATTCAACTGTTTGGTAGAAAATGTATTTATTTTTGTTGAAGACTCAACCATTTTCTAAAAAATTCATTTATTTGGTTAAAGATGAACTTTTTTGCTGAAAATGCAACTGTTTTGTGGATAATTCGTCTTTTTTACTTGAAATTTGAACAGTTTGGTAAAATATTGAACTATATGGTAGACAATTTACCTGTTTGATTGAAAATTAACTATTTTGTTGAAAAGTTATCTTTTTTAATTCAAAATTCAATAATTCGGTTTAGAATTGATATATTTTGTTGGAAATGTGTTCTTTTTTTTGTAGAAAATTAATCTTGGTTAAAAATTCAACTCCTTTATTGAAAATTCGTCTTTTTGGTATAAAAATTAATATCTTTTGATATAAATGTTATATTTTTTTTGTTAAAAATGCCAGTTTTGGGTTGAAATCACATTTTCTACAAAAATGGAATAGTTGATCTTTTAGTTAAAAAAATTAATTATCAACCAAACCGATAAATTTCCAACTAAAATTATGAATGTTTAACTAAAATAGTTTAATTTTAAAACAAAAAGATGAATTTTCATCCAAGAAAAGTTTAATTTTTACAAAAAAAAAAACAAAAAAAAACGAATTTTCAACAAGTACATGAATTTAATAAATTCATAAAATAAATAAGTAAAACAAAATAAATTGTCAAACAAAAATTGAGTAGTTAAATTTTTAGTTGAAAAAAAATTAACTTTCAACCAAAGAGATGAATTTTCAAACGGAACATTCAATTGGAATAGTTACATTTGCAGGTACAAAAAAATAATTTTCAACAAAAAAAATTACTTTTAAAAAAAATAGTTAAATTTTCAAACAATGTGATGAATTTTCAATTAAAAAATGAAGTTCTTTCAAATATTTTAAACATAATAGTCAACATTTCAAATGGAATAGTTAAAATTTCAGTTAAAAAAATTAATGTTCAGCCAAAGAAAAAAGGAATGTTCAACGACATAGCTAATTTTTCAAACAAAGAGATGAATTTTCAATTAAAATGATGAATATTGAAAAAAAAATTTAATAAAAGAGTTTAACTTTCAACCAAGGAATTAAATTTTCATTACAAAAAAGACTAATTCTGAACGAAAACTGTAGTACTTGATATTTAAAATAAAAAATATTTTAATTTTTAATAAAAAACTGTTGAATTCAACGAAAAGAAACGGCTTTTCGACTGGGAAAGATTTTTCAGTCAAGAGAGAGCAAAAATTGCAAACTGTTGAATTACCAAGCTAAAAGATTATTTTTTAACCAAGAAGATTAATTTTCTACCAAAAAGAACGGATTTTCATCAAAATACATGAATTTTCCGCCAGATATTTAAATTTTCAATTAAAAACAATCAATTTAAACAAAAGTTAATTTGTCAGTTGAAAAAATTAATTTTCAACAAAATAATTAAATAAAGTAATACAAAGCTACTTTCACAAATAAAGAATCATTGTTATTGAATTTGATATTGCAATTTAAAAAAAAATAAGCATGCTCTCGAAAAAATTCCGACTTAAAAAAAAAGTTGCTGGACATTTTCAGGTATATAAAAATTCCCTGACAATTTTTTCCAGGTACAGTAGACACCCTGACTTAATTTAAAACATTTTGAATTTAAAAATAAAACAACTTAAAGTAAAGAAAAGCCAATCAGGAATTCAAGAACAGTGATAGCGAGATTTTCGGGACTTTTTCAGACAGAAAAATAAAATTTAATTGATAAATTAAATGTTATAAGAACAAAAGTATCTCAATTAAGTGTAATACATATTTTTCCTCTTTCGTGATACTGATCCTTTCTCTAAGCTACTCATAATTTCTTTATTCATACCTTGAGTGCCTTATAGTTCCTGAAAAAATTAATCGCAGCTTAAAAAGAAAGCGGGAGAGTATGGAGAAAATTCTCAAATATATGTATTATAGGGGATTTTGAGAAAAATAGGGGAAAAACGGGAATAGGAAACTGACTGTGACCCCTGTTAATTACTTAAATACTTACTGCAGTGTCAGTTGGCAAACTGCAATCCCACTCTTTGCCATTATAAGTTCCTCCGCCGTTCCACTTGAATTCACTCATGGATCCTCCTTTGGCAAGAATTTTGATTCTGTTCACCAAGTAATCCTGGTTACTGCAGATTTCCAAAAATGGAACTAAAGTTGGAAGCGTTGGTATCGCAGATCCTAGGGACGATTGAGCGAGTTTTCGAAGTTTATCGAGTCCTATGTGTCCTGGTTGAGAGTCACTCAGTCCGTGACGAATTAGGGCAGCACACACATTATCTATCTCAACTGCAACTCTCTCAACTACCGTTTTGCTTATCCACTGCAAAAAAAAAAAAAAAAAACATTCAGAATAGCAAGTAACTTCAATAGTTTCAAATTAAAAGTCAGGAAATCTAGCCAATGGTTGATTTTAAATTCCCGATCATTTCCCGGTTTTCTCCCGGTGAATTGTTAATTTTTTCCTTACAATTTAAAAGAGCTCAAAAGATTTAAATGATTTCACACGATTTTTATAGATTTTAAGAGATTTCTACACATCTTGAATTTTTCATATCGGGCGGTGCTTGGCTTAAAATTTTCATTTTCATTTCTTTTTTTTTAATTTTGTAAATGCTATAACTCCGGTAACTTGTTTTTTATAACACAAAATCATATAGATAAATTGTTCGTCTTCTCATGTACTAAGAATAGCCGTACATAGACTTTTTAAATCTTAAAAAAAAGTGGTCTCAGAATTCTTGAAAATGCTGCAACTTTTTGAATTTTTATCCAAAATGGCTGGCTAACGAACTTGACTTCCAGATTTTCTACGAAAAAAGACGAAGTTTCCACTAAAATTATGAATCGTCAACAAAAAAATGAATGTTTAAGAAAGTAGTTCAACTTTGAATAAAATGGTTGAATTTTTGTCACTAAAAAAGATGAATTTTTAACGAAAAATGCAAGAGTTGATAAAATTACCAAAAAATATTTTAATTTAATATCAAAAAACAGGAAAATTCGTTAAGAATGACGATTTTTCAACAAAATACGTTCCTTTTCAACCAAATTGCCGAGTTTTTTAAGCCAAAAAGACCAATTTTTTACAAAACAGTTGGTTTTTCAACCAGTAAATATGGATTTTTAACAATAAAGTTATCTTTCAACCAAATAGTTAATTTTTCTACCAAAACAGGGGAATTTTCAACCCAAAAATACGAATTTTCAACAAAATAAGTACATTTTTAACCAAAAAGATGAATTTTCAAATAAAATTATGTCTTTTTAAAAAAAGGGTGATTTGCATATGAATTTTCAACAAAAAATAAAGTTTTAACAAAAATTGTTCTACTTTTAACCCAATTTCCAACCAAAGAAGATGAATTCTCATCGAAAAATATAATACATAGTTCGATATTTGAAAAATTTTTTTTTTAATTTTAAATAAAGAACTAGTAATTTTAGCTAAATTGCCATTTCTATCACGATTCATAATAATTTAATTGATAATTCTTTTTATACATTTTACGTACGAATTAATTATTATTTTATTGTTATTTTCTGATTTATACGATTTATACGATTAAAGAATTAATTCATTTCGTCATTTCGGGCAAAAATGAAACCAAAAGTAACCTTTTCATAAAATAAGTAACTTTTTAGTAACCATGGATCAAAAAAGTAACTAAGTTACTAAAAAGTAACCCGTTCCGAGCCCTGGGTTCAGAGCGTCTCAAAACGTGGTCATTTCGAACAAAATGAGGCCTGTAATATCAATAGAAACTTTTATCAATACATAGATGAACTTTTAACCAAATAGATGAATTTTCAAACAAGGAGATTAATTTTCTACTGAGAAACACGATTTTTTTTTACAAAATACATGAATACTTAATTAAATAGTTTAATTTTCTACTAAAGATGATCAATTTTCAACCAAAAACGAAGTACAGTGAAGTAAAATAGGCCCGAAGAGCAGGAAGCCCTTCTTGTTTTGAATCGAGTATTTTAGCATGACGTCATGGGAATCCATACAACTTTTTCGAGAAAGTATTCTAAACGTAAAAGTAAGTCATAAGAGTACGAATAGTAATATTTCTCAAGTGTAGAATGCATTTGTGCAATTCTGCTTGATCCTTTTATCGGTTGAAGACCTTTCAGTGTCATGAAATACAATCTCAACTGTCCGAAATTTTAGGTTAGAGTACCCCATCTGATACACTAACCTGAAATTTTGGATATTTTATTTTATTTCGTGACACTGAAAGGTCGTCAATCGACAAAAGAATGGAACATGACTGAGAATATACATTCTACACTTGAGAAATATTACTATACCTACACTTATGACTTACTTATAGGCTTAGAATATTTTTGCTCCAAAAAGGCCTATGCAGTTGAAGTTTCATGTCCATAATTATGCTAACCTTTCTGACATTTCCACCTATCCTTCCATGACCGCGACGTCATGATACAAAGCTCACTATTCCGCGAAATATTTGAGTCGTTTTTTGATTCTATTATATTGATTTTTAGTTGGCAAATTGTGGTATTTGAAGAAATTATATATTTTTCACGTCGTACGTCAACAAAAACACTTGAAAAGCACTGACATGCATGATGCGCAAATGCGCTAACGGACCGCGACATTTTCAACTGCGCAAGTCGGGGCCATCTGAACCGTTTCCAATTGGAATTCATAATATTGCGCAATATACTCGAGTGGGTGCCCGCGCGCTGCGCCTTTACGTTACGCTACTGGTGTTTTTAAATGGGAGTCTGGTGTATTTATCTGTATTATTATTGATTTCAAATAGACCCGCGCTTTTCGGTAGATGCGCAGTTGAAAAAGTTGCTTACAGCGCCCTCTTCGATACAAGGCATTACGTGTCAATGCCGCGGAAATAGGCGAGACTTGATTGTAGTTAAATTTCCAGTTAAAACCTTTAATTGTGAACAAAAAGAGAAGATTATTCAACAAAAAAGTTCAATTTTCAAAGACATAAAATTTCGACTAAAATGATGAATCTTCAACCGAAAAAAAATTGTTTTTAATAATGTGGTTCAACTTTCAACCAAGTATTTGTATTTTAACCCATAAAAGATGAATTCACGACGAAAAGTTTAATAGCTAATATTTCAAACAAAAATATGAATATTCATCAAAATAGTTGAATCCTCAACCAAAACAGATTAATAATTTTAAACCAACACTTTGCATTTTAACCAAAAAAGATGAAACTTCTACCAAAAGAGATATATTTTCAATAAAATAGATGAATTTTTAACCAAAAACATTAATTTTTAACTAAAGAGATCAATTTTCTACCAAAAAAGTACAAATATTCAACAAAATACATGAATTTTTAACCAAATTGTTGAATTTGCCACCAAAATGATGAATTTTTTACTAAAAAAGATCCATTTCAATAAAAAATGGAATAGTTAATTTTCAGATAAAAAAAAGTTCAATTTTCAACCAGTGGTTAATTTTCAAGTAAAATGATAATTTTCAACTAAAAAAATTAATTTTTAACAAATTAGTTAAATGCTCAACCAAAACAGATGACATTTTTACCAGAAAGACGATGAATTTTTAATAAAAAAGTTAATTTTTGAGAAAAGAAAGCTAAAATTTCAACAGTTGAATTTTCAACTAAAAGGAATTAATTTTTGACCAAAACGATCAATTTTCTAGGAAAAAAGGACAAATATTCAACAAAATACATGAATTTTTAACCAAATTGTTGAATTTTCAACCAAAACGATTAATTTTTTAATAACAAAAAGTCCGTTTCAATAAAAAATGGAATAGTTAAATTTTCAGATAAAAAAAAATTATTTTTCATACAAAAAAAAATCGAAATTTACAACAAAAAAAATAGTTCAATTTTCAACCAGTGATGAATTTTCAAGTAAAATGATCATTTTCAACTAAAAAAATTAATTTTTAACAAAAAAGTTGAATGCTCAACCAAGAAAGATGACACTTTTATCAGAAAGAAGATGAGTTTTTAATAAAAAAAGTTAATTTTTGACAAAGAAATCTAAATCTTCAGCTAAAGAGTTAAATTTTCAACTAAAAAAGATTAATTTTCTGACAAAAGAGATAAATTTTTATCAAACCAGTTGAGTTCTTAAGTTAAAAATTAGAATGATTTCGAAAACCATTGAGACTTTTAAATCCGAAAAGATGAATTTTGAACAAAAAAGATCAGTTTTTCATGCAAAAAGACGATGTTCAACATAACAATAGAATTTTCGACCAAAAGATATGACTTTTCAACAATATAGTTGAATTTTCAGAATAAAAAAAATTAAATTTTCAACCAAATAATACAATTTTTACCTAAAAAAGATTAATCCCGGTCACTGAATCAAATTCCCGATTTTTTCCCGGTGAACAGAATTCCTGGTCTTCCCGGTCAGATAAAGATCCTGAAAAGTCTATACAAAAATGTTGCTCTTACCATTCGTAGATTTGCAGTCCACTGATTCACTATTCCAGAATCTACTCGGTATTTCCTCCAAACGTCTGGTCCGCCGAATGACCCTCTTGTAGAATGTCCTTCCTCAGCTCCAGGACTCGTTGATTTTGACTTATCTGAAAAGAAATGTAGAATTTTGAATAGTGAAATGCTTGTGTTTTTCAAATTTGAACATATTTTTCTAAAAAAAAAAGGTGGGTCACGAAAATTTGAAAGCAATTGTTGTCGCTTTTCTTCAATACCGATTGGCTAATTTGGAAAACTCGAAGGAAGGAATATTGCCAAATTCACACACATAATTAACAATTGAGTTTCAGTTGAAGGACAGTGACAAATACTGCCACATTTGTGTGTATAATTAATAGAACTGACAAAAATTGAAGACGTGTTAATGTCAAATTTTATTATTACATTTTTAGTTTAAATAAATAATTTTCAACCGATAAATAAGGAATTTTTAACAAAATAGTTAAATTTTCAACGAAATTGATGAATCTTTGATGAAAAAAAATAAACATAACATACAAATTTTTAACAAAAGAGCTGAAGTTTCAACCAAGAAAGATTTTTCAATCAATAAATAAAAAAATCTCATCAGAAATGTTGAGTTCTTAAGTCATAAAGACGAATTTTGGAAGAAAAAAATTTGAATTTACAACTCAAAAAGCTGTCATTTCTACCAAAATAATTGACTTTTCGACTAAAAGAGACGAGTTTTCAATAAAATAAGTGAATTTTCAACGGAAAAAGATTCATTTTCAAACAAAAATGAAATATCTACATTTTTAGCAAAAAAATTCATTTTTAACAAAAAAAAACAATTTTCAATCAAATTTGTTAAAGTTTTGACCAAAGAAATTAACTTTTAACTAAAAAGATGAATCTTTACTAAAAAAATTAATTTTTAAGCAAATAGTTAAATTTTTCACACAGAAGATAAGTTTTATACGAAATTTGACACAAAATAGATGAATTTTCAATTAAAAAAGCTAAATTTTCAACAAAAAATAGAATAGTTTAATTTTAATTAAAAGGAATAAGTTTTTAACCAAATAAAATAATTTCTTAACGAAATAGTTAAATTTTCAACCAAAAAGAGGAATTTTTAACTAAAATTATTAAATGTCCACCAAAAAAAATGTCAACAAAAAATGGAATGATTCAATTTTTAGTTGCAAATTTTAATTTTCAATAAAAAAAACTAATTTTCAACCAAATAAATGAAATTTCAACCAAAAAGATTAACTTTCTACTAAGAGAATAATTTTTAACAAAATACATGAATTTTCAACAAAAAATTTTAATCTGTAATACATTTTTCAAACCTAATAGTTGAATTTTCAACCAAAACGTTTATCTTCTACCAAAAAAGACAAATGGTAAAAAAAAATAGATGAATTTTCAAATAAAAAAGATAAATTTCCAACAAAAAATAGAATGGTTTAATTTTAAATTAGAGAAATAAGTTTTTAACCAGATAAAATAAATTTTTAACGAAACAGTTAAATTTTCAACGAAACAGATGAATTTTCAACCAAATATGTTAATTTTTAATGAAACTTTCAACCTAATTATTGAATTTTCAAACAAAATAGTCAACTTTCTATAAAAAAAAGACAGATTTTCAACAAAATAGATGAATTTTCAACTAAAAAAGATAAATTTCAATAAAAAATAGAATAGTTTAATTTTAAGTTAAAGAAATAAGCTTTCAACAAAATAAAATACATTTTCAACGAAATAGTTAAATTTTTAACAAAACAGATGAATTTTCAACCAAAATGATTAAATGTCCAGAAAAAAAAAATTTCAACAAAAAATGGAATAGTTAAATTTTTAGTTGACAAAATTAATTTTCAATACAAAAAATAATTGCCAACATAATAAATTAAATTTCAACCAAAAATATTAATTTTCTACAAAAAAAAAAGAATAATTTTGAAAAAAACACATGAATTTTCAACCAAATAGTTAATTTTCAACTGAAGAAGATAAATGTTCAATCAAACATGGAATAGTTATAATTGCAGTTAAGAAAAAATGTTAACAAAATAGTTAAACTTCAAACAAACAAAAAACAGATTTTCCAATTAAAATGATGAATCATCAACATCAACAACAAAAATAAATTTTTCACAAAGTAGATCCAATTTTAACTAAGTAGTTGAATTTTGAACCAAAAAAGGTTTTGTACTCGCTGTTCACAATTAGCGAAAATGTTGAAAATTTAATCAAAAAGTTATATTAGAAGAAAAATCCTTGTACTAAAGTCATCATCTTAAACATAAATGTCACATTTTTCTAACTCTTGAACTTTAAAAATATAATTTTAATATAAAAACAAAATAATTGTTTTGAATTGTATTCTGAAAAAATAAATATTTCATCCCGAAAAACTTTGAAAATGTATTTTTTATGTTTTTAAATGTTATAAAAATATTAAAAGTACGGTGTAAGTGAAAAAAATTGTGTAATTCATATTGAATTTACTGGCATTTTTTTGCTATAATGAGGAAACTTATGTAGATCATATATCAGGGTGGCCACTATTATTTCAATTTTTGTCTCCCGGTTCTCCCGGTTAATATTCGTGATTTCTCCCAGTTTAGAAAAAAAACATATACTCGATAAGCATCAGCAAACTTTTTTGCGAGAAATCAGTTGACTTTGAATCATATAAACAATTTTATATATATATATATATATGTGTGTGTGTGTGTGTGTGTCCCGATAGAATGCTATATCGAAAATCATCATGTAGGCCTTTGAGAAAAAGTATTCTTGGTCCTCTGTAGGTTAATGGTGAAAGCATCTGAACGAAAATCAGTTCACGTGGTATTCAATTTTCACCGGAGCTGAGCGGATTTTTTTTCTCTAATAAAAATTTGTAATGTTGATCATTACGAAAATGACCAGTTGATCGCAAAAAAATTAACATTTTTACTAATGAATTATAATTATGGTGTGAACTCTATTGAATATACGTATACGTTTACAGTTGTAAGGCTACCATATGTGCAAGTGGCCTTCTAAGTTGAAAATCTAATCCCATCAATTGAGACGTACATAGTTGGGAATATCCCATCTGTGCACGTGCACAGCGAATATACTACTATTTAGGCATGTGTACATTTCAATGCGCACAGTTGAGAGTGTTCGATCGGTGCACGTTGAAATTTGGAAATGCACAAATGGGTCGACGAGGACACGGAGGTACACAGTTGGGCACGTTTAAAATTGCTTAGTTCAGATCATGTCGAAAAAATTCTGATTCAAGTAAAGCTTAACAAAATGTTCCTAACATTATAGATATATTGTGTTATTATATTCACCAATAGAATTTAATATGATGGCTAATGATAAGACCAGATTGAAGACAATCCTCATCTTTTCTGATTAGTGGAACGACTGATTAATGCATAATTGAACAATTTGGTTCACTGTGTATCTAATTAATATTTTAGTGCCACATCAGCTTATACAATCTATGCTATAATCGCTAGCTGTTACATTAAATGTGTCAAGGTTGGCTTTCTGAGATATTTACATTTGATAAGAATCAGTTTCAATAAAAAGGATTTAGCTACACGTTTCTTTGAAACTGATGGCACAATTTATGCAGTCTTGTTCGTTTCAAAAGCCTGATTTATACAATCCTTTTTTTGCAAAATAGTTGAATTTTTAACCAAAAAAGGTTTCTTACCCAGAGAGATAAATTTTCAATACAAAGAGATGAATTTGCAAAAAAAATGTTAATTTTCGACCAAGAAAGATGAATTTTGAACCAAGAAGGATGACTTTTCTACTATAAAAGATGAATTTTCAATCCAAAAGAATAAATTTTTTACAAAATTGTTGAATTTTCGTTCGAAAATGATAACTTTAAGAAAATAATTGAATTTTCCAAAAATAATTAAAGACTTAACAAATTAGTTGAATTTCTAACCCAAGGAAGATGAATTTTTAACAAAAAACTGACGTTTTTGAGCTAAAAAGTCGACTGTATCAAAAACAGTGGACTTTTAAATAAATAAATAAATGTATAATTAACAATACAATTCATTCTTAATAAAGAAAAATTAATTTTTAAAAAGAGAGTTGAATACACAACCAAAATGTGGAACTTTCAACAAACAAAAATAATTTTCTATTCAAAAAGACGACTTTTTAACAGAATATATATGAATATACTACGAAATAGTTAAATTTTTAACCAAAACGTTGAATTTTCGAAAATCAAGAATAATTTTTTACACAAAAAGACCACTTTTCAAGAAAATACATGAATTTTGAACCAAACAGTTGAATTTTCAACTTTTACAATATACAGGATAAAGTTTCAATCGAACATGGAATAGTTGAATTTTCGGATAAAAAAATGAATTTCCGACAAAGCAGTAAAATTTGCAACCAAAAAGATGAATTTTCTATCAAGAAGATTAATGTTCTACAAAGAAAGACGATTTCTGAACGAAATACACGTATTTTGAACAAAACACGTGAATTTTAAACAAAATTATTTAATTTCAGAAGCGACAAAGATAAATTATCTATAAAATAATAGTCCATATTTATTTTGCCTCTTTTTAACTTCAGGGAATCATTTTTAAATACTGCACGAAATATCTGTTTTCTGTTTTGTCCTTTTTCCAATATTGCACAGACATCACCATTGGGCGTTGATAATGCAATTTGTGCTTCGGTTCACATGGGTATAAGGTCATAATTTTGGTTCCTCTGAATCGAATTAGTTTGTCGTGAGGAAAAACGTATTTTCGAAGTTCAAATATCTGAGTTGTATTCGTATGAAACATTAGTCGAATCAATTCCAGTTGATCAAATTCATATCGAAGTACGTGAGGAAAAGCTGCTTCGAGAGCAAGAAACGTGAACCTAACACGAAGTGAAGTCTCGGCAGGTCGTGGAGACCCGACAGAAGAATGAGGTCTGGAAAAAGGAGACCTGGACCTGGCACGAAGTGGGAACTCGATAAGTTATCAAGACCCGGCAGGAGAATAAGTTCTGGCAGCAGAAGTAGAAAAAGGTCCACAGCGAGGAATATCAGGATCAGGGTCGCAATTAGGAAATCACTTGGGCTGTATACCTTATTCTGTAACAAGAAATAGATGATTACATTTGTTTGAAGAATGCAGTCGTATTCTTATACATCATGAGTTGTAAATGTGGCTGTTCTTGAGGAACCTGATTATCCTGTCGCTCATTACTAATTCTTTTCGCTAAACATCAATAGATGTTTTTTGTTACAACTACCAACTTTTGAACTTTACGGTAGTGTTACATTTCTAATTAAAACAAAATTGTCCTAATAGAAACAATGTAACTTTTTTTAAACTTTCTAGCTTGCTGTTGATTAATTAGGAATGGTCATAGAAAGTTCGTCAATATATTAATCCACGCGTCCTGACGACGCTAACAATAACATCAAATACAATACTGTTATATTCGCAGTAACAAAAATCTTCTTCTCAGACGCGAACAAATATGTAATTTACATCACTGCTGCATTCTGAAATTTAAACAATTTTCCTCATATCAAGCAGACAAACAATATATTTTTTTAAATTTATAAATCCGTATTGGTAGAATATGAGTGGTCATGAGAGGTACGTCAGCAGATCATTCGACGAGTCTCGAAGACGCGAGCAAACTTGTTGGGTATGCCCTTTTTATCTGAGTCCATGATTTACCTGAAAAAAAGGTTATAAAGCATGAATTAGGCGATTTTCCCTTTGAAACGCCCTTGGAAGGGGCTACCTTGAGATTGAAGGATCGAAGCAGGCAAGACGTAAAATTGGCTCTTTCCAACGCCGACATCATGGAAGGGTATTTAACCTTGATGTTAAAGTGAGTCTCTGGTTACAGTAAAGCATTGCGCTATTAAGTTGTGGTGCGTCAACTCGGGTACAAGGGATGTGGAATTATTGGTCACGCCAGTAACCTTGCAAAAATTTGAAATCGCAAAACCAACACGGTTAAAATTAAAAAAAGGATCCGGTGGCGAATTAACTAAAAGAGAAGTATCAAAAGAGAGGATTGGAAAACTTGAAAAATCATTAGAATTATTTTTGAATTTTTCTATCAATTTTATGTGGATGAAGATGAATTAGGTTGTATTACAGTAGTAACGTATAGCATCAATACTATCACTGATTAACCTGTTGGAGAAAATAATTATAGAATGCCACAAATTCATAAAGAAGTCAAGAATAATGAAACTAAGAAATTGCTTGAAGAAGGGGTATAAAGAAGGCGGATGGTCGTTGACTATCGTGCCCTTAATGAAAAGAGGGTGAAATATGCATACCCCCTTCCAAACATCACTGATATTTTAGATCAGCTCGAAGGGGCAAAGTATTTCACTGTACTCGATTTGACGGCAGGATTTCATTAAATTGAAGCGCATCCGGCTGATCGCCATAAAGCTGCATTTTTCACCCCCTTCGCGCACTACGAGTTCCGAAAAATGCCTTTCGATTTAAAATCTGCTCCCGCCACTTTGCAGCGCCTAATGGATAGGGTTTTAGTGAGGTTGCAAGGATTTGAACTTTTTGTATACATAAACGACATCTTCATTTATGCGAAATCCTCACAGGTGCACAACGAAAAACCTAAAAAATTATTAGGGCGATTGAGAACAGCCGGATTGATTTTGAAAAATGCAAATTTTTGTTCAAGGAAATAGGATATTTAGTTCATTCAATTTCACAAGAGGAAGTAAAACCCGACTCCAAAAAGGCAGAGGCGGTTAAAAATTTTCCCAACCCGAGGGAAAGAAAAACATTCAACAATTCCTGGGTTTAGCAGGATATTGCCGCCGTTTTATACGCGATTTTGCCGCAATAGCTAAACCGTTGAATAATTTATTGAAAAAGGATGTGCCTTCTGAGTGGAGTGAGGATGCGGACAGGTCCTTCGTGAGGCTTAAGAAAGTATTATGTTCACGACCGTTGCTTCAGTTCTTTGATTTTTCAAAACCCTTCATAACAACGGCCGATTGCATGGGATTACGCCGTCGGTGCAGCGATTAGTCAAGGGAAAATCGGAATGGATTTGCCCATAGATTATGTGTCTAGTACACGCAAAAGCGCCGAATTAAATTATATAGCTACTTTTAAGGAGTTCTGAGCTATCATGTTTGCTGTGAAACAATTCCGGTCTTATGTGCACGGCCAAAAGTTCAGCTTAGTCACCGATCACCGTTCGTTGTTATGGCTGAGCCAATTAAAGGACCCAAAGATGGGGGCTAGGCTCGCCCGATGTAAAATTAAATTGCACTTGTAAGAATACACTATTGTGTATAAACCAGGTCGTGCAAACGCAAACGTTGACGCTTTATCGCGTAACCCGGTTATCCTTGAAGGTGAGAAAGATCCGCGACCGCCCGTTGAGAGTAGTAAAATTAGGAGAGTAGCGAACAGAGCGAGTGTAGGAATGGTTGACGAAGGTTCTTCTTTTTGTGAATACCCTATAGAAAGTGTTTCCTTCTGTTAAAACAGGACTGTTGAAGAATTTTCGTCAGAGCTGGTAGGTTGGATATTTTTCTCCAGAGATGGTAGGTCTAGAGGTTGAGAGTGAAGTGAAAGAGACCGTTGGAGGTTACGCTCCAGAGATGGTAGATCTCGGCAGTTTCAGTAAAGACAGGTCTCAACCCGATAAGGATTGCCGTGGGTCGGGGGCACTTTCCGTCCATGTGTCTGCCCTCTCTGATACTCTGGAGGCAGGGGTGGCTGGGGAGGGAAGCGGCTCAATCCGCGGGGATCCTCCTCTTATTGTGGAGAGGGAAAGGCAAGGGCGCGAGACTTCGGGTTTCCAGAGGTCGAATGAAGGTCGCGCCTTCAAGAGAAACTGGAACGGCATTATGAGAGTCGGGGAAAGGAGAGCGGCATCATTGTGAATCAAGTTGATTTAAATATCGATGTGGTCAAGAGGACCGGCTCAACCCCCGAAATAAAGGGGGTGAAGAGCGTACCAGAAAAGTGTTTTAGTGATGTTTTGCTGTATGAAGAGTTCGACATCAGCTCTGATGATGTAAAAGTATCTGCTGAAGTAAATGAAAAATTAATAGGAGAATGGCGGGTACGTGCTTAGAAATTATTGTGAATTTTCTGATGAGGAAATAGAAGCTTCAGTAAAAAGGACTTAATTCGGAAATAGCGAAGTTGAAAGTGCAATTAAAATTCTAGGTTCAGAAGCTCCTGGCAGGGGGTTTTGGCGGATCATTGTTAGTTGTGGAACGAGAAAGATTTGAGATACCGCCAAAACGCTCAGCCAGCTTCTCTAAGTGCCGCAAAAAAGTGTTTCTTGCCTCTGTACGCAAATTTTTATGTCTCACGATATGATATAGGTAATTTTGTTTTCTCCTTTTTTTCGTGATTTTCTCCGTTTTTTGAGGTGACAACCGAGAAGTTGAACTTCTCGATTTTCACGTCACATGTTAGTTCGGTCGCGAGTACTCCAATTTGAAAATGTAGAAATTTTTTTTTTCACCGGAAAAAGATAGACCAATGTGAATTTTTCGAGTCGTACCTCGTGGTCGGTGTTATCTTGTAAAATGTAATGATTGTGGGAACCGACCACGAACTCGCTTTATGATGGCAAGATTGGGGAACTTAATTTTTTTCGTAGCATTTTAGGTTATAGCAAGGCTTCACCCACAAGGCTTCGATAAGTTAAAAATTATAAGATCGCGTCGGAACGTCGACTAATTTAGGTTAGTTTTGAAAACTCACAACTCGTTGCATTTTTTTTTATTAAACTTGGTTTTGATTGTAGATATTTCCGGACCTGGACTTGTAGCTAGCAGATTAGTTTGCAAAATGATAATATGGAAAGTTGCTGTGACCAATAAAGTTCTATTTGTCTCTGGTGAATAATGTGTCGATCTTGAAAAATTTCTTGGATAGGAGAACTCTTCCCTTTTGAACTTTTAATTTCAGGTCAGATAGAAGGATTTTAGCTAGGAATTTAATTTCGGAATAATGTTTTGATTATTGCTTTTCGAGTACTTTTGTTGGATTTTAGTTGATTATACCATCTTGAAGTTTCAGCCTATTTTGATCTCTCTCAGGCCTTATGCCAAGATAGTCGCTTGAGTCTATCTTGCCTAATTTTCTTTTTCTCTTTTTTGCAGCTAAGCTAGGCACAGGACGTGAGGATTGAGTTGTGATAGGCCAGAACTTATTTTTTTTCAGTAAGGATATTTCTAACGGGCAAGAAATATCCTAACAGTGTCATTATGAATCAATTTATATTTACAGTTGATCCACTTGAAACGTTTTTCATACAAAGTTTTGAGTTTTAAGCTCTTTCAATTTTTCGTTGTTCGGGGCACTTTGTTGTGCCAAAAATGATTTAAAAAATTAAAATAATATTACCACTCATGTCTTAAGAATGAGAAAAATATTCTTATAAATAAAGACAGTTTGAAACTCACGATAAATAATTATTTAACAATAGTTCATGTGTGTAAAGATAGTTTGTGTAATTTAACTTTTTTCGCTGTTACCTCTTATGGCCATGCATGCACTAACGTCTTACTGCCTCTGCCACAACATCCTCCTTTTTCGAAATTTGTAGAATAACGGTATTTACGGCCCTGGAAATTATCAGAAAAGAACATTTTCAGCAGCTTTCGAATTTTTCATACTTTACCTACTGCAGAAGCAACAGAAGTTGGAAGTTCATTTTTGGCTGATAGGTTTGATACTGAAAAAAAGTCTAAAAATATTTGAAATAATGTGCGAGTGTGGCAGTCGTACGAGTCGAATCGCCGTCTCTCAGAAGACACGCATAAAACTTTATCCTACAGTCTCGTTGGAAAGTACTTTTTCCACTCGTGAAAAAAGTAAGCTCACTTCAACCACTGCGACGTCATAAGCTGAGGAATCGAGAACTTCGTCGTCTCGAGACGAGGCTCCGAAGTCGCATTTCCATCAGGGGTGTTGGACAAAAAAATTATTTATTACGAAGGAGAATTTTTTTTTTTCAATTTATTTTCTAAATAACTCAACTTTGATTAATTAACTTACTTTTAAAGTTCATAAGAGGGACGAGCAGTTCGAATTGCACGAGAAGAAAAATATCATGTGCAACGCAGGCTCTGCTTCAAGTCGTGCATGACGACTACATTTTGACCATAGAACATTCTAATACTGGTCATTTTTTTAGAAAAATAGGCCTCACGAACATTGAGTTCGAATTACTTGAAAATGCGACTCAGCGTGAAATTCTTGGTATAACAAAAGAGAAGATGAAAGATGTACGAAGTCTGATAGGCTATTTAACAGAAAACGGAAGACTGTGCATGAAACACGTTTTGCGCGCTCTTCCGATTGAAAAAAAAAGAAGCTGCGGATGAATAATATTGTAAAACAGTGCAAGCGAAATGATAATTAATTTGTAAGAGTTTAGTTGTTAGCATTATTATACAGAAAAATATATGAGTTCAAGTCGTTTAAAAAATCGTTATCAAATTTCCTCGCTTTAATTAGGTTTCTTCCAGAATTAAAATCCAACAGTGAATGCTCGTTTTCATTATTTTTCATTTTCGATGGTATATTGGATGAACTAAAGAACAATTTTTCATAGTAACATTCAACATCTAAGGATTCGATATTGAGCGCTGCGTCGAAAATTTCAAAACAAAGGTACTAGACGGTTTGTTTACACTGAAAACAAAAGAAAGTCAAAAACATATGAATTAATCGAATTTGTATCAATTCGCGGCAAAAGGCAGGTTTCAAAATATTTATTTATTATGGTTGTAAAGTCGTGTCCTTTATAGGCGAGTACCAGCAAGAGTACAAACAAAGTTTCAGAAGCGCCTGCAATCGTAGACGGCGTTGAGTGCTTCATTACATAATGAATATTTCAGTCAATTGTTATTGAATTGATCTACAAATTTTCAGAAATCTTACTTGAATAGTGAGGAACAAATATCTCGCTGAAAGTTCTTCCAACCCTGAAGTCTCCTCGATACTTTTCTTGAGCGAAACTAAAAAAACGTGCTTATCGAACGGTCTCAATTCCTCTACGCTTTCTCTCTACTCTCTTTGTCACTCTTTTGCGCACACACTCTGATCATTTCCTAGACTTATTATATGCTCAAGGGATTTGTAATGTAATATTTATATGATGATATTAGAAAGTATTTTCAAAAAAATAGACAAAATACCTCAACTACAAAATACAATTCTTATATGTATTTCAAATAATATTTCAAATTCCTCAAATTTATTTTCTAGCTTTATTTAAACTACATGAGCTAATTGTATTTCCCGCGTGATTTATTTCAAATGTATTTTGTTTGAATATAGTTCGCATTTCAGATACATCAAATACAATTTTTGTTAAGTACTGCCCAGCTTTGCAAATGAGGGAAATGCATTCAAACAAAAATTTTGACCAGTTTATGGTGAAAGCATCATAGCGTAAGCTTCTGTGTCCCTTTTCCATTAGCAAAATACTGCACATTTCATACGTTTAAAAACGTAGTCTGCAATTTCCCATTCCGTGTCGACGTTTGAAATTCTAGATCCCTCATCTGCTGGATTTTCTTTTGAAGCTATACATTCTGCAAAAATCCGAATGTTGCGTTCTATGCACCATTTCCATATGGATATGGAAATGCTATTCAAATATTTCAACGCAATTCCCACGAGTATTCTGATCTTCGCAAACGGCCCCCATCCAATGCTGGAGGCGTTCGCAAAAATCTCTTTGTCAAATTTAAATTTACGAACATTATTAGAAGCTGTTAAATTTTCTTAGTCCCGGCAAAAGAGATCCCTTGGGATCAGTCAGTAAATTTTATTATTTCATTTGAATCGCATAATTTTATTGGTCCTTGCGACCATTTTATCCTCTCTAGTTCTTTATAATAATTCCAACCCGAGTTAACTGCAGGGCAAGCTGCAACCAAAGTTACTATTAGGCTGAACAGTTCACCAAACTGGCAGAACTTCTGAGTTAAAACTTTGTTTACAGTATTTTTTATATACTCTTTCTTTCCATCTGTAAGGTAAATTAACGTTTTTTCTGAGTCAAAAAAGAAACCTAGATGTTTAAAAATTTGTTTAGGTAAGAAAATAATCTAAATAACTAATTACACAAATCTCTTCCTCCCTAGAAAACGTTCACACTGGCTTCAATATTTTACTGTAAATATAAGGACATGTGCTCAAGCCAAAAGCTAGAACCGTGAACTGGAGTAAAGTGCTGTTTTAATAAACTTAAGATATTTCCTATATTCAGGGCTAACTGGTATCATGAAATACGCATCTTTTAAATCAATGTTGACATAAAATCCTTATCTTTTATTTCCAGCATGTTTATTGCTAAACTAATATATTTGATCTTAAAGTGCTGTGAAAATACAAACCTATTACAATCTTTCAAGTTTAACATAAATCTGTAACCAGCACCTGGCTTTGAAGCTAAAAAATATGACCTCTGTTTTATGCAGGCTTCAACTCCTTGCCTATTCTTTTAACGGCTTTGACTTTTTTATCAAAGGTAGGAGTAATGTATACTTTTCCATCTATTAACGAAGAATGAAAAAGATCTGCATTAAGCTTAACTGCAGCAGAAAAATGTTGATGGAGTACATCTCTGTCGATAGGTTCTATTTTATCATTTGAAATCGTACCGAACGCTGCAGCTGTTAAAGACAAGCTGAAACCAATCCTGATTTGATATTTGAAAAAACATCTATCTCTTTTGAAAGCATCCTCTCTTATATTGATTTGAATTTTGTCGTTTATTTTTGGTGCGTCCATGTTACAACTTTCGTACTTTCTAGGAAGTAGGGGGCGCTGTTGAGCAAGTATGGCAGTCGATCGCGTGTTTAATCGCTCGTCAAAATTTTGTTTGTTTACGGGCTGAGTTCGTGCAGTGTAATTTATCAATTGCTTTTAAAGTAACTAATTGTCACTAATGTTATCGATTCTAGAGGTTTGTGAGTATTACAACCATGACCGCAAACAATTTTAGTAAAAAAGCTGTTGTGGTTCAAACTGCCAATTTTCTCAAGGTCGTTGTGTCATGTGTACAGTGTGTTAGTGTTGTTATCTCTGTGTTACTTCAGTTACTGGATACAATTACTCTCGAAATACCTGAGGATACATTTGAACTCTTAATGAAAAAAATAGAAAACCTGGAGTCCTCACTTTCAGCTCTCCACAGCGAAATTGACCATCTCACGCTAGAAAATCAAGATCTCAAAGTCGAGCAAGAAGAGCTGAGATCGGTTATTACGCAACAAGACCGGAGAATCGAGGCAATGGACAGAGCGTTGAAAAGCAACAACCTGATTATTTACGGTGTTATTGAGGAAGACGACGTGGACATGGTGCAGTCAATATGTGGTATTTTCAAGCAGCATCTCAATATTGAAATACGCTCAGACCAGGTGGAATCTGTTAGACGGATTGGAGGAATAATCCGGGACAAACCTCGTCCTCTCCTAACTCAGCTACGTTCCATTAAATATAAGAAAATTATCTTATCGCAGCCGAAAAAATTACGCGGCGCTGGGATCAGCATTGCGGGGGACTATAATAAAAAAGTCCGAACTGAAAGGAAGACTCTGCTTCCATACCTTTAGGAGGCTAGAAATTGTGACCTGAAAGCTTCCATAAGTTATAACATAATATATATGGATGACAAAAAATTCGAGTCCAAGGATCTGTCAGCGTTGGAGTCTGTGATCCAGAAAGGCAAATTACCTGTGGATGGGGCGGAACCGGTCGAAAAAAGTAAAATGAGGGAAGCAAGCGGTACACAGGAAAAGATGAAGCGCAAGGCGTCGGAATCTCCACCAGACATTATCAAAGAGCAGGCGGGATATCTTACGAAAGGAAATTTTCACAATCGGCTATCAAGCAGGGAGACGAAGAAGGAGAATATAAATGGTTAAATGAGCAACATACCTCAGGACGAGTCAACAATACTGCAATCTTCTTTTTTTGGAACTGTCATGTTTATGTGAGATTTTTGAACTCCTGTATTAATTAGGATAAGTTTGATATTATAGGAATAGTCGAAACTTGGCTTACTCAAATTTCCAAAAACTTGTACGCCGATAATAAATATAATCATTTCTTCTCTAACGCTTTAAAAGAAAAATCAAAAGGTAGAGCCAGTGGCGGCCTAGCCCTTTTCTTGAATAAACTTTATTATAATAGTGAGCTCATAGATAAATCAGAGTATCATTTTTTCGTTCGAGTTTATAGCGAAACTAGAAATAATTTAATTGTAGGAATTTGCTATTTGGACCCGACGATAGATACAAAAGTAATTCTACAACTTTTCGAAGAAACCTTATGCGCCCTGTCAGAGAAGTGCAATAACGTTCCTATCACTATATATTGCGATTTTAAAAGTAGGTTGGGGGGATTGAGCCAGGGTCCACCTGATATGTTTTCTCACACAAATTTTTCAATGTACCGAGAGAATCACGATGTTGCGCACAATAGGAGAGGGCTGGGGTTGGTACAACTGATGGAGGTAAATGAGTTTCATCTTTTAAATGGTAGATCGCGGAGTGACAATCCAGCACACTTTACGGTTGTCAATGGAGGGGGTAAAAGTGTCAATGACTTGGTTTGGCGCAATGCTGAGGCATTAGGTATAATTGGAGACTTGAATGTGGATCAATCCACACATGCCTCTAATCATTTTCCGGTCTTAGTTTCTGACGGGAGATCTACTTGAACGAATTGTACTTGTCTCACAGACTTGATTATCTTGAATCAAACCTTAATAAGGCTATTATATACAGCGCCAAAAAAGCAGATATGTGGTCAGTGAGAAAAAGTTATACTGAGAAATTTTACCGTGACAAACCTTGATTTTGTTCGGACTATCGAAAAAGCAAATCATATCTTTCGATTGCGTTGAGAAAAGCCAGCAGGGCTAATTTCGCGGATTAGGCTAAGTTGTCTTATGCCAAAGCTAAAAAATTGTACCAAGCACTGATATCTAAGAAAAAAACGAGTTTTGAATCCAATATTCTGATGAGCCTTGAGAGTGCCAACGATAGCAAAACATTCTGGGATAGTGTTAATAGATTCAGAGGTTTAAAAATAAAATCTGCGATCCTTTCTACAAATGCTTGGGAAAACTTCTTCCATCTGACACTTCCACTCAGACGTCTGTCACCATCATTGCTTACAGATGTGCGACATCCATTATTGGATAGCAGAATCACAGCTAACAAAATCTTGCTGTAATTAACAAAAGTAAATTAAATAAGGCTCCGGGGCCGGATCAAATCTCAATTAATTTTTACAAAAACTTGCCGCCCAATTGGTTTGTTTTTCTCCAAACATTTTTTAATAAAATACTTGAAAATGAATATATACCTCTCGAATGGACAAAATCTCTAACTCATGTGATACATAAAAAACAAGAACCAGGCTAGATTAGAAAAATGGAAGTCGTTGTGTCACATTATTCCGGAAGCCCAAGCAGGCTTTCGCCGTGGTAGTGGCTGTATGGATAATATTTTCACCTTAGCATTTGTTTCGCAAATTTACTTACAAGAAAATAATATACATATCTATGCCATTGTGTTGGATTTTTCAAAGGCTTTTCCATCACTCTCACATCTGGTCAAAACTATTTTATATTGGGGTGAGCTCAAAAATAATTAGAATTTTAAAAAGTCTGTATGAAAGAACCTCAACTTGCACTAAAGTGGGAAACGAGTTTTAGGAGGGATTGCCGGGCATTGAGGGAATTCTACAAGGACAGATTTTGAACCCAATTATGTTGAACCTCTTGAGCTCGGATATCGAGATTTTTTTCAGACAAAAAGGTCTTGTGTATCTCAGAATCATGGGTGACACGGACATTATTGTGCTAATTTACACGGATGATTTAATTATTTTTGCAGAATCTGAAATAGACGCAATTAGAAAATTCAATGCTCTTCCGGAGTTTTGTAATATAAACAACCTCACGGTTAATAACAACAAAATTGAATACACTATATTCCAGAAAGGTCGGATCCGGGCAAAGCTCCTAGGTCTAAAATAAGATTGTAGCTCTTTGGAGGTTGTTCCTTGTTCTGAATACTTAGTTACGATTTTTTCTAGAACAGGTGCTTTCAACTTAGCTGCACATGCAGTAGTTAGCAGAACCAACTCAGTCTCAGCCTCGGCGTTCAATATTCTAACTAGAACTAAGTACTTTTCGTGGTTTTCCATTATCAAAATTCATGACACTATTATGAAGAGTTCCTCATTGTATGCGGCCCACTTTATTGGATTAAATTATCTAGACGTCTTCGAAAAAGCACAAGTCCGTTTTTTCAAAAATCTTCTGCGCCTACCCAGAAATACGCCTGACTTCGTTGTCAGATTGGAACTAGGTCTACCCTGCGTGTCATACCAAATATTAAAAATGGCGCTGAATTCGGCGGCAAAGATTTTCGAAACGGAAGACTCGCGCGATCCTAAACTTTGCATACTAAAACTAGCCATAACCACAAACAGCAAAAATTTCAAATATAACTGGCTAGGTCAACTTATTAGATGTTCGGAGGGAGCGGGCATAAGCCACAATCTCATGGATCTCAATGGTCCCAAACTTATAACTCAAATCGATATTATAGCTGATCGATACCGCGATTTTTGCCATTCGCGGGATCTTTTAAGATTGGAAAACAGTAACTTCAGTTATATATACAGTAAAATTTTACATAGTGATTCGCTACCCCAGCAATATCTCATATTCAAAGCTCCTTTTCTTTTTAAGCGCATTCTCGCTCAGTTAAGAACTTCCTCCAGTATTATCATTAAGTTGATCCCTGAAGCTAGAACAACTGTAATGGATCCACAACAGATTTGTCAATTATGTAATCTAAGAGAAAATAAAGATCTTTTACACATCCTCGACAAATGTCCAATCTACTCGCTCATTATAAATCATTACTTGCGTAACATTTATATGATAACCGAGAACAATCTTCTCGTCTTATTGTCAAATATAAACCCTGGAATGCTTCACTCGATACACAACTTTATAAGTAATTGTTTAAAACTTAGAGCTTTCCCTCTATTCGTATAGTACACTACCCGAACTCAACCAGTATGACCCAATAACCTATTGTACATAGGATATTATAACTTTTCTTTCATTTTGATATTTATCTTATTTTATTGATATTTGTAAGAGTGAACTTTTCTTGCCACAAAATCTTGTATTCTTTGAGGCAATAAATATACATACATACATACTTACATGCACACTTGCTAGGAAGTAATTTTATAATCTGAGACTTTTTTCCCCTAGAGATTCCTTCTTTGAGCCAATCTTTTATTTTGTCAGCGACTCCGTGTATGCGATCTGCTCCTTCAATTTTATCTTTATCGGGATTGCGTCCCAGAAAAACGGTTGACTCATCATATTCTGAAGCATCGTTACTGAATGAATTAGGATGTTTGTTTTCTATCGACTTCGTTTCCGTTTCCATCTTCCGCTCATTATTAGCTGATTCATCTGAAAAATCTAATAGAAGCGAGACAGAATTATATTATCAAAATTCATTTGTATCAATTCTATCTTAAGCTTTGTATGCAATTGTCTTCATTAATTGGACAATCAAATGCTAAGCTCATGTTTACGCTTAAAGGACAGCTCATTTGGGTCTCTTGTTTATTCATTAAATCAAAGCATCAATTTTTAGTCATATTTTGCCCGACCATGTCTTCACTTCAATCAGGCTTTGTCAGCCGTAAAAAAAATAACACTATGTTATCGCCTGTTTGCATAAGTAATTTTAATTACCTGGATGTCCTGGAGCATCAGCATCGGTAGCTTTCTATTGTCCGCTTTGCACTTTTCTTACTTTTTGTTCAATATGTCCATTTGCTCTTAAAGATCATGAATCTCTCCATTAGATTTTTTGCGCTCGTGCTAATTTTTTTTACTCATTTAAAATTTTTGTTCTTTATCACCCATTTTGTACAATATGGTACACTATCACGATGTGCCGTCATCGGCGCGAAAAAACGTAATGGCTCACCGCTCCTGTGCGGCAAGGGATATAGGTTTCATTTTTACTTTTGAGAAACTCTCTCGAGAAACTGATATGGCCTAAAAGTGCGACTACGTACTTGAAAGTTGAACTTCTTTCTTAAAATTTCATGTTATCAATTGTGTAGAAAATTCTAGTCTTTCGTGTGCCGATTACTGTTCGGTATTTTCTTATCTCAGAATTTATACCCTAATTTTTTGAAGCATAATAATCTTTATGGACAACTTTTGTTTAGTTTCGTTGTTTCGGATAGATTTTTAAATAATTGCAAATTATTCTGCACAAAAAATATCACTCTTAACAGTTATGAGCATTTTTACTATGAAGTAATCCTTCAAAATTTGATAAAAACCTTCACCACTAGAACTACCGAGCGGAGTCAATTGACCCCTTTCGATTTTTAAAGTGTTAAATCCCCACAGCGGCTGCTTGCAGAGAAATAACGTTTTGTGACTTCAAATTATTTATAAATACAAGTATTTGAAAAGTTTTTTGAAAATATTGGATGCGCAATTAAAAAAAAATATTCAGTAATCATTCAAAAATCACCAGAACATGCCGGTACTTCTTGTGTTAAAATTTAATTAAAATCTTTCAAATATCCTAAGATCTTTGCAGGAGAAGAAATCTTTTGCAATTTCTGATATCGCGAAAAATCATACAAAATCTTTAGAAAACGCTTGAAATACCTTAAAATAATTATGATCTTCTGTAATCTTCGGAACCCTATCAAATGTGGTTAAATGTTTTACAAAATGTTCAAAAACTACTTCACACTGCAAGAGGATAACAAATGTTGATGTAAATTCATCGTTTTAGCTGAAAATAGAACTATTAAATTTTGCATTGAAAATTCAAATTCTTTGTTTGGTTAAAGATTGAACACTTCTGTGGAAATTATTTTTCCTTTAGTTGAAAATTATTATCTTTTTCACTAAAAATTTAAGTATTCTATTTCTGTCCTAAAATTGATCATATTATTTAGATATGCTTGATCAGGATGCTATTTTTTCATTTCATAATCTCAATCATAATAATAATAATAATTCATAATCATAATCTCGCGTATATTGTATTGACAGAATTTTCTTGTAATTGGACGCTGCAGCTGACAAAACGATGAAAATTCTGTTATTACTTTGGGCAATATGGTGCTATTAGAAACCTCGCGTCCGAAAACTTAAAAGCGTGTAACTCTCTGAATTTTGAATATTCCACGAAAAATATCTTGAATGACCTTGTGGGGATTAGTAAAAGACAAAAGAAAAGATGCCTTTATAACCATAATATATTCGCATTTAAATCTTTTTATTTAATTTTGATCCGACTACAGATTAGAAAAAATATGTATATTCAAGTTTACCTTCTTTCTATTGAATTAATGATACACAAAATTCATTGTATCTTCATTTGAAACGACTATATTAAACCAACGTGGAAAAATACTGTAACGTCTGCCTACCTGACATTCCTTCATTTCAGTTTCGGTCATACTGGAAACTGCACCACTTATCATGTTTATTTTTATTCTAGAATGTTTTCTATCTGCCTTATATATTCCAAGAAGAATCTCAGTAGAGTCCAGTATTGCAAAAACGTCACCATTGGATGTTGATAATACAATATATTCTTGGGATGGCACGGTCATATATGAATTTTGTTTTACTCGAAATTTAATTGGTAATCTAGCAGGAATAAAATATTTTCGAAATTCAAATTGCCGGTTCTGATTTATCTGGGGAATAAGTCGAATACATCCAAGTTGTTCCATTGTACATCCAAGTGCTCCATCTGAAGGAGGCCTGCCGGGTGGAGAAATGGACCTGACATGAAGAGGGGGCACCTGAGAAGAAGTACGGTCAGGATCGGTCTGTAGTGAATCGTAATTTGCAAAAGCTTTAATAAAATTGTTTGGTAAGATGGGTTGCTTTTCGCCTACTGGACAATCCTTCATTTCATCTCGAGTCAAATTATCAACTGCACCGCTTATCATGTTAATTTTTATTCTAGAATGATTTCTATCTGCCTTGTATATTCCACGAAGAATCCCAATATACTCCAGTATTGCAAAAACGTCACCATTGGATGTTGATAATACAATATATTCTTTGGTTGGCACAGGCACATATATATTCACTGCTGCTCGAAATTTAATTGGTATACTGGCGGAAATGACATATCTTCGAAATTCGAATTGCAGGTTCCGATTTGTGCGAGTAATAAGCCGAACATATCCAAGTTCTTCTCTTGTACATCCAAGTACTCCATATGAATGAGGCCTGCCGGTTGGAGAAATGGACCTGGCACGAATAGGAGTCTCCTCTGGAGAAGTCCGGTCAGGAGAATGTTGGTGTGCAGCAGCAGAGGAAGAAGGACCAGCATAACGTTCACTAACAGTGTTTCCGTCGGTTCGTGAACTACATTCTGCAAGAAAAAGTAGAAGATTCATTTTTCTTTGTTCAGCACATTAGGGTCTAACATCTTTGGCTTCATTCAACGTTTCCTTGCTGGAAGAATCTTTCTGATTATTGAATCAAAATTATTAGAAATACTTCTCAAGTATAATAACTCCCCGCCGTGCATTTTTCTTGATAAATAAACGTGTACTTTTTGTAGAATACGAGTGCATAAACTCTTTAATAACCTTATTGATGATAAACAGTTTTCTGCTATACGAAAACCTCCACAAAATAAGCAATTTTTAGTATATAATTCTTGGGCGAATATCTTTTTACTCAGTTTCTACTTTCAAGTAACTCTAAAGAACATTAGACACATAATTAATACACGTTAGTTATGAATTTCGGGTTAAAATTATTATGATGTCAAGGAACGGTATTTAAAAACAAATTCTCATTTGCAAATAACGCTTAGACTTTATTTCAGTTTTGTCTCTTTGTTGACTTTTATTTTCTATACATAATAGAAATGCATGTATTGATATGCATAGATAATAATAATTATTATATATAATATACAATATACTAGCTGTTACACGCGGGCGATTGCACATGTAGGGTTGTCTCAGGAGTGTAAATGCTGTCATTTAAACATGGAGGAGTTACTGAGGAGTTCACACGTGCATATACAATTATCCCTTGTATATTCACTTTATTGTAAATAATTTAATTGCAATTACCAAATCCATTTTGAAAGAAATTAATAATTTTTTCTTTCTTGTTTTACATTAGTATTAATAATACTATGTAGTGCTAATCTGAAAAATTTTACCTCCTTCCAGCGAAATCGCGGTAAAATTGCACCTGTAACCACGTCTCAAGACAGTGAAATAGGTGGTTACAGTCCATTACGAACTCAATACGATAATCCGGCAAAAGTCTCGTGCACCCTGAGAAGACGGAGTGACCCAAGGACGACCGCCTTCTGCATTTTCCCCGCAAGTGTCTCAGCATTTTGTTGACATCCAGGGATGCTTTTCAGGCTATTAACAATTGAAACCTTGGCACCTCCAAGAGCGCCGATAATCATGACGATTAGCATAGCAGAATATTCGAGGTATAACCCTCGCAATTCCCTTTTTCTTTTCATTCTCCTTGGCTATGACGTTTTTGTCAGCTGGTGCCGAAAATTCGATAACGAGCATGGTTCGTTTCTCGAAGTCAAGGAGAACTATGTCAGGCCTCGAATGCGCAACAGAAACAATTGTCGAGAATATGAAGTGTCAGTATATGCGGCACTTTTCATTTTAGACAATTGACTCTATTTCCCTAGGAGCGTTTAGCAGGGCGGTATTTGGGCTAATGCAGCTATCACCGGGAATGTCTTGGCTCAAAATGTGTCGACGGTATGATAGAGTGGAAATGACACCGTCTTAATATGCCAAAATAAAACCCTCCGTGCCCGACTTCAATCCGGATGATTTAAGGAAAGCCAACGTGAGCTCATAGGGTATCGACAGATCTTCCACATTGCTGTGAAAGATGCCGTGCATCTTGTCGAGGAGCTGTTCGCGGAAGTTTTTCTCCTGTGCTTTCTTAATCCGGGCCTTCAGGAGTGAGTACTCGAGATTTCGATTCAGCGACCCTAAAAACATATGTAGAAGGTTTTTGAAGTTTATTGCACGGCTTTTCCTGTATTTGACCTTAAAATGACCTTGAACCTGAAGCGGTGGAGGTGAATGGACCTCGGATTTCGATTCAGCGACCCTGGAAACATATTTAGAAGGTTTTTGAAGTTTATTGCACGGCTTTTCCTGTATTTGACCTTGAAATGACCTATAAATAGTCTTTCTAAAGTTCGCACCTTGTATGTTGCTATTTTTATTTGCAAGTATGCATACAATTGCAGAACAAAATTATTATGTCTTATGTTAAATGAATATAAAATAATTTACATCGGAAGAATCGGTAATTCAATAAAGTTAACATAATTGAATCCAGTACAAAATATATTATAATTTACTTTACTTCAGAATATACAATTAGAAGCTTTCTTTATTTGGATCCAGTATAAATTTGTAGAGTTACCGTTTCGGAACAGGTCCATCATCGCGTTTACAGCTTATTCTGATCCGTAACACTGCAAGGAAAAGAATCTTCTGTTACAATCTGTTTGGGGTAACTTATTTATTTTCAATTTATTAAACATTTTCATATACATTGTAATGACATGTAAAGTGAGAAAAATACATTTCAAAACTGTACAACAGGACAGCACGACATTACAGTTGTATATACTGAAAAACTTATTTTTATGGTTTTTTACTTCTGCAATATCGAAAGCATTGTGTACTTACCGAGTACAGCTAGTACCTCCAATTATAAGATTTACAGCAACATCATTAGCTTTACTGGAGTCTTTTGCTTTGTCAAGACGTCTTTTCTTCGATTTCGGTTTCTTCATCGTAGAAAGTAACCTCCTTTGAGTGTATTATATTGCCCATACTTGAGTCACTTTTTGACGTAAAAAACTTGGTATCTATTACATTCTTATTTTGTCTAACAGCTGCAACAACTTGAGCCATGGACGATGTGATTGCCTCAAGAGCCTCCGTTTTTTGTACCGATGTCGTGCTGCTGATAGTAGCAGTAAAAGTCTCAAGAAGCTTGTCTTTCCTTTTCTGCAGTTTATCATCATTTTCCTCTAAAATACATATTGAGAAGTGAAGTAAATAAAAGCTCTTCTATTTCATATAAAATATTACCAACTCGCATTTTGTGGGCAATTTTTTTCGCTAGCTTTTCCATTTTTCCCCTCAATGACATGTAAATGAATTCACATGGTTCGCATATTTTGTGTCCCATGTGTGTTTTAATGAACTTAACAGTGTAGGCACCTGGAACAACAAGAAATCATGTGAGGCTCTGAGAAGGAGAACAAGGTTATTCTCAGTACATCGAATCTATTGGGATCTGCTGTGCTGCAATACGTCATCTATTTTTTCAATGCATCAGCGAGTTAGAAATATCGGCCAATAAAGTGACTGCGGTACTCGCCATTTTGAGAGGACTTTGGGGTCACGCTTAGGCTCACAAGGGGATGCAACGGGATCACCCAAGCGTCAGGAATCACTGGCCTCTTGTGCTTAATAAAAATCAGTACAGAATTAACTTTAATTGAAAATTATTGTTTTAAAGGTAAATGTGTTCCAAATTTGATTATCCTCGTATACAAAAGTATTATAGGAAAACTATTATACGTCTGTAATGTATTTTCTATCATTTGTTCGCGGTTATAAACTTAATAGGATTTTTTCCTTCTGATTATTGATTTTTAAATTTATTAAAAGTATTATAGGAAAATCATTATAGGCCTGTGATGAATTTTCTATCATTTGCTTGCGGTTATATATAGTAGGCCTAGGCGGCTACGAGATCAGTCACCGAGATATGGCGCCACCGTCGCAAGTTGCCGACACCAACAGATGGCGCCACCGCCAAAGGAAGGGTTCTGCTCCGTGCTAAGTTACCGGTGGTTGGTAGAACAGTGAAGTCGGTAATGCAGATTTCTGCTGTAATAGCATTGCACCATCGGTCGGTAAAACAGAGAGGTCGGTAAATTTAAGTTTCTTTTCCATGCTAAATGGGTAAAACAGCGAGGTTGACTATGAAGATTCCTGCTCAGTTAACATTGTAAGGTTCTGTTTCATACTGAGTCGGTAAAACAGTGAGGTTGGTAATGAAATTCCGGCTAAGTTAACATTATAAGGTTCTTTCCCGTGCTACGTTGCAATAGATCGGTAAAATAGTTTATAACCATCGGTCGGTATGACAGTTAAGTCGATAATTTTCCATATTATCATTTTACCATATGTCGGTAAGGTAGGAACCATATTACCGTCAGTCGGTAAAACAGGGAGTTAGATCATTTTTATATTGTCATTTTTCTATACGTCGGTAAGGCAGGTAGCTGTATTACCATCAGTCAGTAAAACAGAGACGTCGGTCATTCTTTATATTATTGTATACCCTCGGTCGGTAAGGTAGAGAACGGTGTTACCATCCGTCGGCAAAACAGTGATGTCGGTAATTTTATGTATCATCATTTTACCATCGGTCGGTAAGGTGGGGAACAATGTTACGATGAGTCGATAAACAGGAAGGTCGGTTATTTTTTATATTATTATCATTTTTCGATCAGTCGGCAAAGTAGGGAACAATGTTATCATCAGTCGGTAAAACAGGGAGGTCGATTATTTTTTATATTATCATTTTGCGATCGGTCGGTAAGGTAGGGAACAATGTTACCATCAGTCGGTAAAACAGGGAGGACGGTTATTTTTTATACTATCATTTTACCATTGATCGGTAGGGCAGGGAATAACGTGGGAAAGGTACTGTTCGAAGCTAAGTTTAAGGTTCTGTTCCAGGCTGAGTTATCAACATCAGGAAATTACTATTGGCTGTTAATAGTACACATCCTCAGCTATAGATCGAGCCTCCGTCGTTACATCAATTACTTTACGTTACCAATCGCCTTACCAAGCGCGCGTAAATAACTGATCACGTCACTCAGTTCTTTTATCCAACACTCATATCAGCAGGAGGTAATGCATGTATCAGTATATGCTCAATACGTTACCGAAAAAACGCTGTGCCACTCCAATGCTCACTGGGATTCCCCCAACGTCCACAGGTATTCCCTGCAAGTGTCATGCGTCTACTTTATACGCAGAATTCCCCTATTTCTACAAGTACCACGCTGAGATTACCTAGTCATTTTTTATCATTCTTATGGACTAAAATATAACTATATATCTACTTATCTTAACATCTCAATTATCTAAAATATAAAAGAAGATGTGAATCTGAATACATATTTCAATGGTGAAATATTTAATGTATAAACTATTATACTATAAGTAAAAAGAATGTCCTACAAATGTAAAGAAGTGGGATTCCCCTGTATCTGCAAGTGGGGCCCCCTAACAACGCGCCGATATTCCCTGCACTCAGACACCGATGTCTAAACTCAATCGGAACGCTCTCTCTCTACCATTTGAGATGAACAACGAGATGCATAAGAATTCGAAACAAAGGTTTCAAAACGTTTCTCTTTCTATCGTGTGAGCTAGAGAGAGAGTCCGATGATGTTCGAAGAACAATTCATACTTATTATTTTTTTAAACTGAGAGGACCATTCTAAATAGAGGAAGAAGATATCAGTGATCTAACCTCTAGGTTGAACTCTGCGCATGCACAGTATTCAGATTCTTATCTTCTTTTATATTTTAAATAATTGAGATGTTAAGATAAGTAGCTATATAGTTATATTTTAGTCTACAAGAATGATAAAAAATGACTAGGTAATCTCAGCGTATTATTTGTAGAAATAAGGGAATCCTGCGTATAAAGTGGACGCATGACACTTGCAGAGAATACCTGTGGACGTTGGGGGAATCCCAATGAGCGTTGGAGTGACACAGCGTTTTTTCGGTAACGTACTGATCATGTACGGATACATGCATTGCCTCCTGCGATGTAGCGACGGAGGCTGGATCTATAGCTGAGGATGTGTACTATTAACGGCCGATGGTAATTACCTGATGTTGATAACTCAGCCTGGAACAGAACCTTAAACTTAGCTTGGAACAGAACCTTGCCCACATTGTTCCCTACATTACCGATCGATGGTAAAATGATAATATAAAAAATGAACTACCTTCCTGTTTTACCGAATGATTGTAACATTGTTCCCTACCTTACCAACCAATCGCAAGATGATAATATCAAAAATGAACGACCTCCCTGTTTTACCTACTCATGGTCACATTGTTCCCTACCTTGTCGACCGATGGTAAAATAATAACATAAAAAATTACCGACCTCCCTGTTTTGCCGAAGGATGGTAACATTCTTCTCTACCTTACCGGCGAATAGTAAAACAATCATATAAAAAATTACCGGCCTCTCTGTTTTACCGATTGATGGTAATATGGTCCCTACCTTACCGACATATGACAACAAGTTGTTTTAAAAATCGAGGAATTGAAATCTCTTTCTAGTTTATGGAGTCCTAAGTCTCAATGGCGACCTTCTAAATCTGTCATACTGGTTATCATTGCTGGTAGGATTGTACTATTAAGTCTTTTGGCTTGCCCGTTCGCTTGTGGGTGGTGGCTAGAATTAAGCGTGTGTTTAATTCCGTCCTCTTTACAAAAATATTTAAAATTTTTCCCCGTGAATGCAGTTCCTCGGTCTCTAATAAAACATTACAGATTGCCAATAAAATGTACTTGTTACCTTTCACCGATGTGACAAGTGGACCAAGATGGTCGATATTGACGATTTCGAACGGCCGTTTGCCGGGTGGAATAGGTTGGAGTTCCCCAGCTTGTTTACCTGGCTTTCTTATTGCGAACAGACATTCAACACATGAATCTATATGCCGTTTTACGTTATTCCGCATCTTAGGAAAGTATCAATACTCTGAAATGCGCGCCACAGTTCTTTCTTTGCTAAAATGACTGAAGAGTTCATGATTTTTTACAACGAGGGCCTTGCGCATAGCCCTTGGAACGACATACAATTTTTTCTCGTTAATGGTTTTGTACAACAAACCATTCCGTAGTGAATAATCTCTGATCTCTCCCTTCTCTCATCGCGTTCGTTCAGAATCCGTTTTTTTCTAAAATATTAATCTATCGCGCTAACGTCTCGTCGTTACGCTGGTACATGAGAATTCCGTCTTCTCTGATCGCTACATTAAATATAGTCCCAACTTCAGGCTTCTCGATTGCCTCTTCGACTGGAGCATGCGAAAATGTATCCACGTGCTTCATACGCTCGCCCTTGCGGTGTTTAATATTACAATAAAAATCTGCTATCAAATTAAGCCAACGAACGATTTGAGGATTTCTCGTTTTCAGGGAGTTCACGTAGACTAAGGCTTGGCAGTCGGTTATCGCGTCGAAATGGATACCTGTAAAAAATTGTCTTAATCTCTCCATGGTCCATACAATGGCCTAGAGTTCAAGTTTACTCGAATGGTAGTTTTTATCTACATCAGAAGTTCGCTTACTAACCGCTTATATCATATGTCATTGCTTATCGTCACCTTCCTGAAGTAACATCGTTCCAAGTCCAGCAGAAGAAGCATCAGTGTGTAGCTCGGCACGTTCCGCGTAAGTGTTAAGACAAGCTACAAAGGGGTGGGATGCCATTACTTTTTTGATCAGTTGAAAAGCTTTTTTCTGACGCTCTCCCCAAACAAATTCTATGCTTTCCTTAAGTAATTCTGTAATTGATGAAATTATGCTTGCGAAATTTGGGACAAATCTACGGAAGAAGCTTGTCAACCCTTGGAACCTTCGCGCCTTATGTACATCGTCAGATCTTGGGTAATATCACAGAGCATTCGACTTCCCGGACTTATACCCTCTTTTTCGAATTCAAACCCCAAATATTCTACTTGTTCCAGGCCGAATTTACATTTCGTCAAATTAAAGGTTAATTCTGCACCAGTTAACAAAGTCATAACCTTTTCTAGCTTTTCGAGAAGTTTTTTCCACGATCGCGCTTGAACTGCCTAGTTTCGTCTGGTGTAATAAATGCCGTCTTTTCTTTTGCTTCGTCCGTGTGAGGGATTTTTAGGTACCCCTGAGCCAAATCTAGTACCGCGAAAATTGTCGCGCCGTGCAACTCTTCTATTCCATCAGCTGTGTTGGGGAGCGGAAAATTCATTCTAATAATGTTCTTATTAAGGCGACGATAATCCACTACTAATCTCTCGGTACTATTTGATTTTTTTACAAGTATGCATGGACACGCATAGGACAGGGTCGTTTCGGTAGCCAACCCCTCTGATTTTCATTCTCCAACCTTTTGATGCATTATATTGCGTTGCTCGGCGCTAGCGCTATATGGTTTCGAATACGGTAGAATACTACCCGGTTTTTCTTGCATATCCATCTGAATTAAATGAGTGCAGCCTAACCCAACAGTATTAATAGCGATTCCGATTCGATATTCATTAAGCAGATCTCGTAGTTGAAACTTTCACTCTAAATTTAATGAGTCCGCCATAACTATTTCGACGTTACTTATTGGCTTTCTCCCCGGATTTAATTTTGGCGCACTTCCTTTAATCTAGAGCCTGATACCGTTCAGTTCATCTCCCGCAGTAATCTCACTGTCGGCTTTACTAGAATTATAGCTAGGTAATTCGAGCTGCTCGTTATCTAATTTTACGCGAATAAAGTTAACTGTCGCCGGAGGAATCTTCGTTGAGTTCACTACTTCTGGTTTGCTCGGTTTTGAATTTCGTGTTTCTAAAATCGGGTAATTGTTGAATGGGAAATCATCTTTGTAAATAAAATCTAATCGGTCTTCGAATTTCAAATGAACAATTTGCGGAATCTCTGTAAAATTCTTGCCAATTATGATGTCATATTGTTGAGCATCATCGAGTATCACTCTAAAACTAATATGTTCCACTTCAAATTCATCAACTTTTAATTTTCATAAATAACTCGGTTTGAGTGTGTTTCTTCGCTGCCAAAACCTATTAGAACGCTAGGAAGTGATATGAATTCAAAACCGTTAGCCAATACTTCCGAAGCTCTTATTACACAATCAGAACTCCCTTGGTCGATAACTGAAAAGATTTCTTTTTCCCCTACTCGAACTAATTTCTCGTATTTTACATTCAAAGTATTACCAATATTCGTATCTATTGACTTAATGTCTGCTTTTGACAAGGGTTTCGGTTTGATGAAATCTTTTCAAAAATGCCCCACTGGATTACAATTATAGCATCTTCTTTCTTCTCCGGGCAATCTTTCGCGATTTGACCGACAGAGTGACAACGGAAACACTCCCGGTCTTGACTAAAAGCACCTTTGTACTAGAGGCGCCTGACAGGCCATCAAAATCTGAAATATTGTGTGAAATATCTGGTAGGATATTGTACATCGGTTGAGCGGGGGAAGGAGCTTGAGCGGAAGCTTGTATAAGTTCTGCATTCTGTGGCATCAAAGTAGTCATGGCTGCTATCAACTGCTGCATTTCATTTGCCGGAGGGTTGAATTCTCCCATATTCGGCACTCCTGTGCTCGGAAGATGATCTGCTGCCGCATTCCGAGCACCTGGGTTCACTTTCTGATTCGGGGGTCTCGGGTTTAAGGCCTGTTGATTAGCCATACTTAAGAAGGCGTTTGCAACACTATGTTTGTCACTCATTAGAATTGCGACTTTTAAAAGTCGAACACTGTGATGTGAGATTCGAAGTCTGAATTCTACCGACCGCGCAAGCGCACACGAGAGCCCTTTGTTCGTTTGTCGAAACGTTTCAATCGGCACTAAGCGTCGGTGACGCCATCTTAGAATTTTTGCTTCGAGAAATTTTCTAATCAGTATTCACGATAAAAATTTAAAGTTTTGAACACTCGACACTTCCAATGGGGACAGGATTTTTCCATCCCACTTCTGAATTGTTAGAACTGCTATTTTTGATCACTAGTTTCTTTCGGTCAGGGCGAAACAATGAACACCTGATCTCTTCAGTCTAAGTAACAAATGTTTATTCACGATATAATTGTAAGCGATGTCTTAGAATATTACGACGCGTCTGGTCATCAGCTGTGGTTTGCGATTACAAAACGCCAGACTAGCCTCACGACTACACATATCTCCACGATTTTAGTTGACGCCACGGAGTCTCGAGATACTCTGCCCTTCGACTCGACTCTCGCTTCATCTCTCCTTCGTTGTCAACACGGTTGCCAATTTAATGTTAGGGTTACTATTTTAGTGAAGTAAAAGGAACTATAATCAAAATGACTAACAAATTAATTGTTTATTTTTAACAACAATTCATCAATTCTTACCTTTTTTAAGAATGGGATCGTTGCATGAATTTGAGATACTATATTTTTTAAATACTACACAAAATTCTGAAAAGCTTGGTGAATTCAAACATTTTTTTGAATACTTCATTTTCGAGAAAGAAATATTAAGGAAACAGTATCGAAATCCCTATTCAAAAAATTTGTGACCTTGAAACGTCACATCCTGCAAACCGCTTAAACAATCACTACAGTTCCTTCATTGACTAATAAAGTATCTTGCACACAATTGGTGAAAATTCAAATTACGATTTCTGAGAGATATTTCTTTAATTAAAATTGTCGAAAACCAGCAACCAGTCGTAACCAAATCTCACTACAAAAAAATTTTTGATTAAAATGTAAAAGCTAAAAAATATATTAATGAATAATGTCATTCAAGTGCGTGAGAGTGCAATGTTTCCAAGGACAACCTCAAATTTTTGTCAACCACATGTCGGAACATGAGATGATTTTTTCTCCTCAAAACTCTACCCAGAGCCTCTGCCGGCATGAAATTATGTCGCCACAGGATGAAGTGAGTGATTATGAGTGATTATAAGTTATTTATGTCACCCGATAAGAAAAAATTTCTCACCATCCACATGTCGACTTTTGGCACATTCGCACTGTCACACTTCACAAATCCTGGTTTTAGTACAATTCTGGGCATTTCAAATAACTTTTAGGCTCTTGTTTATACTTTTAAAAAACGTTTACAATAATAAACACAACAATATGTTATGTTTACTCTTTACCCTTGCAATAGTTAGCGGCTATATTGATTTCCCTATAAACGGGACAACCGCGCTACTCAGACTGAATTACTTCCGGCGATCCGTCCAACCAATCAGATTTTCAAGCAAAGATTAAAAAAATATACGTTTTAAACATTAAAAAAATATTTGAACTTATTTTAAAAAACTTTCCTTTCGAAATTACGTTCATTTCTTAGTGTTGTTTTTATTGAATTGTGAAAAAAAATATTTAAAAATATGCAGTAACCTAGTAACTTAATAATTAATAATATAATTAATAAAGGAACAATTATAGAAAAATAATTATATAAATCTATAATATTACAATATTGAAATATTTGTTGCGAAAAGTATAAGATATCCATATCTTTTAAGTTTCATTATACTCGCAATGTTAAGCGAAGCTTCTTTTAAATAGGTCAATTTTTATGTACTTTTGTGTGAGCAGTTCAAAATAAATGATTAATTAATATTTTCTTCTCATTTTTGCACTAATTATTTAAATTTTGGCTTACGTAATGAGCTTTTATTTGCAAAATCGAATGCGTCGATTTGAACAAACCAAAATGGCTCATGCAAAGAAACAAAACCTGGAGAAAAAGAATGCTGAAAATCTAGTCACATCTTACTTGATACGAAAGTCGAAGTACTTTTTAGGAAAGTTTCAAAATTTTAGTTGCTTTTTTCAGTAATTAGACATTTAAATAAAACTCAGATTTTCACTCGATAACATTTCCCCAAATACAAATTTGTGCACAAAGATTGATATATTCATGTCAAAAGAATTTTTTTAACGATTACTGCTCAGAGTAATTATTTGTATTAAGTTGAGAAATCTAAAAATTATGAATAGAGATGAATCTATCAGTTCTAGGTGTATTTAATTATGCTTAAAAGTTTCTCCCTGAAGTTTTGTTCCCACTCGGTAACACTCATATTTTAAGATAGAACTCTAAAAGAATCAATGTAAAAACCCTAGAGAACAAAAAATTGAGAATAATAAATTTTGTTCCTTAGTGTTCATATAAGCACAAAAGTATTTGTTTGTAACATTATGAAAATTTTTCAAAATGTGCATCGTATGATTTTCGCGTTATCGAATTTGGTAAGACTTTTTTAAAGATTCTGATAAAATAAGAATAGAAATAAAAATGTGGATACACTGCCAAATAGTAGTGAAAAAAAAACATTTTATATTTTTTTAAATATTTTTACGTACACTTTAAGTATTTTGAAAATAATTTCGAAATTTAATATTCACTCGTTCCACTCGCAAACACTGCACAAATTATATTTTACGTTTTAAAATTCATACACACTACAAATATGATTCTTGATCTCTGAAATTGGTAGGTTCGTGTTATTTTATATGTTAAATATTGCGAGAAAAATTACTTTTGTTGATTATTTTAAGTCCCATTTCAAAAAAAAGTCATAGCCCAAATTTTACAACTTCCTGGCACACGGAGAGACTCTTGGTATTAATATTTCTTTTATTGCATATCCATAATTGAAATAAAATATACGATTTTAGGGATAATCGAGGTACGATTTGTAACACCAAATTGAAAGCAGAGTAATAAGCAAGTAAATTTATGCAGCGACTCATCAATTTCTCATTCCTATAATTACAGAAAGTGACAGAATTAATTATAAAATATATTTTTCCAACTAAAGCGACAGTTATAGAATTTTATTTTGGAAAACGCAAAACTAATTATCAGCTCATTTGAGAAAGTAGCACGGAAATGTATACTATTAATCAGTATATTTCGTGGATATTTTATATGTTGAAACATATCAATACAAACATTAAAAAATATTATCATTAGAATGAACTCAGAGCGTCTACTCAATTTCTGTCAAAAAAAATTCCCTGAATAAGGAGCCACTCAAGTATTAGGTATCGTATGTAATTTTTAAAACATTATTAGCTTATAATGTGTTGAAACTTACTTGACATGGTGAAATCATTATTTTCTTGAGAAAAACAGTTTTAACAGGAAACGTGTTTTTTTTCACTGTATACGATGAAAATTCCACATGAAACACTTAGTTTCCGATTGATCTTTATTTTTTGTATGCACTTATTGTTTCAAACTATGAAAAACAAGAGTGAAATTGTTTTTGAACACAAATTGAAATGCATTTTAAAAATTCGACCTGATTTCGCAAGTTCGTGACACTAACGCACCCAAGACTTCAGATCCCAATAATGCATGGAGTTTTTGAAGAAAAAAGAATACTTATCCTGAATTTTTATTGTTAATTTCATAGATGATGCAAAAAATTCATGAATTTTTCTACTTCCTTGAAGATTTAAATGCCTCTTCCCCTGAAGAGGCATTTAATAAAGTTTGACGTTTCGTCACTAGTCGTAGTAACCTTAAAATGAGATTAACATTTTGAAAAAACCATTATTGGTAATTATTGCATTGTGATGAAGAATTCAGAATTTAAATAAAAATTCATGATTTCTAGAAAAAGATCTTTGAAAAGGAGCATGGTGCAATGTACCATGCAGGCCTCGAGTCGATCGATTCAAAATTTTACTATTGTAACTGAACTTCACCGCTCTACCTAATGATTTAACCATGGATTTCTGATGTGGTTACTATGCCTAGTGACGAAACGTCAAACTTCATTAAATCTTATTTGGTCCGGAAGTATTGCTAATTTTCTTCTATATGAAACAGTTAAATTTTAAGATGACCAATTAATTTAAAAAAAATTTATTTGCAAAAAAGTTGTTTAACTTTCACCAAAAAAGATGAATTTTTAACTAAACAGTTAAATTTTAAAGAAAAAATTTTCAATTGTCGAAAAAATTGTTGAATTTCAAAGAGAAAAAATGAATTATTTACAAAACAGTTGTATTTTCAACTTGAAAATATGATTTTTCAACATGTAAGTTTATTTTATACACAATAAATAAATTTTCAACCAAAGAGTTGAATTTTTAACCCAACCGTTAAAGATGAATTTTCTATAATACAGTTGACTTTTTAACTCGAAAACCTGAACTTTCAACTAAAACAGATATTCATTTCTTTAAATTACTTCAACTTCAAACGAACTAGTAGATTTTTTGAACAAAAAAGATGAAATCTCAACGAAACATCTAATAGTTGGTGTTTTAAATAAAAAGTTGAATTCAACGAGAAAAGACGATTTTTCAAGAAAATAGTTGACTCCTCGACTAAACCAGAATAATTTATAATCAAAAAGTTTATTTTTTAACCAAAAGCATGAATTTTTTACCAAATAGTTGAATTTCTAACTAGGAAAGATCAATTTTCCATTTAAAATATCAATGTTCAACGAAAAATGGAACAGTTATATTTTTAGTTAAAAAAATTAATTTGCAACAAAAAATTAATTGTTAACAAATTAATCCAACTTTCAACCGAGTAGCTGAGATTCTGACAAAAAAATGACTTTAACAAAATAGTTGGATTTTCAACAAAATAATCAAATTTTCAACCAAATAGTAGAATATTATACCAAACGAGAAATATATAGTTGAAATATAATAATAGACTTGTTAACTAAAAATGTTTGGATTTAGTTATTGGGTTCTATTAATTCATTTCAAAATTTATCATCCGAAAACGTATCTAAATATCATCTAAGTTCGTAACTTTACTTCCACTAACTCGAACTTTTTGGCTCTATGGCACACCGAGGTATGTATAGATCTCTCTGGAGATCCTCTAGAGAGGCGTCACCAATGCGTCACCGCTTGCTCCGCTTCTGATTGGTGCCGCGAAAGCGAAATCGGGTGTTTTGAAATTGGCGCGACTTTCAAGTAATATTTAATGTTCAGATACTGATTGAATAGTAAGTTGTCACGATCTGACTTGAGCGCAGTCTGGGAATTTATTTTGAACTAAATTCCTTGGTCGGTCATTTTGCGCGGTTTTAATTAAATCTTCCAATCGCCGTCTTATGAAAATAAGAAATCGGGTGAATTTACGAGAATAAAATAAACTCAGCCAGATAACATTTATTAAAGTCGGTTTTCAAGAAAAACTTGAATTTTTACTAAGTCCGAGACCGAATTTAAGCGTTGCATTCGGGACACGAACTTTCCAAAAGAAGGATGCAAATGAATCTGACGGTCTCGTGTGAAAAAGCTGTTCTCTGGACCTCTCTGAATATTTTCCCACTCTAGAACCCGGGACACTTGAACGTTTACTTATGAATTCATTGCTGGAAATCATACCCCATAATTAGTTTTGACTGTTTAATTGGTTCGTCGTTCCCCCAATTTTGGTTGCGTAGGCGGATCAACCTTCTTGGCCCCTTCTTGGCGCTTTTCTCAAACCAACGCACCTCATCAAGGAGAGTGCAGTCCTGGCACCCTGTCACATAAATTATACCGTACTTGAACTTGAGGTCTAGCTAGCCCTTTCACACATGCCCCGTCGCCGAGCCTTTTGTGTATTTTATTGTTATTAGTGTCTCCAATTTCTAATTCAGACGAGACATTCTAAAATATGGTTTTCTTTAGTTCGGCTATTGAAATGTCAAAAGTTTGTTTTCGATTTACCCTGAGAATTAAGTAACGAATGCTTTCGAAATTTGTATGTGATATTCCATAGAAGGGAGAAATGTTTGTCTATAAACCTTTTCTTAAGGTTTTACTTCTTCTTTGTTTTTGGTTTTTTAATTAAAGTTTAGCTGAGTGAAACACCTAGAATACTTTGAATGTTTTGCGCTACGCTACGTATTTCCGATTCCGTTTTCGCGTCGGCTAGTGGAGAAGGCAACGTGGCACAACTCTCCTTTAGAGGAACTAGATTTCAACAGCGCCAGTAAGTTCTTCTCGCTTCAAGTGTACCTTGGCGCATTTTTCTAACCCATACTCCATTCCAATCTCCAAAGTGTACTCCTCGACAATCCTTGCAGCTAGATTTAGTTACTGTGAATTTCTAGCATCGATCTTGTGATCATCCATGGAAAATACATGAGTGACTTTATGCTTTCGATATCCAGGTTCGGCGCAGAAGCTCCCTTGAAAATCGCGAAGTGCGAGAGTGTATCGTCGTGCGACTTTTCAGAAATCGAACGACGCCATCTGGGCGCTGGCAATACAACTAAATTCAAATTCAATAGAAGGAATGTTTTAGAATAAAAAATTAAAACAATGTTTCTAATTTGTTTCTAGAGCTTTACAAAATATAATTATTGTTCATCAACTGGATTGAAAGGTAAGACGTAACAGAGAGATACTCGTTTTCCAAAGCGACATCAATCTTTCTATGCACTTCACAATTTGTGGATTAGCCTTTAGACTTTCCTACATATGTATAGACATAAGTTTATGGGAGGTTGAGTCTAAAGCTTTCCGGTAGTCAATCCAGGCCATCGGTAGGCAGTGTTGGTAGGATGCTCGCCATAGAGGTTCGATTGTCTAAACAATCCTATTATTTATAATAGCTGTGAAGATCCTAGGAAGGAACACTGTGCATCCATCCACTAACCGCTCCGGAATAGGCTCTTCCTACTTTAGATATGAGTTGAAAATGTAGGCCAGATGCTAGTGAGTTGAAGGAAACTGCTTCCACCAGAAGCTCTTGATACCATCTGGCCCCGGAGCGGAATATTTCTTTGTACCTGTTAACTGCAGTTAATGTCATTTGGCTGTCCGAGCAGATTGTAATCTGGCGACCTTGTCAGACCTATTAGCGTTTCCAAATAAGCCCCCCTGAATTGGATTACAAAGTCATCCCCGTATCCCTGGGCATAATGCCCTTCCTTTTTTAGCCTGCGAAGGAGGCCGTCTACTACAACACACCACAAGTGGGGAGACAAGACACCCCCCCCATGGAGTCATCCTCGCGGCGCCATTCGTCTGACCAACCCATCGCCCCATCTAGCTTCGATATGCCTTCAGCGTAGCATGCTATCTATTCAACGTACTAGCTGGTCTGGCACACCGCACCTCGAAGCCTCACACCAGATAACTTTTGGAGGGGTATTGCTGAAGGCATCCTCTATATCTAAGACGGTTACCCACAGAATACCCTCCCTGTTCGAGATGCTGCTCCAATTTTGCCACGACAGCCTGGAGTAAAGTTTCTGCCGAGCAGCCTGCCTGAAAGGCGTGCTACCCTCTGTGCAGCGGGGAGGCTAAAAGCACGTCATCCCCGATATTTCTCTCGACAAGCTTCTCTAGCGTCTTCAGGATGAAGGACGTTAGGCTTATCGACCGGAAATATTTTGCAGCAGTGTAGCCCTCCTTCCTAGGTTTGGAAATGAAGACCACTCTGCTATTTTTCCATGCTGATGGCACTTGCATTAGGTCAATGCTTTCCCTAAGTAGTTTCGTTAGTGCACGGACGACGCAATCTATGCCTTTTTGTGAGAGCAGTGGATAGACGTCATTCGCCCCTGGTGATTCAAAGAGGCAGAAGAAGCCAGGAGCCCATTTCACCTTTTTGATATCCACGAAATTTGCGGCGAAATTCCAATCGATCTTCTCCCTTTCTTGCCTCCAGCCTTTCTTCTCTCGGTCGGTTAGAGTTCGCTAAAAACCCCGGAAATGGACTTTCATCAGGTGATTCAGCGTTGCTTTTTCGTCCTCAGCAAAGTCACCATCATCGAGCCTTACGAGCTGGAGACGAGCTTCTCGATTTTTTGCCAGGATCTTGTGGAGCCTCTCTGTGTCCGGTATGTTCTTTGATTTCTCTCAGAAGACCCTCCAACATTCCTGTTTATAAATTCCCATATATTCATTGTATTCATACTGAGCCACCTTGTAGATGTCTCAGTCTGAGGGCAACTTAGTTGCCTAGAATTAGTTGTGCTTGTAGGGCAATTGTTCTCATATTATGTAGTCAGAGCCCTGCGTAGAAAATCCGCGGCTTGTTCTAACTCATATATGGTATCGTAGCTTGTAGGAAATTCAATAAGTCTGCCTTCAGTTCCTCTTTATATGAGTCCTAAAGTATATTCCTGGGCTTTCTGATCTTTGAAATTGCGGGTTTTCCTAGGGTTAACCGGAACAAGATATATTTGTTATCCGAGAAAGATAACTTTATATATAACTTAAGATAACTATAAGATATTGGAGATTCTACAGCCCACTACCCTGCTCCTCAGTTCTCCCGAGCATAGAGTCAAAGCGAAAACCTCACTCCTGTTTTCAATCTGCAATGTGGGAGTATCGCCCCGATTCAGAATCTCCAGCTCAGTGTCCGCTAAATATTCAATTAAATCTATCCATCTGCCGTTGATATTTGTGCTCCCCCACACTGTATGGTGGGAGTTTGCATTACATCCCAACAGCAGAGGAATCCTGTTCTCGTGACAGTACCGAATTAGAGTCTCCACCTCTCTAGGAGGAGGAGGCACCTCAGCATCGCCCGGGAAATAAACCGAGGCGATAAACACCTCTAGCCTTTCTCAGCTTCTGCTTCTGAGTCTCACCTCAATATCGGTGAGATTCCTTGAACAGAACTTAGGCACCAAAATCGCATCCACAGTCTTGACGGCTATGCATGCCCTTGGTGTTTCTTCGTGCGGCCTGATTCCGATTGATATCGTTTAATTCCGAATTTACTCCGAATGATTCGGCGCTTATTGGAATACACTGCCTATTCCGTCTGAATCCGTCCGATAACGCGAGCTCATTCAAGCTTATTCTGTGTCATTTCGAACTCAGTCCGAATAATTTCACACTTATCAAAATAAAATGCCCATTCCACTAGAATTCGTGTTATGACGCGAGTACATTTCAAATGTTCCAGCCATTCCGCTAGCAGAATGATTCCGGTTCGATTCGAATCCAAATTGCCACTTCTCCTTTGAAACGTAAGTTGAACAAAAATTAAGACGGAATGGCGGAACGGCTCAGAACCTTTTGGTATGCAGTTGCGTCATTAGATGGACTCAGGCGAAATGGGCGTTTTATTTTGTTGAGTATGGAATTATTCGGTCTGAGTTCGGAATGACACAGAATCAGCCGGAATGAGCTCGCGTTATCTGGCGGATTCATACGGAGTGGGTATTGCATTCTGATGAGCGCCTGATCATTCGGAGTTAATTCGAAATGGAATGGAATCAATCGTAATGTGCTCGAGTTATCTGGCATATTCTAACAGAATGAAAATTATGTTTTGATAAGTGTTGAATCGTTCGCATTACGCTTGGAATAGCCCGGAATGTATCAGAACGAACTCGCGATATTTAACTCATTCAAACGGAATGATAATTTCATTTTCATCGATCCGGAGTCATTCGGACTGATTTCAGAATGGCACGGAATCATCCGGTAAAAACGCACGATATTTAACGAATTCAAGCAGTGTGAGAATTATACCGACTGACGTGGAATCATTGTGACTGCGTCCGGAATGTCACGGAATCATTTTGAATAAATTTGCGCCTTACCACGGAGGCAGGGTGTTTGAAAATTGTATTCAGCTGGTGCGAAAAAATTCGGATTAAAGTACGGAATCATTCAATGTCATTCGGAATGAAATGTTCTTTCAGATTGGCGCAGAAGCAATCGGAATGACTGTGCAATGGTTGGCGACTGAGTCGGATTAATCTTGAGACACCAATTCGGACTGAAAAAGGATTACTCGTAAAAGGACGGAATCATTTGAACTGGATTGAGCTTACACTCCTAATTTCGGTATTTGTCGGAAACAGATTTCGCATTCGTTTCTAATCTATTGGAATCATTCGGAGTTGTTCGGATTCAAACGGATTGAATTTCATTCTGAAACTTCCACCAGGGTCTTCTGAATTAAATTCTTTAGGATATTTTGAATTTGTCCTAATCAGTACACGCCTTTCTTCCTTAATTAAATTGGACGAATATAAGGCATCGACCAACCAACTTAAACGATATCTTGGTGGTCGTGTTCGTCCAATATTACTGGCGGTGTGGTGAGATTGGTATCTCTGATGGTGGCGTTAATGCAAAAAATATAATTCAATTTTATTTACTTTTACCAATACTTCACCCATATATATATACAGCTGAAATTTTACCGCGATTTCGCTGGGAGCAAGTGCAATTTTTAAGATTAGCACTTGCTCCCGGCGAAATCCTGCGGTTGTCCTTATGACAAACTTTTAACTATATATATATTCCCGGCCCTAAATAAACCAGTGGTAAATATCCTTCTCCGATCTCACGACTTGCGAATTGTAAACTAACGAGTTGTTTAGTTCCTGCTTTTATTTCTAAATTCATATTTTCAAGCTCGGGTCAAAATAGAAAAGTGTCTAATGGATGCTCAACTTGTATTTCTTTCAGCTGGATCGAGACATCCTTCAGGAATGGCATTCCTGCTATTTCATCTGCTGGAAGATGAAGATCACCGGGAACCATCTGGAAGGAGGAAGCGCTCCCATTAATATTTGAAAGTACTTCACCCAGAATAGTTACGGAATTATTTACTTTTAATAGGTGTATTTACTTTCCATTTACCTGTAAGTATAATGTTTTACTTGGCTATTGTGTCCACAAAGACCACAAGAAAAAGTCCTTTATTTTTGTCAGCATACAAATTGGTTTTGGAAAACTTTTCAGGTTGCCTGCTTGGTGTAATCTCAAAGCAAAGTTCACTGTCACGTGAGTCCAGTGAACTTACTACTCGTTTAAAGAACCCTTTTTTTTAACTTTATTTTCTTCTACCTTTTTTTTATCAAGTAGTTTACAATTTTCGATAACATGACCCTGAGCAAGGTTTACCAAGTTTAATTATTATAACGATTGAACCTTTGAAAAACCAGTCAGGTATCTCGAATTTCAGTTCTTTACCCTACTTCCCAGACGAGGATGTATTCTCAAAACCTAGACTACCAGGTTTAATTAGTAGAATGACCGGATCCTTGAAAAACCATCCAGGTATCTTTAGTTTAAGTTGTCGATCAAACTTACCCAAGGGAGATGTATTTTGAACACCTAGAATATCAAGCTTAATCATAATTGATATTGATAATGATAATTATCATAACGAACAAACCTGTGAAAAACCACCCATCTAATTACACCGGCACACAAAAAAAAGTGGTCTGCCCGGCGGACCACACCCTCAAATTTATATGTTTTTGGGTTCGCTGAATCCGAATCCGGGGTCCAAATACCCAAGTTAGCTCGTATTTTCAACAAAAAAAACCGCAAAAATAGACGTAAAATCGACGAAAACAGCGATTTTTCTGCTATATTTTTACAAAAAAAAATATCTTCATGCCCGGTGGACTTAACTAGCATTTCTATATGTTTTTGGGGTTGCTAAATCCCAACCCGGGGTCCAAATAACCCAGTTGGCTCATATTTTATCGAAAAACGCAAAAGTGGACGTAAAAATGACAAAAACAGCAATTTTTGCTGTATTTCTTGGGTAAAAATGGAACTTTTTATGTCTAAGCTTTGACTTGTTGAGTGTGTGATGACAGACCCGCAGTTCGCGCGCGAACTGTCGAACCTTGGCAGTGAAAGTCCTGCCAGATGTTATATAGTCAATCACACACTGAATGCGTGATGCGTGCTATCTCGCCCAGCCTATCTTTGTGCTGAGTTGATGCATTCCTCTTTTAGTCTTATGATCAACCGTTGGTTTTGTTTCACGGTTTGCATCTGCCAAAGCTCTCGCTGCATTATACACACTGCAATTGATAGTACAGTGGTCGGGATCTTCGGAAAAATCTCCACGAAGCTCGCCATCTACTTCAGCCAGATCTTTGGGCTTGAGAGAAACCTGAATGTTGATGTTTCTCCGGGTCCTGATGCATCCCTCATCCTCTATTGGATGCCTGCATATTAGTTTGAAGCATGAATAACCTATTTTTTTCCGGCCAAGAAGTCTATCTTCCACTGATAAGGTGAAATTACGGATTATTTTTAATGATTTATTAAAAGAAGTTGTAATTAGATCAAGCAATTCACCTTAAGCAAGTCCAGTCGTTTTAGTTCTAAAGAAAAATGGGGAAATTCGACTGTGTGTGGATTATCGCGAGTTGAATAAAATTACAGTAAAAGATAACTTTCCAACGCCCCTGAATGAAGATCACTTAGATTAATTGAAAGATAGACGATTTTTAGTAAATTATATTTAAAAAATGGTTTCCAGCATGTGAAAATGTCTGAGTTTTCGATCAAATATACAGCATTTATAACCGCACTTGGAGTATTCGAGTTTCTTAGAATGCCATTTGGACTGAAAAATGCACCACGTGTTTTCAGCGACACGTCAGTAGCATTTTTGATACTTGGATTAGAGTAGGAAAAATTTTATTGTATCTTGATGATATACTCATAGCAACTGAAACGCATCACAAACATCTTAGTGTTTTGCGCGAAGTTTTCGAGATAGCTCACGCTCACAACCTTCGGTTTCGCCTGGATAAGTGTCCATTTTTGTATGAAGAAATCAATTATCTGGGATATTTAATAAATGAAAAAGGCATAAGGCCCAGGCTCTAAAATGTAGAAGCAATTCTCAATTATGCCGCACCACGGAACGCAATGGTAGGTTCAGAGATTCATTAGCATGGCAAGTTACTTCAGACGTTTTATACCTAACTTTTCGATAACCGCAAAACCTCTTTATGATCTTATAAGAAAGGAAAATTCTTTTCATTTAGGTGCAAAGGAATATGAAGCCTTTGAATCCCTGAAGAAAAAGCTGACTTCCGATCCGATCTCAAAGTTTACTCGCCTCATTTAGAAACCGAATTGCATTGCGGCGCGAATGCCAGCGGTTTCGAGGCAATCCTCATGGAGAAGCAAAAGAATATCACTTTTCAGCCAGTTTTTGATTTCAGTCGTCGCACAACCCCTGCGGAATCCAAATACCACAGTATTGAGCTTAAATGCCTCGCGGCAATCTACCCAATAAAACGCTTCCACGTTTACCTATCCGGGATGAAATTCAAGATTATTACAGATTGTGACAGTTAAAATCTTACGCTAAAAAAGCAAAATGTCAATCCACGTATTTTCAGATGGGCTATGTTTTTGCGGGATTATGATTATGGGATTCAGCATAGGCCTGGGAAAAGAATGGGACATGTGGACGCAGTCAGTCGCTGCCATAGCGTTTAAGTATTGGAAGCAAACACTTTCGAATAAGTATTGTCAATAAAACAACAACAAGATCCCGAAATTGTTAAGTTTCGCGAAAAGCTAGAAGAATCAGAAAGTCAATTATTCGAGTTACGCGACGGTCTCGTTTATAGAAAATGTAGAGACAGAAATATCTCATTTTATGTATCACGGTCTATGATACATAATGTTATACGCACGTGCCACGACGATTTTGGTCACATGGGATTCGACAAAGTTGTAGAGAAATTAACGTCAGTATATTGGTTCCCTGAATTAGGAAATAGAGTCAAACAATACATCGCGAACTGCTTGAAATGCATCAAGTTTTCACTAAGAAGTGGAAAGTCTGAGAGATTTTTACACAGCATTCCGAAAAAAGATGTTCCACTCAACATGATCCATATCGATGATTGCGGGCCTCTAGAAAAAACTAAACAGAAAAACAAACACATTTTTTCAATTGTCGATCATTTATAGAACTTTATCAGACTTTGCCCATCTAAATCTACGAAAATCGAAGAAGTTGTGACGCATTTATATGATCATTTTCGCTATTACAGTGCACCGAAATGCGTCATTGGCGACAGAGGAACTTGTTTCACTTCGAAAGCTTTTACTGAATACCTCAAAGAAAGATCGATTAAGCATACTCTTGTCGCAGTAGGCACACCTCGTGCTAATTGGCAGGTAGAACGCTTCAACAGAGTTCTGATATCTACGCGGACTAAATTATGCGAAAACCCAGACAAATGGGACAGATCCATCGAGCTAATCGAATATTCTCTCAATCATACGGTCTGTCGGTCCACAGGCGAAACACCCAATCGGTTGTTATTTGGCGTTACTCAGTTCGGCGAAATCAACGATAAGATCAGGTTAGTCTTAGAATCGAATCTTGAAAGCGACCGTGATTTTGTAAAGCTACGATAAAGTGCTTTTGAGAAAATAATTAAGTGTCAGCAAAGCAATGAACACGCTTACAATGAGAGCCGGAAAAAACCGATTGTTTGCCAAATAGGAGATTATGTCATGATTAATAATGTGGACACTACACCTGGGGTTAACAAGAAGTTCATTCCGCATTTCAAAGGACCCCACGTTATAAAAGAGGTATAAGACCACGATATATATATTGTAAGCGATATGGAGGGTTTTCAGGTTACCCAAACTCCGCACACTGAGATACTAGGCCCAGAACAAGTGAAACATTGGATTCGACCATTTTAATTCATTATAGTTTAAATCTACAGTGTCTAGACCGAGATTAAGACGACCGATTTCACACTTTCACTTACATATTGTTTTTTTCACTTGTTATGTTAATCTTCTCAAGTTTATAGTTGGTCGAGACGACCAAATTTTACGAATGGCCGAACTGTAGGGAAACACACCCAAATCCCTCCTTAGTAACCTTCTTTCATCTTCCTTCATCTTGCGTATTTCCCACTTTTCCATTTCATTACGCCTGTGCCTAGACCCTCCCTGGTCTTTGTGACGTCAATGACCATTGTCCACCTATGGTAGGAATGAGAAGAGGGGGTGTAGGCATTTTGGAATAAATACCCGACACCATGTACATTTAGACAGTAATCATTTAGCGAGCATCAGACACTTATAGAATAAAGACGTTTTCACCACAGATATTCCTAGCCTCTCCATTTATTTTAGTGCCCTACTGACTACAATCTTAATGTGCTTCAAATGCCTCGGCTTTAAATACTGTAAAATTGCGTTTACACGGATTAATTGTCTGATGTAATAGTCTTACCACATAATCTAAAGACATTTGTATTGGATGGTACAGAGAGCTTTCTGTAGAATATTTGGTTGCTCTTTTTTTTAATTGAAGATGAACTGTTTTTTGCGCCAGAAACCGGAAACTTGAGTAGAGACGCCAAACATTTCCGTCGTCACTGTGGCCGGCTACCATATCGGCTCAAGTAGCCTCTCTTCGTGTGAGGCATGACTGTTTAGGAATTTTGACTTATTACATACATTTTTGAATTGTGACTGTAAAAAACAATTTTCTGCGTCAACACTGCGAAGAGCAAAATGAGGGCGAGTAAGTGGTGCTCCTCGGATGGAAACGATGTGCTTATCTTGATCATTACTGTTTTGGTAGTACTTTTTAGTGTTGTAATCTATATTTAAACCTTCTATGTTCAAAACTGTAAAAGGAACTATAGAAACTGTAAAATCCACCTTTTTTAACTGAAAAGTTTCTCGTGTGGTTTGACGAACTCGCGTCTTTATATGTGATCAAAACTGCTAATCTTACAATCCAGCCTTTTACGTGATCAGTAAATTTTATGAATCATTCAAGTTGAAAAATATTTGCAAATGATTATTTTATTTTTCATTTTTATTCCAAACCTTTTTTTACAAATAAAAATAAAAAATACTGAAATTACTCGGCTTGACCCTCACTGTCAGTAGCACCAGTCACAATGCCGTATTCCCATTGATGGGAACGAAAGTTTCCTCGGCGTCTTTCTCAGTCTGCACCCCCTCGCAAGTCACCTCACCATGCTAATTTTTCCCCAATCACATATTTAATCAGGAGGTCTCTCTAAAGAGCGCACACGGACCTTAATCGAAATAAATGAATTTTTAAACAAACGATTTGCACGATAAAAATAAGTAGATTCTTGGGCGCCAGTCCTTGCTTGGGACAAAGGCGAAGAAATTTAACTAAAGTCAGTGCGAGACGGCAAAGATACACGGAATCTATATTCCAAACGGTAAAGGGAAACTCACTGGGCGCTAAACGTTTCAGGCTAAACGATAAACGAAAACCTTACAAACATGGGTCGAAAAGGTTCACCTTAATTTAAAACAAGCGATAATCCAAAACAATAATGAAAAAAAGTAAAAGATAAAAGGTATCCAAAGATAAGATAATCCGAAATATAAAAAAAAACGACATTAAGATAACCGAATATACGATAATGAAAAATATAAAAAGTCTTGATAGTAATAGTCACAATAAAAAGGTATTAAGACGCAACGAAAGATAAAAGGCATAAAAACAGGTAAAAGATAAATTAGAATTTAAGAGGCAACATAAGGATCGACAAAAACTACTAGCTCAGTCTAAACTTAATTTTTTAGGGGGGAGGGGGGGGGTCGCAGTTAAGAAAGCTCACATTTTGAATAAAACCACTGATAACATTTTTATTCGCAATTTTAGAAAATTTGACAAAAATGCACAACAGGGACGTAAAACAAAACTATAAACAAATTCTTAACCTCCCTAAATATAGGCAGAGGGGGTTCGAAAATATAAACGCATGAAGGATTTCTAAACATAAATGAAAAAGGGGTTCTCAAAATAGATACGATTGGGTTTCGGAATAAGTATAGAAGGAGGATCACGGGGACAACATTATAAAACATATTAGGAAGTAAGGCCAAAAGCGTCGAGATAGATAAATTAAGGGGATCGGTAAGGGACCAGCATCATAGAACTCATTAAAATTGAAAATATTATATGGACGATAAGAGCTAACATTATAAAATATATTAAAAAAAAGGTCAAACTAAATCAATTATACTGGGCGATAAGGGGGAAGCATTATAAAATATATTACAAAAAAGGTTAAGATAAACAAATTATATGGATCGATAAGGGGGCAGCATTGTGAAATATTTTATAATTTAAAATATTATATGGACGATAGGGGCTAACATTATAAAATATATTATAATTTTAGGGTCAAAAGGGTAGAGATAAATAAGTTATATGGGGCGATAAGGTGAAGGGATCGATATCGTCAGTAGAAATGATTAATTTTGGCGTTTCGGCACATGAAAATTGAGGGGAAGGATCGATAACATTAATAAAAATCATTACTTATTTTTAGAAATTTCGGTACACAAAAAAAAATATGGGGGAAAGGGTCGAGAACGTCGGTGAAAACTTGTTTATTATCGGCATTTTCGGTACACAAAAATAAGGTTAAGGAATCGAGAACACTACGAAAGACACAGCGAAATCAGGAAGAAATCGCAAAATTATCACTAAGGAATCAAAATCAGGCATTCCGGCACTCCAGATTAAAATTAGGTTTAAAGGCACATATTATCACAAATAAAACAATAGCAAAATGTGATATATAGTCCATAATTTAAGTTAGGGATGATTTAGCCAAGGAGGAAAGCTTTATCATTATTAAAAAGCAAGACAGAATTAATAAGACAAGCTTGGCTAAATCATTAAGAGAATTGGATCCTACCTGGGATATTTCAATGGACGACGGCCGCACTTCGTGTTTGCACGACGAGTTTACAGATGAAAAGAAATCGTTTGCATGCTTGCCGGTGAATTAATAGAACGTGAGGAATTACATGATAGAGGGAGAGGCTGATGCGCACAACTTAATATCTATAATTCGCAACGGTCGAGAGAAAGATAGCCAGTGAGATCGGCTTCCGATTCGTCCATCCTATCGTCCCGTCCTTCCTTCACTAGTCCTCATCAGCTGCTATTGAGGGAGGGAGACAGCTGCTTCCTACAAGAACGATTGAGAGTTTTCCCTCGATACCAGAGTCGGCTGTATTCCGGTACTGAGGTGGAGAACTAGGAACTCTTTCTCCTTACTGCAGGTGTGGAGAGGATTCTTCGATGCTTCTGATAAAAGAGACAAAAAACGGCATAAGAGCCAAGAAACGCCTATTCATAATGGACACCTTTGTAGCGATAATAATTTTCAGGCGAGATTATCTATTACCGTTTGGAATTTTTGTGGTAACCACCTCGGTCCATCTCCACCAGGAACGCGCCTTGGATCTCATATGACCAAAAGAAATTATCCGTTCTATCCTTTATAAGTAGAGTCAGCTATTCTACCCCGGGTGTCAGAAGGATACGCGATAAAAGATATCCCAGAAGTTCATGTGGCGTCGATGGTGCAACTCTGCCTCACTCTCACCCGAGACCGCAGAATTAAGAAATTTCACAAACAAAAAATTAAGACAGCCCTACATTTTTTTAAATTAAGATAAATTATACAATAAAATAACAGGATACATGAATAAAACAGAAAGAAAAATAATATATATTAAAAAAATATAGCAAAAGAAAGGAGTACTGAATTTTTCTACTCCTTGTGTAAACACAAGAGTATTTAACTCAAGTGACGTTCTCCTTAAAATTAAATTTGTGAGTTGCAGAAAATCTGAGACAAGACAACAAAAATGAATTTTCAATAGAAAGCCTAGAAACCGAAATCCAAAATGGCTAGCGAAGTATAATAAAGGGAACTTCAATATAGCATATGACTCAAATTCGGGACTCCTTGGCTAAACAAACAATTGAAGCAACGATAATTAAATTGTGAACCAAATAAAATGGTTTTAGAAAATAGAAAAATTTAGAAATCATTAGAAGAAAAAAGAGAAAAAATCATAAAATCAAAAAAAAATCCTAAAATCATAACTAAACAAAATCGGGAGAATAAATAAAGAGAAAAAAAAAGCGAAAAGCAAAAGAAAGGAAAAGGAGAGATAGAACTGAAAGAAAAGGGGCAATCGCAAGCGAAACCACGAGAAGGCTAAAAGAACAGGCAACACAAAGTGCGGGTGTGCAAGAAAGAAAATGCGAAATTGCGAAAGTAAATTTTTAAAAAAGCCTTACATCTCTGACACGAAAACGTTATATTTCGGAGAGTGCTAGGGAGCATGAAGTAACAAGCCAATAAAAAAATATATTTTCTTACACAAATTATAAACAAAATTAAATACTTGCTAACGTCGTTAGAAAGAGAAAAGAGATGCTTGTTTTTTTCGGAAAGAAAGAAGAAACTCATTTTTGCGAAAGAAAAAAATTAGCTCGAGGAGTGTAAATGAGAGGGGAGGGAAGTATTAAGTGAAAAGCGCAAATTTTAAGGATAAAAAAAAAGTAAACTAAGGGCCGCAAAAAAAAAAGGTAACGAAGGGGTGGAAGTTGCAACAAGAAGGGAAAGGGACACGAGAGGAATTATACCCAGCTACGCGAGGGGGGACTGGGTGAGGAGTGAGTACAATATGGACAATTAAGGGTGGAAAATCCGGGTTCTCTACAACTATAAAAAAAAGCGGACCTGGTTTGGTGACACTGCGAGTACCGGTGACAGACTTCCCCGCAGTTCCAACACCCAAACCGCGCAGTGGGTGTGGTGGGGGAACCGGATGGTGTGAGTGTTGGCGTCCTCGGGGATACGGACCTTCAGGGAGAGGAGGGAACGGAGTCAGGATTCTGGAGTGGAAGGTTCAAGGGGGGAAGCGGGGGGTGTAGAGGAAGTTCCGTGGCTGGAGGCAAGGGGAGTGGGCTGGGGGGTTCGTAGGAGGAGGAAGGGTTTAGGTCGGCAGTGTGTGGGAGTTTGTATGGAGGGGGGAGGTTTGGGTCGCGTCGGTCTTCATTATCTTTGCGGGGGGTGTCGGGGTCGCTAACTGGAGGAGGATATCCTCGATGGAGGGGATTTATGTGTGGGCTTCTGCGGTCCTCTTCTTTCTATCTTTGAAATAGGTCTGGGTCTGGGTGGGCTTGAGGTCGGGGGGGGGGGGGCTTCCGGGAACATGGTCGATTTTCTCTACCGTCTCTTGCAAGAGTTGCTCGTCCACAGGCAATTCTCGGAGAATAATCGTCGAGCGGACCTCCGCAGCCTATTGCGCGGCTCGGTGTGACTCTTGTAGCGCGGAGAAGAAGCCCGGCCATTGTTTCTTGATTGCCTCGAGATGTTTCCATACGGATGCAGGTAACGTAGAGGGTCTTCTTGGCTCTCAATTCGGGTCGCGATCTAGGGGCAGGATACCGAATTATTGGGGGAAGGGAACGAAAGGTTTCAGGTCTTCTATGTGTGATTTGCCTATGAACTTTCCAGTGAGCTTCGAAAACTCATAGACAGTGGGCGCTAACACTTTCGAGACTCGGTAGGGTCTACTATATCGGGGGCATAATTTCGCGGAAATTTTTTATTTTGGAGCAAAGAACTCGGGATCTGGATGGAACTAAATCTCATTGATGAAATCTGAATTTTCTGCGCCGGAGGTTATAGTACTTAAGACTGTTTTTCGAACACTTGGTCTAAGTTCTTAATCGCCCAATCGCGCATAGATTGGATGTTAGTAATTCTTATTTTCCAAGAATCGGGGTCTCGAGTTTCTATTTCGGGTTTGGCAGTGGATCGGGTATCATGATAATTAATGGGTTGGAGGTTTCCGTTGAAATTCAAAAAGGCAGGGGAGGACTTGTTGGTCCCATGTACCATGGTCTTTATCCATATATGAGACTATCATGGTTTTCACAATTCTGTTGACGCTTTCCACGGGGTTCGCTTGGGGGTGATGGGGAGGGGTAGTGGTATGAATAATGTTAAATTCCTGAGCTAGTTGATAGAAGATTTTATTTACGAATTCGGTCTCATTATCAGTGAGAAGTACTTGTGGTGTTACCCAGCGATTAATAATATTTTAACGAAAGGCCGCCTCTATTTTCTTACCCGTAGCTACGCGCAGGGGTACGATTTCTACCCAATTCGTGAATAAATCTTGCATTACTAAGATTTATTGAAATCCTGATTTACTTCTAGGTAGGGGAACCATAACATCTTTCAACATGGCGCCCAAAAATTTAAAACGGTCTCTGAAAAATTGCATAGCTCATTTCTTAGTTTTAGATTTTGAAAATTACAGAATATTTTGTATCATTCAAGCAAAATATTTGCTAATAAGGTTCCCCAAGTATCTAATTATCGACCTTATCTCCCCAAATTTGAAATATAATTATGTATCTCGACGATTAAGTTTATGACAGGCACTCCCGATTATTCGTATAAAAATCTGTGTTTACATTTTATATTGATTTTACTTGGAGAAAATAATTACCACTGTGCATCCTTGCTTCTTACCTCTCATATTCTGATTATTTCTATGAACACCTGTGTTTACATTGTATATCGATTCCGCCTGGAGAGAGAATAATTATTATTGTGTATTTGAGCTATTGTATTCTTACTTCTTATCTTTTTTATTCTCTGATCGCGCTTGCCTCTCTCCAAACACTGCTAAGCGCCTCCTTTTCTCCCTAATTGTCTGATAACCTTTTCGAGACTCGTTGTAAATATGAACGAGCATAAGCAACTAACTTCCTGAGTATATAATCTCAACTAGGCAGATTTTATTTGCAGTTAAAGGAGAGAGATCTACCCACTGATAGGAATTTCGCTATATTGCGAAAACAGCTGGTAAAAGCCAAAAAGTGTAGCAAAGACACTACAGAACCTTTTAAACCATCCTTTACCCTCCCCCGCGGAGAAACTAGTCAAACGGAAGAAACCCCTTCTAATCATTCGGGTTCTATTAACTCTTTCCACGATGAAAACCCCAATGACCCCCTACTACAACACAGAATAGAGAGGGTTAGTAGTGATTCACAAATGAATCTTCCCTTTTCATTGTTTCAAGCGATTACCGATTTTGCTACCAAGAAGGAATTACAAAATAAACGTGCCACGATTAATAGAGATAGTACTCAAACTGAAAATAAATATGGTAATGACCAGGAAGACGATACGCGATTAGTGACTCAATATTGTGAAACTGACACGCCTCGTAGAAACCCGGTGGACAGGAATATTGAATCTAGACTTCACCCCTATAGCCATACCGATCCTTGTAAAGAACTAACCCTTGACCCCTGGGACACCCACTTTAACGTGCGCGGATCTAGTACGTTAAACCCCTCTGGCCGCTCATATACCACTCCTAGAGAGTCCTTCCCCCTTCGCCGCTCGTACCTCGATCCAGAAAACCCCTACTCCTGTTATACGCATCCAGCCTACGATGACGCGTACCCCTCGCACCGCTCGCAGGTTACCTTCGAGGATTCACACCCTTTCTCTCACTCGACGCAAGGAGAGCCTTTCCCCTCTCGTCGCTTGGACCCCCCATACGAAGAGCCTTATCTTTCTCGCCGTTCACAACCCGCTTACGAGAACTCTTCTCTCCCTCGCTCCCATTCTTATCGATATCATGGCATTCACCCCCTTCTAACCCTTCGCGCGCATACGAAATTATGCGCAAATGGAACATTAAATATACAATGAGTTCGCTAGAGCCTTTAGAGTTAGGTTTGGAGATTCAGACTTCCAGTTCGAATTGCGTTCCTCATGGCATTTTTAAAGGCTTCAAAGTGTATTCTCATAACCTCGCACATTGCTCGAGGTCAGCCACAACAGACTTGCCTCTTTCAACTCCTTGTTTTGACGCATAATACCTTCCTGGTTTGACATATCCCTCGATGACCTTTTCCCCTCCGTCACATCCAATTCACCTGCCCACTGCGAACGCACTCTTATTTTTGTTTTGATTTTTCGGCTCCATGTTTCCTACGAGTAACTAGGGGAACCAGTCCGCCACCTGAGAGCCCCACATGTGGGGGTAAGGTCTGAAATACTCTAGGATTCGACCTGGTATCCTAGAGATACCGTATGTAACACCACACCCTGACGCCATGCAGCTTTCAGAACGGTTGTTAACGGCTTGTGGGTCTTTCCTTCGGGACTATCCCTGTACCATTGTTCGCGGCTGCTTATTTAGTTGTGTAATTATATTCAGCAGAAAACCTTGGTACAGGGCCCCTCTATTAGCAACCCGAGGAAGCGCCCGGGTGGTGGTCTGGTCAAAAGTACATCAAAGAACTTACCTTGAATAACTTTATTCATAGACTAAAAAAGCACTTTAAAAAGATTGTCCCTGTTATTAACTTAGCTAAGAAAAAATTTCCTTTATGTAAAAATACGAAAGACGAGTTATTCATAAAGGAACGTTCTCTTTTTACATTAAAAGAAAATATATTGCTATTATTAGTCGTACAAAATGAAAGCATAATATTTATTTCAAAAAGTATATAGAGTATGGCCAAATTCCCTATGACTGATATGAATTTGGCCCGACGGTATAAATCGCAGTTTTGTTTAGGTGTATCGGGACAATTTTTTCGTCAAAATAGAACGAAATGTATCAAAATCGTGTACATCATCGAGTGCACATAACAAATTCTTTGTCCTTTTTTTTTGGTTATTTAACTTTCTCTATTATTACTGAAAAACGCCATATCTATTACAGTTACGAAAACGTTTTAATTATTTTTTCATAATAAGTTAAAGAATTTTCAGTTTACGAATAAAGATATTCAAAGTAAGCCCCATGATGTACCTACTACCTACTCATTGTCGCAATTGCCACTAAGAGTGAGATCCGAGTACCGAGTAATTTCAGGATTATATATTTTTATTTGTATAAAAAATTGTTTGGAATTAAAATTAAGAACAAAAAGACACAATTCCATCAAACCACACAAGAAACTTTCCTTTTTGAAAAGTTAGATTTTACAGTTTTTATTTCTTCTCTCTAAAGTTTTAAAGATAACAATTTCCAGAAATTCGGATAATACGTCAAACTTTCTGACCAGCCGTGTCTAACACAAAGAAAAGCTACTTGAGTTGATATGATAGCTGATCGCTGTGATTACGAAAACACTTGGCGTATCTACTCTGGTTGCCGGTTTCCGGCGCAAAAAAAGACTTCATCAATAAGAAAAAAGAGCAACATTTTTCAGAAAAAGATCTCTATACCATCCAATGTAAATGCCTTGAATATCTCCAATCAAGTTAAAAAATGACAATAGAAAAGAGGTAAGAAAACGAAGGCAACCTTCTAATCCCCTTCCAGCTTTGTTTCTCTCGAATTTTTTTATTTTAATCTTTTTCAAATCCTGTGTTATGTACCCTGCTTATAAATGATATAATAATAATCGCTTTATAATCTTTGTATAGAATAATCAATACAATGTACATTTCTAATTGCGCATGTACTTCTTGTAGCTTGTAGGACTAGTAGAAGGTACTGGGAGCGCTAATCGATACGCTACTATATAAACCGCCCCTTGGGGTCGGTTCTCCAGTCTCGTCGGTCTCGTCATGACGCAAGTCACGTCCAGGACCTCAACCGCGGTTATATAACTCTTGTCAATCCTTTTTGTCACAACGACTAGGCTTCTACGTTTGCTCATTAAAGTCAAAAGTGCACTATCTTCGAGACAAATCTGTGAATTGTACGGAATACAAGAAGGAACTAAAGGATTCTACGGAATTCAAGAAGGAAATAAAGGACAGGGAGGATTTCTACGAGAATTCAAAAAGATTCCGGATCTACCTACGTGTGACCTGATAATCGAATAAGTAAGATATTAATCTTTGAGGGTGAAGCCATATTCTATTAAAGATTAATATTCAAAATAAAACTCAAAAGAAGAAACATATTGGAGAAAAAAGAATTTAAAACAAGAATTTAAAACGAAAAGTAAGAAACTAGGATTAAAATTAGATGGTGAACTGAAGTAGCCGCTATACGTCGTAAAATCCAGTTTCCAAATTCGCAATATTGGGAACGTCACATAGACGGTAAAGTCCTAGAGCAACCTAAACAGTGGTGAAAGACTCAGAAGCAGAAGCAACAACGAGAAAGCAGTGATCAACGCAGTACCATAAAGCGACAGCCAACTCCCAGAAAATATCGGTTTGCTCAGGAAGAAGGAGACTACCGCCTCAATCTTGAAAGGAAGAGCCAACGCCCAGCAAGTATTTATCGGCAACGAGTTAACGACTGAGCGAAGAAAAGGTGCGAAAAAAGAAGATTTTTTAAGTAAAGAAGATTAGTTTCTAGGAAGTGCTAGTTTTTAAGCTAGATTTTTTGTACGAATTAATCGATTTGGGTAAATTTATAACATTTTTGGATGTTATAAATCTCGTAACCCAAACTATTCATCCTTAGGTTTGAGACAGTAAATACGCTCATGGTGCTCCCTGGTCTATGTGTTCCTCAATAAACAAAAATTACTTTGAGTTCGTGTGTGCGTGGGATATAGCCCTTTGAGGCAATCTCATTGTTTAAATGGAAAAAATTTCTGTCACGTAATAATTATTCGACAAGAAGAAGGATCAGACAAAGGAAAAGTCAGAAAATCGAGAAAATAAACATTACGCAACTGAAACAGCCTCATCCACGGACTCCGACTCGACAGACATAATTGACAAAATCAATAACCCCTTCTATACAGCAGAAAATATGTCCTGCGCATCCTCCCTTAATAGAACGCAATCCGCCTCAATAATGACCGCAGAGGAATTGCTAAGATTGATGATAACGAGAATGGACGGAATGGAATCTACGATGAACCAAGTGATAATTAACGTAAACGCTTTAGCTGGGAAGAATTATAGGATAATGACGGAAATACGGAAGATAGGAAAATCCTTAGGTTTCAAGGGTGAAATAGTAACAGATAATCCAGATACCACAAGCAAAGAAGAAAGAAGAAAAGAGAAACGTACGCCGCTAAACTCTTCAACCGCACTACCCTCTGGACCACCTCACAACTCGAATAACCGAGAGCTGGGTTAAGGTGGTATTTATTTTATTCTGGTTAAAGATATAATTAGAATGGTAGAAACTTTAAATGGAAGCGACGATGTAGGAGTTAAAGACTTCATTAATTCTATTAAACGCGCACGACTTCAGTGTGACAACCCAAATTTGCTTCTGGACTACATTTTCACTGAAAGAATTATAGGTGATGCAAAAAGAGCAATGAGACACGTACAAATAAACAATTTCGAGGATTTATATGCAGCTTCAAAATCAAATCTCAGAATAACCACTTTAGTAGAATTAGGCAGATAAAAACTAGAGAATGTGCGACAAGGATTGGAAAATGTACAAATTTATAGTCAACACTTCAGAAGCGTTTACAATGAGTTAACTTATGCTTTACAATCCGAACACAGTTAAGGGAATGAAAGAAAGATTGCTTTAAAGATTGAAGAAAATGCAACAGTTAAAAAATATTTTATGAACCTACGCGATGAAATTTCGAGTCAAGTCAGGCCGATGAAACCCGAAAATCTAAATGAATCTATACAAGAAGCATTGGAGGCAGAAATATGGATTAAGGAAAAAAAATAAACATAGAATAATGAAACCAATTATGAATAAACCTATATCCCAGTTCTTACGACCACAAGTGTCAACACCTATACCCAGGCCTCAGGTGAATACAACACCATTCTCATTTAAAACACCAAACCAATCACAAATTAAATACCATAAATGCGGGAAAATAGGACACTTCGCGGCCCAATGCTATGCAAAGCCCCAAAAATTTTCAGAATACTTAAAACCCCAAACGACCACCTCAAACCCAAATCAGGACAAAGGGGGAACAGGAACAAGAGGAAAATTACTTAGAGAATCAGGAAATGACACAAGAGGAGATTTAAGCACAGATAGATTACGAAGAGACTACCGAATATCAGCAATCTCTGAACGATTGCAATCCGTACAAGGAACAAGAAGAGACGGAAGAAAATACAGATTATTATTAGTAGATTCTGGATCTTCACTCAATTTCATAAAAGAATCGGCCCAACCATTGAATCAACCGACTCATCGATTTTCAAAAAACTCTGAAATGGGATATGATAAACACCAATCAGACGCTGCAACATACCTTAATTACTTAGGAAAGAATCTCCTTTTTGACATAATCAATTATGACTTTCCTCTACCAGAAGAAGGTATAATTGGTTTACCATTCTTCAATGAATTCAATAGATATTCACTAATTACAAATTATTTAATTTTATAAAATAAAAAACTACCATTACATGATGATGATACATCTCACAACACTCAAGTTTAGCTTGTCAAAGGAAAACAGAAGAAAATAATCAAGAAGTTTGGATAGAAAATAAAGAAGGAATATTGGATGGTATTTACAGAATGAAAAACAACAAAATAACTCTACCAATTTTTAATTATAACATGAAACCCATGGAAGTACCAAAAACTATAAATTACGAAAAAATAATGGCTATTGAATCAAGGGATCAGTTTCATAATTCTAAAAAAGAAATCAGAATAGGTCATCGCCGACCATTATTTTCTTCAAAAGTATAGTGAAAAATATTACTTATATGGTATACCTGGATTCAGAAAATAATCAGCTACAACGAGCATTTTCCAATTTTTTTATAAACGTTTATTATATTAAAAACATGCTTAGTTAAAGTTACCCTACTTTTGAAGACTAATTTCTCGGCTTGTAATGATCATTTCACAAATTTTCGAAATTTTCGATCTAGATTGATATTTTATCTACAAATGTATGGTATCTCATTAAAAAATTTCTCTCAAATAAGTATGAAAAAGCAAGTGCCAATGAAGTGTCTGCATCGAGTAAATTCAAGGCAAGTAACTACTGATCCTGGCGGCCAAATATTGAGGAGTCCTTTAGACACGCCCACACTGTTGTACTCACTACAATGCATACCCTTTACCTCACCTTGACAAGTTCTAGGGCCGACTGTAAATCACATCTGCCGCCACACTCAAGAAAACCTTATCAGATTCATTTCTGAATTTTCTCTTTAGCCAACAAAGAAATGTACGAAATGTTAAAGTTCCCAAAAAATTTGCCAAAAATACCTTTCTGACGTTCAACAAATGTGCATGTTTCTTCAAATTCTTATTCGAGTGATATATACTTTTAGGAGTCACTTTTACCATAAAAATTGAACATAATAATCGAAAAATGAAAAGAACCCAAGTTTCCTATTTTGACAATCGAATGTCAATAACGAAAATTTGGATAGAAATTTCCTAATCTATCACAAAAATAGTTTCTACTATAGGGATCTTTTTTCATTTCAGAAAGAATCATTTGCAAGCCGACAAAGTTATCTTTAAAAGAAGGGCAACTTTGAGCAAGCATATTTGTAAAATCATAAATATTTATACAAATTTTATGAATGCAATCTCTAGCTTATACTTATAAGAATCCAGGCATACCATATAAGTAGTCGAAACAAACTTTGAAATGTTAAAAATACTCTACTTGAATTTTCATCTAATCGAAACATTTCATTGGGATAGTTTCGGAATATACTTGATACCCACTAAAAATTTAGAATTAAATTTTTCAATATACTAGAGAAAGAGCGTTTTGTATCAAAATTTTACTTTCTAATTGTGAAATAATAGATCCAAACCGAGAAATTAGTCTCCAAAAGTAGGGTAAGTTTGAGTAAGAATATTTTTGATGCCATCAATATTTATTAAAATTTGAGAAATATTTGTTCTACCTTATTTATTTACGAATCCGAGTATACCACATACGTTGTAATTGTCAACAATCGTTAGTTCATTCATAAAATACAGCCGCAAGAAGGTGAAATAAAGTTCGAAATGTTGAAAATACTCTACTTGAATTTTCGTCTAATCGAAACATTTCATTGGGATAGTTTCGGAAAATAATGGATATCCAGCGAAAATTTAGAATTAAATTTTCCTATATACTAGAGAAAGAGCGTTTTGTATTGAAATCTTACTTTTTAATTGTGAAATGATAGTTACAAACCGAGAAATTCGTCTTGAAAAGTAGGATAACTTTCACTAAGCATATTTTCAATATCATCAATATTTATTAAAATTTGAGAAATATTCGTTCTACCTTATTTATTTACAAATCCAGGAATACCACACATGTTGTAATGGTTAACATTGGTCATACATAAAATACAGCCGCAAGAAGGTGAAATAAAGTTTGAAATGTTGAAAATACTCCACTTGAATTTTCGTCTGATCGAAACATTTTATTGGGATATTTCTGAAATATACTGGATATCCAGTGAAAATTTAGAATTCAATTCTTGAATATAATAGAGAAAGAGCGTTCTGTATAGAAATCCTACTTTTTAATTGTGAAATAATAGTTACAAACCGAGAAATTAGTCTTGAAAAGTAGGATAACTTTGACTAAGCATATTTTCAATATCATCCATATTTATTAAAATTTGAGACATATTCCTTCTACCTTATTTATTTACAAATCCAGGAATACCACACATGTTGGAATAGTTAACATTGGTCATACATAAAATACAGCCTGAAGAAGGCGAAATAAAGTTTTAAATGTTGGAAATACTATACTTGAATTTTCGTCTAATTGAAACATTACATTGGGACAGTCTCGAAATATACTCGATACCCAGTGCAAATTTGGAACTCAATTTCTCAATGTACTACAGAAAGAGCGATTTGTATCGAGATCTTACTTTTTAATTGTGAAATAATACTTACAAACCGAGAAATTAGTCTCCAAATTTAGGGTAAGTTTGAGCAAGAATATTTTTGATGCCATCAATATTCATTAAAATTTGAGAAATATTTGTTCTACCTTATTTATTTACGAATCCGAGTATACCACATACGTTTTATTTGTTAACAATGGTTAGTTTATTCGTAAAATACAGCCGCAAGAAGGTGAAATAAAGGTCGAAATGTTGAAAATACTCTACTTGAATTTTCGTCTAATCGAAACATTTCATTGGGATAGTTTCGGAATATACTTTATATCCAGTGAAAATTTAGAATTAAATTTTTCGATATACTAGAGAAAGAGCGTTTTGTATTGAAATCTTACTTTTTAATTGTGAAATAATAGTTACAAACCGAAAAATTAGTCTTGAAAAGTAGGATAACTTTGACGAAGCATATTTTCAATATCATCAATATTTATTAAAATTTGGGAAATATTCGTTATACCTTATTTATTTACAAATACAGGAATACCACACACGTTGTCATGGTTAACATTTGTCATACATAAAATACAGCCTGAAGAAGGCGAAATAAAGTTTTAAATGTTGAAAATACTCTACTTGAATTTTCGTCTAATCGAAACATTTCATTGGGATAGTTTCGAAAGATACTTGATATCCACTGAAAATTTAGAATTAAATTTTTCAATATACTACAGAAAGAGCGTTTTGTATTGAGATCTTACTTTTTAATTGTGAAATAATAGTTACAAACCGAGAAATTACTCTCCAAAAGTAGGGTAAGTTTGAGTAAGAATATTTTTGATGCCATCAATATTTATTAAAATTTGAGAAATGTTTGTTATACCTTATTTATTTACGAATCCGAGTATACTACAGACGTTGTAAATGTTAACAATGGTTAGTTCATTCATAAAATACAGCCACAAGAAGGTGAAATAAAGTTCGAAATGTTGAAAATACTCTACTTGAATTTTCGTCTAATCGAAACATTTCATTTGGATAGTTTCGGAATATACTTGATATCCACTGAAAATTCAGAATTAAATTTTTCAATATCATAGAGAAAGAGCGTTTTGTATCAAAATTTCACTTTTTAATTGTGAAATAATTGTTTTAAACCGATAAATTAGTCTTCCAAAGTAGGGTAAGTTTGACTAAGAATATTTTTGATGCCATCAATACTTATTAAAATTTGAGAAATATTCCTTCTACCTTATTTATTTACCAATCCAGGAATACCACACACGTTGTAATAGCTAATATTGGTCATACATAAAATATAGCCTGAAGAAGGCGAAATAAAGTTTTAAATGTTGAAAATACTCTACTTGAATTTTCGTCTAATTGAAACATTTCATTGGGATAGTCTCGAAATATACTCGATACCCAGTGGAAATTTGGAACTAAATTTCTCAATGTACTACAGAAAGAGCGTTTTGTATTGAGATCTTACTTTTTAATTGTGAAATAATAGTTACAAACCCAGAAATTAGTCTCCAAAAGTAGGGTAAGTTTGAGTAAGAATATTTTTGATGCCATCAATATTTATTAAAATTTGAGACCGCATTTGTCGAAGAAAAAAGTGCTGTTCCATCAGGACAATTCAAGGGTGCACACGTGTGTAGTCACGATGGCAAATATCCATGAATTGGGCTACGAACTGCTACCTCATCCAACATATTTTGCAGATTTAGCCCCCTGCGACTATTTCCTGTTTCCAATCCTGAAGAAATGGCCGGGCGGCAAGAGATTTGGGTCGAATGAAGAGGTCATCACTGAAACAAACGCCTATTTTGAGGGCCTCAAGAAAACCTATTATTTGGAAGGAATACAAAAATTGGAAAAACGCTTAACTAAATGTATCATGGTAAAAGGAGATTATGTTGAGAAGTAAAACACTCATTTGCCGAAAAAAAATCTTTTAGTCGAAAAGTCACTGACTTATCAAACAGCCCTCGTATCTTGTGGGAAGAAAGCCAGTATAGCACGCAAGGGAATTAACTCTTCGAGGGGTTTCTCTTCCTGAGAAATTTTGCATGGTTGTTTCTCTTCGCGAACTACGCGATCTCTATATACAATATACATAGGAGTAATACATACAAAATTGATTTGTTTGAGAACAAGTTGTTTCATAGCACGAACGAGGTTCTCATAAAAGAGCGATGTCGGTATATACGAGAAACAATATCAGCATACCATTAAGTTCTTGGAACTTTAAAACGTATTTCAAGTTTAATATAGAACCTCTATTTCATTAAAATGGAAATTTCTCATTCTAGTTGCGAAGGAGCACATATTTAAAATTCTACATCGAAGGTACTTAAATTCAAATATTCGAAGTTTGAGCGATGCATGAATAATGTTTTATTTCAAAGAAGAGATTTCAGTTTGAAACTATTCTAATTTTGATCATTTTCATACCTAGTCATGAGTGATGGGCAAGTTACTTGTCAGAAGGATCTGTTTATTCTTACCGTTTTAAAATCTAATTTTTTTCGGGACACTTGCAAAAAAAAGTAACTATTGTAATTTTTTTAGTAACTACAGAATCGTTTGCAAAAATTGGACTTTTTTCCTTAAAAAAAAATGTAGAAGTTTTGGACCAAATATTATCAATTAAGAAAATTAAATTTCATAAAATTCTAAAAAGTTTGGAACTTTTGTCCTTTACATTTACTTATTTACAAAATGTTCACTCTAAATATGAAAAAAGTGAAATTTTTTACATAAAAATGTTTACGCTTAATTAATCGCTTGGCTAATGAACATTAACATTTGATACCTAATATATAATAATCATATAATCGTAATATTTAAAAACCCTGTATAAATATTAAAGAAATTATTTTAAAAAGTAGAGAAACTACAAAGGAACGATTTATTTTAGACCGCTCATAATCTCATATGGAACTATACAAAGCGATTCTGCTGAAACAAACTTTACAAGCAAAAATCTCTGAATTCCCTTGATATCTTTAAAACTATTTGAAATTTCATTGTAATCCATGAAAAAACCTTTGGAATCTCTTGAAATCTGTTAAAATCCGTAGAAATCTTTTGAAATCTTTGAAATAGTTAGAAATTAGTAGAAATTATTCAAAATCAATTATAAATCCTTTGAATTCCCTTGAAATTGTTCAAATCTTCGAAATACTTGGAGGTTCAATCAATCCCTTACATCCTGTAAAATTTTTTAAAATTTTTGGAAATGTTATAAAATTCATTGAACTTCCTTAAAATTTTTTGGATCTCTTGAAATTATTTATAATATTTTAAAAGAATACTAAAATATTTAAAATGCTTTGAAATTTTTGTAGTTCCTTGATATTCCTTGGAATTGTTGAAGTCTATAGAAAAAAAAGTTAAAAAACCTTCAAATAAAATCTAATTAATTCCCTGAAGTTCTCTAGAAATTTGAAATACCTTAAAAACGCTTAAAATCTTTGGAAACCATAAACATCTATTAAAATTAGTAGAAATAAGTAGAAATCATTTGAAATCCTATGAATATAAAATAGATTGAACTTATTTCTTACAAAAATTTTCTTTTATTCATTTTCTTAAAAAAAAACTTTAAATTCCCTAGAAATCCTTAGAGATTCAAATCCTTTACATATTGTGAAATTCCTTGAAATTTCTTAAAATCCCTTGAAATATTTGTAATCGCTTGAAATCATTCGAAGTTTCATGGTCTAGAATTTAGTTTTGTAGAAATCCGTTAAAATCTTTGGGAATCCAAAAAAAAAGTGAAATCTCTTGAACTTTTGTAATTGTCTTGACATTGCTTCGAAAGCCTCACAATCTTGACATTGTTGAAATCCGCAGAAGTTCCTTGGAATATAATTTAATTTATTCCCTAAAGTTTCTTATAAATCCACTGAAATTCCTTGACATTTGTAAAAACACCTAAAATCTTTGAAATACTTGGAAGTTCTCTAAAATCCCTTAATCTTGTCAAATTCTTTGAAAACTTGGAAATTCTTTGCAATCTTTCGAAATCTTACAAAATTCGTTAAAATCTTTTAAAATCTTTGCAAGTCGTAAATATCCATTTAAATATGTGAAAATAATTTGCAATCCCTTAAATATAAATTAAATAAAACTTATTCAATGAAGTCCTCTAAAAACCCGTTAAGATCTCTGGGAAACTTTTAAATCCTTAAAATTTTTATTAAATTCCTTTAAATCTTGTGAAATTAATTCGAAATCCTTGGAATCGCTAGAAATCCCTTAAAACTTTAGTCTCCAGAATTTAGTTACATAATTCCCTAAAAATTCCCTAAAATTTTCAAAAATCCTAAAAAATTAATTGAAATATCTTGAAATTTCTCAATCGTTATGAAATTCTTTCAGAAGCCTTAAAATCTTAAAAGTTTTTGAATCCGTTGATTTATTTGAAATATTTTAAGTCTTTTAAAATCCTGTCAAATTTCTTTGAAAAATTTGAAACTCTGCGTTGAATAAACAAATAATTCGTTCGTAATTTATCTATATCTTGCACTATATCAATTGTTTCAATATTTTAACATTATTTATTTCTGTACGGAAATTCTTATAATGATTTTCTACAATCACTCTTTTAGAATCGCGAAAAGTCATCTGAAATTCATTACTGAATTTCCAATATTTGTTACATTTTTTTAAATAAACAATTTCTCAGATAATATTTAATAAACACGTGAAGAACCTTGCAAGGAATAGAATAAGCTTTCTTAAATTTAAATTGATCGAAAATCACACATATACAAATAACTACATTCAAATAAACAATTATAACCCAACTTATTTTCATTATTTGCGCTCAGGTTTCTTTTCTAAAATTTGTTGCAGTTATCAATGGGACTTTCTTTGGAAATTTTATAAATAAAGTTAACGATTAAGCAATTTTTAACTTGACTGTACATCTAGAACATCCTTAAACCATATGGCAGTAAATAATTATTAATTTGAATTCCAGAATGGTATTGCAACGTTTCTCACAAAGCGAGCGTATAAAGCCGATAGGATCGATGTTGGAATAACGTAATGAGTTTTACGAGCTTATAAGCAAATTAAATCTTGCATTAAATCGATAACTCTTGAACGGGGATGAAAGAACAACAGAATGCACTTTCTTTATATTTCGGTCAAGACGAGGAATTAATATAAGCTTTGTTGCTGAAGGCAATGGATTTATCTGCACTGATGGATCGGGAGAGGAGAAATCTCCCTCGTAGCTAATTGCATGGTTAATTATAAATTGAGGTGTTACTACTATTAGTATCAAAACGTGACAGGCGTCACCCAAAGGCTGTTGCCTGGTGTTATCACGTTACTTGTGGGCTAGCGAGCAAAATAATTAGACGAAGCAGTTTCAGATAAACCAAACTGGAAAGCCTATTTCCCACTTAACCGAGGAACATTGATCGCCATAATGCAGCCAATCTTTCCTGAAAACTATTGGGCAACCTTTTAACGATCGAGTTCGACACTAAATTAATCGCTGTTCATTAGGACAGCCTCTTTGTCCTGGGAAAAGTGCATTAGAGCCACAAAAGATTCGAATGCCATTGTAGGGCGAATCAAAGAAAATCGGGCTTTCTCGATCTAAAGGTTTTTTCCTTTTTAATGTGCAGTGCACAATGTGAACGAAGAGGCTGCTAAGATGCCGATGGAAAAATAATGAAAGGCGGTGATAGAAAACGAAAAATGAGAAACAGTGATAAGTGGGAAGAGGTTTTTTCTCGCCTTCTTGAATCAACGAAAAGTCGATGACAAGTTCAAGGGGGCTTTTGAAGTCTGCGGTAGTTTAAAACGTGCGATTCTAGGAAATCCAATAACATACATTAGCGCACGGTTTCAATTAGACATTTTTTTTCATTAAATCAGATCAAGCGGATTTGAACAGCCTTATTTATTAAAAAGGAACAATTTTTGATGAAGCGCTCAAGTTTCAAAATTGTTTTGAAATATTTTGGCATGAAATTGTAAAAAAAGGTTGAAAATGTGGTTTTACAAACCAACAAATACATGTTTTAGATTGTTCAAACATCTTAAAACCCATAACATATCCATTTTGGTTTTTAAAAATACATTTTGAAAAGTTTCTTCGGCAGTTTTGTGCCAAAACCTAAGTCGACTTAAGTGGGTTTTCTAGAGAACGGCTTAATTTAAAACATCTTAAATTTCCAAATAGTTTAAACTTATAGTTTCTCAGTTCAAAAATTTAATATATTGAAGTATTCAAAACTAAAACAATTTCAAATTGAAGGATTTCCAATTAAAAACATTCAATATTGAAAATTTATACAGAAATAAGAAATGAAGGGACAAATTTGTTGATATAATATTTTAAAAATTATTTCCTTATAGTTGAACTTGTTTCATTAACATAATTAAAAATTGATGCGTGAACGGAAAAGAGAGAGAGAGAGACGGAGCATTTTTTTTCTTCTTTTTCCTTCCTGCACTTTCTACTCTCACCTTTTTATACTTTTATTATATTTTTAAATTTTTCAGTTTATCTTTTCATCTGATACTTCCCTCAAACTACCTATATTCTGCAACAATGCCTTTCTCTCTTCCTTGAACCTTAAACGGAAGAATTTGAAATATTTCCACAAATAATGCCTTCGCTCACACTTACAAGGAAATTCCATTTATTTAAAGAATTTTCTTTCGTTCTACTAGCTTAAAAAAATCTTTTCTTATTCGAAGGAATATTTCTTTGGGAGTATTTATAATTATTTCTTTAATTCAACTTTTCTTGTCAGTTGCACTGGGGTGTAACCAGTATGAAATTACGAAATTCTGCTCAATTTTTACAATTTGAGAATTTTCTCCTTGGCCAAGGCTGATATTGATTTTCCAAGCCATAAATTGCAAGATTGTATTACGTGAAAACAAATTTTCAGTTATCCATTCTGCCTGCCGTTGGTTAAATGTAATACGAAAAACAATATTTTATATAAATGAGTTGCCATTTTGCCCTTTCAACATCATACGACTTTACTAAACGATGAATAGTTGTTTCTTTTTCTATTTTCTTCCAATGATATTTTGTATTTTCAATTATCTAATTTTTCAATAAAAAAACTGCGTGTAATTTGTAATGAGTTTCGATCGTAAAATTTAGTTCTTATACAAAAATTAATGGGTAGTTGAGGAATAATGTTGTGTAGTTATATTTTTATTGCAAAGTTCCAAGAATGTTAATATAGAAATAGAATGTAAAAATAGACTTCATTTGCCTGGAATAATATTAAACTTCTTTTTTAGCTCAACGTTAGAATGAAAAATAATACATGCAACAATTAACGTTAAAATTAAGGTGTTCAGGCCTCTTCAGGCTACTACGTTTTAAGCTTGTTGTATTTGAAATGTTGAGTTTTCTTCTTTTTTTTAACATACAATTTTTCTCTAAATCTATAAAAACTTAAATCGGCAATAACTTAACAAAATGTTGCAAACTGTAAAAATGGCGGTGGTTTTTCTGAAAATAACAAAAACACTGATTTGGAAAGAGGACAATAAACCTCATCAGAGTCAAAAAATGAAATTAAAGTATATTCATTATATCTACAGTTATAACGATTCAGAGAAAAATTTTGAGTTTAAAAAAAGCTTAAAAATTCTTATTCTGTGACTTGAAGATGCACTGACTGCCTGATCTGAAATGGATTCGATCTTCATTTTTTTCAAAATCGCTGAATTTTCTAGAAGTAAATTTTGAATTTTTTTCAATTCAAAGCTATTCAATTTTTAGACAGAAAACTTGAATTTATTCAGTCTTGAAATTTGCCATACGAAATAGTATGCAATGTAAATAGGTTTTATCCGAAAATTTTCTGTTTTAAATATTCACACTTTTAAACCCTTTTCATTCGAAAGTCTTTCTATTTACATTTGTTGAAACTTTAAACAAAAAATTGCTAAATTCAGAACATTTGTCCTAATTTATTACAAACTCTGTACAAAACTTTGAACATTGATCACTCCAAACTAAGAATTTTTAATAATTTCTCTGGAAAAATATTATTAAAATTTCATATCTAAAATAGTATTTTGATTTAGGTCAAAGTGAACTTTTTTCTACAAACCAAAGGGTTCTATAAATTTAAATTATTGCAAACTACTATTTTAATAATAAATATAATGTCTCAAGCGATTTAAGACCTGTTAAAGTTATTTTATGCACAATATTATAAAAAAATTGTGTCTTTCAAGAAAGGAATATGAACCAATATATAAAAAAGCTGCATTCCAGAGCGTAAATACGCAGATGTTTAGTGGATTGTAAAAAAGCATTGATGGCATGAAAAGGAACATTCTTCGGGATATTTTTTATCTTTTTCTTCGTGTAACACAGAAGCATTACATAAAATCTAATGAAGAGAACATTCTAACGTACTTTTAATACGTGACTTATATGGCTCACATTAAATGAGTCGTATATTTAAATTAAGATGAAATATGCTTTGTAGACCACTATTTGGACTAATTCGGGTTAATAAAATTCTTTACAGCTACTGTGGTTAAATAATCAGAACAGGAAAATCTCCACAGTTCCAAATCCCACACTCTTTTACATCCGTTTATATTTGGGATACATTTTTCCATTATATATTAAGGGCTGTCCATAAACTACGTTACCAATTTTTTTCTATTTAACCCCCCCCCCCCCTCCACCCTCTTAATGAAAGTTATGCAGCAACGTTCATTCCGCGTTTGTTTTGCGTTTCCAGTGAGTTGCTCTTGTGAGTGGAATTTTGGACTAAAAAAAATACTTTCACAATATAGTTCAATTTTCGAAAGAATAATTGAATTTGGAACAAAATAGTTGAATTTTTAACTTTATTTTAAGTCAAAAAGAAAGAAAGATAAATTTTCAAACAAGAAGTATGAATTTTCTACCATAAAGAATGGATTTTCAATCCAAAAAGACGAATTTTCAACAAAACCGTTTAATTTTCGAGCAAAAAAGATGACTTAAAATAGTAGTTAAATTATTAAGCTACAAAGATGAATTTTCAACAAGAAAGTCCATTTTTAATGAAGAAAGTTGAATTTTCAACCAAATTGTCGAGTAGTTACATTTTCAGTTCAAAAAGTAAATTCTCAACCATAGAAAAGAAAAAAGAATTTTCTACCAGTTAAATTCAACCAAAAAAGACGAATTTTTAACAAAATAGCTCTACCATGGAGATGAATTTTTAAAAAAGAAGATTAATTTTCTACCCAAAAAGTAGAGTTTACAACAAAATACATGAATTTTCTACAAATACAGTTGAATTATCAACCCGGCGGTATGAATTTTTAACAAAAAAATTAATTTTCTAACAAATAGTTAACTTTTCAAATAAATATTTTAATTTTTAGCCAAATAGATTAATTTTTGTACCAAAATAGTGAAATTTTTAACCAAAAGTATGAATTTTCAACCAAGTAGATTAAATTTTTGCCAACAAAGACGAAATTTCAACAGAATACAAGAATTTTTACAACAAAACAGTTGCAATTTTGACCAAACAAGATACATTTTTTACGAAAATAGATGAATTTATAAAAAAAAGACGTATTTTCTACAAAACAATTAAATTTTCAACCAGAAAATATTAATTTTTAAGACAAAAATTCATTTTCAAAGTTTAATCTTCTATCAGATTGTTGAATTTTCAAACAAAAAATAAGACTTTTTGACAAAACAGTTGAATTTTTAACCCAAACAAATAAATTCTCAATGCAATCTGTAATACTTGATACTTCAACCAAAAAATATTTTTATTTCAAATAAAAAACATTTTAATTCAACCAAACAAGATTAATTTTAATCAAAATGTTTGAATCCTCAACCAAATCAGATTAGTTTTCACCCAAAGAGTTGTGTTTTCAAACAAAAATGATGAATCAATTTTCAATTAAAAATATCAATTTGCAATAAAAAATGGAATAGTTACATTTTCAGTTCAAGAAATTAATTCTCAGCGAATAAAATAAATTTTTCAATAGGCTGGTTAAATTTTCGAATAAAGAGATGAATTTTCAATCAAATTTATTAATCTTTAGCAAAAAAATGGTTTGAACAAAAAGTAGTTGAACTTTCAACCAGGTGGTTAAATAAAAAAAATGAAATTAGTTTAGTTAGTTTTTTCTCTTGAATTTCCAATGAAAAAGATTAATTTTCAACTAAAAAGATTAAGTTTCTGCCAAAAAAGAAGAATTTCCAACAAAATACATGCATTTTTATCTGCAAACAAATTTGTTAACCAAATAGTTGAATTAGTAACGTAGTTTATGGAAGGCCCCTAATATGTTTCGATTTTGAGGTCAGTGAACGCTAAAAGTGATATAACGGATATTTGAAAAAATTCTCTTTATTTAGTGTATAGGTCAAAACAATGAACTTTCTTAAACTCTTCCTCTTGATTTTTCTTTATTGAGTAGAAACAAAAGAGATTCAAAAAGCACCAAACCGAAAAATGGAAAATTCGGAGAAGTCGTAATTCTAAACAATTACTGTAAAGTTTTTTTTTTAGATAATATGACAACAAAATATTTAATTGATTACAAACTTTTGAATACGATAAATCCAAATATGAACAGAGAACGTATAATTCTATGTATTCTTTTAAATATAAGAGGAAATTCCATTTGTGTTTAGAAATATCCCTTTGACACAAAAGGACATTTCTCGGAGTGTAAGAGAGAAAATTTAATTTCCGTAAAAATGTCTAATTATAACGAGAACAAAAAACTCATAATGAAAGACTGAACAATTAGATAATTATTACATTGCACGACATTCTATCTTTCATGGACATGAGCGTGTTATTTGAATAAAGATGAGATGAAAGGGGTATACCTATAATTTCCTACAGACTAATTAATTATTGATAATTGCTTTCCACCGCAACGTAGTCGACAGAATGCTACATCATACCCTGAAATTGAACTAAGTGCCTTGTAGATCTACAAGCTTCAGAATAATATAATTGTAAATTTACATAGACGCATTCCTGTTTCCATTAAGAGATACTCTAATGTTCGTTTCATATCTCTCTTTAATTAATAACTCGTATGGAAAATACTTATGTACTTTTTATTTTATTTTATTTCTACAGTCTAAAGCTTACACAAGTTATTATTAAATTTGAATTATTTTTCCTTCCTAATAAAGGAAGCTTTGTCATCGTAAAACTTTCGAAAAATGGTTAATTCATTTAATTGAACGTTACTCATTTAAAAAATTGTAACAAACTATTTTATTGCGTTACATTATTTTTGTAATTTTAATTACATTAGAGTGATAAAAAAGATTGATTTTATCAAAGAAAAGTGAATTGATTGATATTTATAAATTGATTGTGAAAATTCTCACTGGTAAATTTGATCAATCATATATCACGAATTGAATAAGGTCTGTTTTATGGAGGGGAACAAGAATTTTAATGAGTTTTTTTTTATTTTCAAGTTAAAGAGAGAGAGAGAGAGAGAGAGAATGAAGGAGGATAAAAGATCGACACATTATTAAATCTTACGTCTGTTGATTCTAAATACGAATTAATTGGTTATCATCCGCGTAAAAGATTCGATTGTGCTTTTGATTAGTTTCGAGAAACGGATAATCTTCGGTAGTTAAGGCAACTATATGAGTCCGTGATCAGCACTTACAAATATCAGCAATCTTCAAAGCAAACATACAAGAATCCAGAAATCCAATTGAGTTATAACCATTTCTATGAGAAACGCCTCGCTGTAAATAATAATACAACGACGCTTGTTCACAAGCAGCAAAAAACACTTATTGCACTTGTACCTTGGCATTATAAAATATACATATCTTTTGAATCTTTCTCAGCACGAGTAACGCGGCGTAAGTAAAATATTCTCACATAATAAAAAAGATGGTATTTTTTACCGAGTTTACAATCGTCTGATCATCGCTTTCCCTGATCCAGACAATTATAGCCTACAGTGGGGAGTCCCTCTTATCGCTCATATCGATAATTGCTGTTAATATGGCGCTATATTCGAATTTCAACTATTGAAGAAATAATTTCCTTCATTATTGCACTTTTCTAGTTTGTGAGGATAATTTTTTGAGATTGACTCGCAAATGAAAAACCAAATTGAGCTAAAAACAGTTTTACAAGTATATATGATTTAAATTATTCCTAAACATTGTACTCACAAGTCATCATCTTTTAAAATCACGTTAGATGTCGTCGTAGAAAAATTTTACAATTATAAAGCGACACAGTCAATTACATATTTACAAGAAACAAAATACACATAAATAGAAACACTGCACATTTGACTGTTTGTAAGTCAAATCGTAGAAGTAAATCATGTTATCGATACTAGGCTCAGGGAGATCCTGGTAATCGCGACAAACACGCCGAATCCTTGTTTTGTGATGGTTGTGAGAACGACAATAGAAAAAATGTATTCGGGTTTTTGACAAATCAAACCAGAGATACAAGATTTTACTCAAAAATTTTTAATTGGAGACCTGGAATGTATCCGAATGAATATATTCGAGGAGGTATTTAAAAAAGAAACAACTGTCTTCATATTGCAAGATAACTGCCAGTATTGTCTTTCTCTAGCATCAAGCGAACAAGTAGTTTTCCTTCAAAAATAATGATGCAGTGGATTCTGCCAAAATGCCACCATCAATAAAAAAGGTCAACAAGAACAGCATTTTGTCTTTTGTATCTAAGTTATTTACTATGGATTCAGAAACTTTATTAAATTTATTGATAGCATCGATTGGGGTATGCCGATCCAGATCGCTACTTCCCGTAAGCAAAGCTGCGATCCCTCGAACCCTGTCCAGGAATGAATCGAGTTCCGATTCTATATTGATTTCTATGTTGCATTTTTCATTTTCAAAATGAGTATATTTAATTGTTCTAAGATCTAAATAATTTACAAAAAGCATATTTTCAAATGAAAAAATTTTTTAATTCAAAGATGCAGCACAATTTTTAAAATCATTGCTATAATCAAAGCAAATAGATGGCGATAAATCATCATTTTGGTTGTCTGTAATTAGAAAATTTTTGCAGACTTTTTTAGTCTTAGGGAAATTGCCCATGAACTGTTTTCGTTACTCAGTTGACACTTTATTTTCAAAACATAAATCAATATTACAGTCAACTAAATTGCCATAATTAAATAGAACAGATACATCATACACATCTTCACAATAAAAAATATCATTACCATTGATACATGAGCTAAATGATTGATTAGAAAGATCATAAACAGTATCATAAGATTGAGAACCTTTGATATTTACATAAGCTGTTGGAGAAGTAACTACTATCTTATTTTGAATCTTATCAGAATATTGATTTGCGTTGTTATAGCGAGAATAACAATCAGCTTTGTCCAATAGTTTTGAAATGGTATAATCTGAACTTTTCAATCAAAATTTGTTTGGTTTGAAAATTAATAAAAGCTTTGTTTCCCGAAATCCAATCATTACCGGGAATGATCCGTATTTGTAAATGCGGGATTACTGAAAAGTAAGTTTTGATTGCAGATTTTTCGATTTTAATATCAATAATAATTCTTTGCGAAATTTCTATTGACCTTTTTCCCTTCTCTATTTTTAGAAAAAAATTCGAAATCGGAAGTTCAATTACCTGATCATGTAAACATGTTGAGCACAATAGATAATAAATTGAATTTAGAGTACATATTTTGGATTGATGAGTCATAAGAATAAACTAAATTCTTACTCTCAACCAGAAATTTTTTTTAAGATAAAAAACGAGACCATCATTATCGAGAAAACCAGCATCCCCCTTTTGTCGTGCTTGGTTTCGCAATTTCTCGAGTTCGATTTTCTGTAATTATTCTGTCGCCTCATGCAAGATTTTCATTTTATACAACATTTATAAAATTGATTGGTTCAGGTCAGCCATGTTTACAAATGAAGCTTGAGTTAAGAATTACACAACAGTGTACTGATAATGAGTCACTTTGTGTTTATTTTGTTATTTCAAATTATAAATCAGATTGGACCTTCACTCACATTCTTCAGAACAAAGTCAAATAAGAGTTTATGTTCTTTCTGTTATATTGAAGTAAAGTCGATTAGAATTAAGAAAGCATGATTTGTACGATCATAATGATTTAGCATTTATTATCACAAAATGATACGAGTAAATACGAGTGTAAAACGTCTAGATCACAAAAAAATATATATATATTACGAGACGATTCGTTACAAAAAATAAACAGATAAACATGTCACACACACGCACACAAATGCATTCCATAAAATGGTTATGTAGCAAAATGATCACTGTCAAAAATAAATAGGAAATTTGTTTTTATATCATAATTTATACGCTCGCAAATAAAAAAGAGTACTCAGCCAGATTTTTGAAGTGACGCACTCGTTGAGGTTGGCTCTGAGAATATGGTTCATGTGGAAGTAAAAAATATACCTGTTAGCGAAGTTGCTTCAAATTACATTGTCGCTGGCGAAACGTTTATGTGTTTTTTTATTTGATAAATCGTTTATTTGATTGACTACTCTAAATTACACATGAATATTTGACCAGCGACAATTTGATTGGAAGCAACATCGCTACCAGATCTTTTTTTAACGCCCACATCCATATAAACCATATTCCACATTATTGTATGAACCACTTTCGACCTATTTTCAACTTGGGATGGTTTGTGCCGAGAACGGTGCAACAATTCCAATTTTCTGGCTGAGTTGTCTTTTTTATTTGCGAGCGTATGAATTATCATATAAAAGCAAATGTGGTATTCATTTTTCACAGCGAACATTTTACAACATAACCATTTTATGGAATGCATTTTTGTGCGTTTGTGTGATACTTTTATCCGCCAATAAATGCTAAATTATTATGATCGTACAAATCATGCTTTCTCAATTCCAATCGATTTTACTTCAACGTAATGGCTTATATCACTTAATTAACTTTTTAAGGAACCACAATTTATTTAAATTAATATCAGATTTTAGCTGAAAGTCAATAGAATACCAAATTCTGCTAATTTAAAAAACTTAAAAATAACGATAGACAAAATCTGTTACAAAAAGTCTAATACAATATTCAGAAAAATTCTGCGGATGCATGTGTGCATGTATGGATGTGGGTATGTGGTTGGCACACTTTTTTGTGAACACGATGACCTGAAGACGGGGTGTCAGATAAATTAATGAAATTTGGAAAGCTTATTTCTACCAGTAATATCTTACAACTTCAAAAATAATTTCTAAAAATATTGGTTACCTTTTTTTAGTATTTTACTATTTTAAAAATGGGGTTTTTATAGTAAAAATTTTTTCAATAATATAATTCAAAGTTGCTGCAAGAATATAAAAGACTACTTGCGTTCAGACGAATCGATTGACCTATAATATTGAATATTAATACATTATATTGAAGATTACGGAATTTATGGTCATTTATATCATTTGGAAAATCTGTTTTAAACAGAACAACTTTTTTCAATAACATAATTCAACTTTCATGCAATAATAGAAAAAGTTCCTCAATTTGAGAAATTTTGATTAACTTTTTTTAAAATTTATTTCGACCTTATCTATAAGGAAAGAAATATATTTGCCAATTCTTCATAATAAGGAAGTAAAGATATCATCAAATAAGCACCATAACATTGTAAATACAAACAAAGTGAAAACATCAGAGATCGAATTCGTAGCTAGTTTGTATTTTGATGGGGTCCGTATTTTAGAAAATTTAATTTCTAAAATCTCTGTACCTTACTGAATTTTTGTATACCTAATTTTTTCAGTCCAACTTCCAGTTGTGTGTGAAGTGTGGCAGAACAGAACTAGATAACCAGGAAAATGAGAATTTTTCAAAAGAGCAAAAAAAAATCTTTTGTAAAATCGAAACCACCATTTAAAGAAACAATAAAAGTCTACTTTCGAGCTGAAGTGGTGCTGAATTCAGCCTAAGAAAGTTTGATTAAAAAAAGTTATTCAGATTCGAGGAAATGGAATTTTCATTTTTCGAAAAAGAAAAATTGTTCCCGTGATATGGGAATGTAGAATGAGGATAACAAATTTTTGATATCACAGTATGTGAGATATTTATTGAATATCGCGATATCATAAGATGACACACATTATTTTTTTTAAATACGAAGAAAAGGAAAATGTTTTTTCTTTTCATTAAATAATAATAATTTTAAGAAATATCAATGATAAAAGGTTTCAAAGAATTATTAATAATACGTTAAAAATTTTACAAAATTTAATTCGAATATTTCCTTAAATTATTATATAAAAAAGTGTGATACCTTTACCCTTCAAATATCAATGCTGAAAAGTTGGGAAAAATTATTATTACATTGAAAATTTCAATAAATTTATTTTAAAATTTGTTAATAAGCTGATTCTATAAAAAATTATATTATGCAAAAATTATTTTCCTACAACGCTTATTTGATTTTTCAAACAATGATTTATGCAATAAATCGTTTCTTGTACTTCCACCCTTCATTTACATTTTAAGAATGACATTTAAAATTTTTTAAGCTTTACATGAAAATATTAAGTTTTGATAAAAAAAATAAGTTCAAAATAAATCATTTATAGATAAATATTAATTACACATGTGAAAAACGAAAAAAATTAAACATAAAATAAAAATAAAAGAAGGAAATGAAATAAAAAATGAACTTCCTGATGTTTTAGTTATCGCCATTCAAATATTATGCTCTCTGTTCTGTGAAAAAAGCGACAAAAATAAAAGGTTTAGCAGTGCAGACGAAATTGAAATATTTTTATATTTTATAAACATGCACTGTAGAAAATTATTCAACCATTTCAGTTCAATTTTGAATTTGATTGCATTCGACAAGCTTTGCTGAATTATCCTCTTTGGTTCAAAATGAACATTGAATAACGTAAAACCACGGATATAATATACATTGAAGCTTGGGATTTGCTTCATAGAGAGAGACTGCTCTTTCAAGAGGAAAATGTGCGGAACCTAAAACGTTCAAATTATTCATCTGTTTCCTATAATTTTTGCACAAAAATGTTTTACTGACTTAAAAAAGAGATTTTGAGCTGGTAGACTGTTAAATATTTTTGAGATATTTTATCACATTTTTACACATTTTTACAGAAAAAATGTGATGGAAAATTAAATTAAAGGTACTGCAAAGTAAAATTACATTACATTGTATTGTAATGTTTGAACGCGAAAACTATGAGGTATTATATTATATCAATACATACGTGGTAAAATAACAATACCAGCATTTAAAAACGCTATCATGTAAACAGAGTTGCCGCGAAGCTTAATTTTTAAAATCTCGCCCTGTTTTTTCCCTGCCTAATTTTTCATTTTTCCCGAAAATTAATATTTTAATAAAAAAATTCTAATCTTGTCACATTTTTAATTTATATGCCTAAAATATGTATCAATAATGTGACTAATGTTCTTTTTAATTTAAAATAATTTGAAACAATTAGATTAATTATAAAAAAAAAATCAAATTAAATTCAAAAGAATTCAAATGAATTGAAAAAAGATTTTTAGGTCAAAAAAATTCTGTTGATTTCAGTCAAATTGGAGTGGATTTAGAGGAATTGAAGGGGGATGAGAAGAATTCGAAGAAATTTATAAAAATACAAGGTGAATTAAAAAAAAATCAAGTGAATTGAGAACCAGTCGGAAAAATGAAAAAAAATGCATTGATTTCAGTAAGTTTGGAATCCGTTTAGAAAAATTTGAGGAAGTTATAAAAAATTGGATGGAATGTCTAAGAATTCATAAGACTTCAGGATAAATTAAACAAGAATCTAATAAAAATTTGTAATCCATTGAATTGAATAGAATTTATTGAATTCAGAAGAATTCAAGTGAATTAAAAAAATTCAAAAGAATTACAAATAATTTCACAGAATTCAGGATTAATTAATAAGAATTCTGGGTTAAGTTGAAATAAATCCAAACGAATTGGAAAAAATATTCAAAAATCTCTTCAAATCTTTGACACTCTATGCAATCCCTCATTTCCTGTGAATAAATTCCTTGAAGTCCATTGAAATATTCTAAAAATTCGTGAGATTCTATAAAATCTGACGTATTTTCCTAAAATTCTGAAAATTTATTAGAAGGTATTGAGAGCTCCTAAAATCCCTTAAAATCATGGAAATCCTCTGAAACGTTATAAAATTCCTTAGAATCTTTTAAAATATATTAGAACCTTATAGTTCCTGTAACAAAGTTCCATATTTTTCTAAATTCTAGAAAATTTTTTACAGCCACATGAACATTTCTTCAAGTTCCTTAAAATCCATAGAAATCCTTTAGAAAAATTTTAATTTCTTGAAAATGCCTTGGAATCATCTAAAATAATCTACAATATTTAAGTCCTTTGCAATCTCTTTTAAATTATTGAAATCAATTAAAAATTCCCTACAATATTTCAAATCCTTCGAAATCTTTCGAAATCCCTGTAAATTTTCTAATGCTCTTGAAAATGCCTTGCAATCTTTCATTAAAATACCCTAGAATATTTAGGATCCTTTGGAATATTTTGAAATCCCTCGAAACTTTTTAAAGCTCTTGAAAATGCTTTAGAATTTTTTTGAATGCCCTCAAATCTATAATATCCTTTGAAATTCATTTATATTATTAAAATATATTAAACAAATTTTCGAATCTTTTAAAATACCCTAAAAGATTAAAAAAGAATTCAAGAAAATTCAGAAATAGGTATAGACTGGAATTTAATAGTGGTTATCCCATGGGTTAATTTATTGAAAAAAATTCAGAAAAGTGACTAAAGTGATCCTTGCAGTTCAAAAAGTCACTAGTCAAGGGTGGCAGAACAGAACTAGATAACCAACATTTTTTCGAAAATAGTTTCATTGCATAAAAAATTCTTAAAAATCTAATAAACGTTGTGATAAGAAGATTTGTTCAAATTCTCATTTTTAATACAGTAATAAAAAAATATATTTTAAACTTTAGTTACAATTTTAGAGTAATATTTTAGCGCAGTAATATTTTTTTTCTTCCCTTCACTATATTTTTAAAAATTATTATTATTCATTGAAAATAAAAACAATTTGTTTTTTTCACAGTCCTTTCACCGAATAATCATCTATCTCAGTGCGATACCGTCACAATAAGTTTTGATTTCCTCGGAACAGAATAATTTGTTTGTATTAAAAACCTATTATTCTTATTAAGCTACCCCATGCCTGAGGAACAAGTTTTGTATTTTTGTAAAAAATTGAAAATTCGATTTTCAATCGCTACCGAAAACTGATTTTTAAAAGTTTTTATTTTTTATTTAAATTCAAAATTACATTTTTTATCGCAATCCGCAGCCTAGCCTGTTCCAATTTGTAGTTAGTATCACTTTCAGGTTGTCAGCTGACACATCTATAATTTCCTCGAAAATGGATAGCTGTGTCTAATCAAATTTATTTAGGCTAAAAGCAGCAACACGTCAGCTCGGAAGCGGACTTCTGTCTTATCCATAAATGGTGATTTCGATTTTACACAATGATTTTTCGCTCTCCTGAAAAATTCCGATTTTGTTGGTTATCTAGTTCTGTACTGCCATCTTTCAGTTACTTCAGCTCAAAAAAGTGACTCTCTGATTATTCTCGACAGTTAATTAAAGTGCTTTTTACAGAAATTGCCTTACTTTTGCCATTTTTTTCGAAATCATTGACTTTCCCTGACAAACCAAATTTCCTGACTTCCAGGTTTTCCCTGTCTAGCGGTCACACTGTGTGAAGATACATTACGACATGGGAATTAATTTTCAAAATACATTTATTGTAAATTTATAACAGAGATTTTGAACAGTACAATTCAGAATGGAAAGCGGAATGTGAATTACGGCTATGGACAGTGAAATTGCCGAAGTACATGCAACGTTAATGAAACCTGTGACAGGTATTTTCCTGTACATTAAACGAGACTCAGAAACTGGCGTTTCAGAGTGTCAGCAAAATGATAAATTATTTATTATCTCACTCTAATATACATATGTAACATGGTCGCCGAGTCTCGCTGCGTCACGCCAGGGTACTTTTTTTAAAGGCCTGCCCGCGCCAAGCTACTTTCTTGTCACGCGGAAAATTTTTCCAGTTATGGGCCATCCATAAACTACGTTACCAATTTTGGGCTTTTTTGACCTTCTACCCTACCTCGAAATTATCGTAGCCGTTGGCTAAAGATGGATTTCACGTTTACGAATTCTTTTAAATAAAATGAATGTAGATAAAATGTTGAATTCAATACAGAACACTTTATATTCCTAAGATTTCTAGCCGAAATATATTAAATTTTCAAAAAAATAGTTGAATTTTCCACAAAAAAAAGACGTGCTACCCAAAGAGATGAATTTTCATCACCAAAAGACGAATTTAAAAAAAAAAAGTTCAACCAAACAGATGCATTAACAACCAAATAGATAAAATTTTCTGTAAAAGAGAAGAGTTTTCCAAAAACTAGTACAAGATTTAATCAAACAGTAAAATGTTCAACTAAAAAGATGATTTTTTTCGAAAACAGTTGAATTTTTAACGAAAAAGTTACATTTTAACCAAGAAAGAAAGATTTTTATCCAAAAAGGATGACTTTTCAACCACGAAGGATGACTTTTCTACCATAATAGATTAATTTTCTATCCAAAAGGATGAATTTTTGACAAGAAAGTTGAAATTCTACCAAATAGTTCAATTTTCAACCAAAAAGTTGAATTTTCAACGAACAAGATGAATTTTTTACTCAAAAAGGCAACTTTTTAACAAAACACATGAATTTTCTACCAAATAGTTGAATTTTTAACATTATTATTATTATTATATCATTAGGCCGTTTCCCTTTCGGGGTAGGCGTGAATGCTCGGCTGGAAAGTAGTGATGTGTGGATGGGTATATAGGTGATGGGTAGATAGGTATATAGGTTTAAGGTATAGATATTTTAGTTTTTTTAGATGACAGTTACTCCCAGTGGGACCCTGCGGTGGTTGTTAACCTTTAGTTTTTATATATATATATATATGTATATTTTATATTACAGTGTTTATAAATTTTATAATATGTAGGAATTGTTCTTGCGTTAAGTCATTTGTTATACTAAAATCATCAGTCATTTATTACTTTCACCAGAATGTATTATTTTCGGATAACATTCCTACGTTTCGCCATGACTTGGATCCGCCTTACATCGCATGGTCAGAATTGAGAGATCGATCGAGAAAGAAGTTAAGATAAGATGATCAAAAGACAATATAACCGAGCTGCTAGGAAAAGAGAACACAGTTTAAGCGAGACAAATAAGTTCCTCGCTGTCTTTAAACTGTATGCATGTGTTAATAAGAGTGTGGTTTATTATTTGAATATTAAAAGGTAGTCATTCATTTTAAACAAAGGAGAATGTTCAAAATGAATTGCAAAATTTCTTCTATTTTCTGATTTTTCTGCATCATCTTAAACCCGGAAAGTTTAGCATCTGAAACGAAAAAAAAAACGAGAAGGAACCCGAAATAGATCCTAAAAGGAATGGTGAGTTTTAAAAAACATTTTAAATTAAAATTTGGGCATTAACTCTTATTTTACATAGAATTTTTTTTTTGCATCTTTTTGAATATTTTTCCTAAATATAAATTGGATTTTTGATCACCTTCCAAAATTGAGAAAACGAAAGCTTCAAGTTAAAAAACATTGACTTCTTCTGCGTTTTTAGATTGAAAATTCGATTCTTGGCAATGTTTGTTGTCCTTCCGAAAAAATAGTAAAAATGCCATTTACACCCTTTTGGAGCGCTGCCCTTTTCATGGTTCTATACTTCATCTATCTATAGATATCTAGTGCGAATTCGTCTCAAACCTTCTTTTAATTTATTTATAGATAGATTGTCTAGTGAAGCCACAATCCAAAATATTCTGTTGGGTATCGAAGCATGGGTGGACATACTTTAATAAAACCAACGAATGTTTAGTATGGGATTATTGGTGAAGTGACAAAAGAAATCTTTGAGAGCATTTTAATGACTGTGAAAGCGAGTGCTGTTTTGCTCGCGTTTGGGACAATCGGTAATAAGGCACACATTATGGTAATATTTCAGGTAAACATAATTTGCATACTGTGTGATATAATTTTTTTGGCAGTATAAATTATTATAAGTGCTACTAATAATTATCAATTTTGTATCATTCTAGTGGCATAAAAGACACAAATACATAAAAACCTCAATATGGAGACATTTATATAAATAATACTGCAAAATATTTCATGATTGAATTTCAAATGCAGAGAACTTCACTTAACATAGCATATTATATAACTATAAGTATCTGTTATTGAATAATTACATATAGGAACAACAACAATTATTATTGTTGTTCGAGAATTGAAGCCTAGGCAGAGATAACGCAGATTCTAAAGGTTTTCTCTCATGTCATATAACACGATATTTCCTTATCTACTTACAGTATAAATAAAGATTCCACAAAAAGAGATTTTCGGTCATCAACGTTATCTCTGCTGACGCTTCACTCATTCTGTAGAGCCGTCAGGTTTCTTTTTGTATAATTTTTTTCTCAAAAATTCATTAGGACATTTCGATTCATAAGTAAATCTGATTAGATGTTAGAAGTACATTTAGGTTATGTAAATATTCAAGTCGTTTACCTTTTGCATCACTTTCTGTCTTCATGATAATTCAAGAAGACAAATGTTTCCTTCAATGTTTCGAAACCCACTATCAGTGACGCTTAAATATTTCAATAATTTCCTTTTAAAATGAAATTTGCATGTGGAAATACATTTTTTATTCATGAATTTTACAGAATTATTCATATAAACATGTCCATATAGAAGTTCTTGAGACGGTAGTGTTTTCTATACACCTAAAATCATACAAAATTGATCATTATTAGTAACAATTATACTGAGTTATACTATTCAAAATATTAGGTCACACAGTATACAATTGCATACAATGTATTTAGTTGTAAAAATTATATTTCTTATCAACACAAACACCTTGTCTACGTAAACTTTCCTACCATAAATATTATAAAATTAATTAAAAATTAAAAAATAGTTGTCAAACTAGGAAAATCTAGAGTCTTAAATTAATTGATTTTCCCTTTACCTTTGCAAACTTTTTCGCAATCCTCCTTGGCCCAAAAAATATTTTTCTCTCCATCTCCACCATATATTATTTCCCCACATTCTTTTGTAGTATGATCATATGTAAAGCGGGTAGAGTACACCATACTGTTTTTAGGATTTTCTACTGTTATCCGGCAATCTATTAAAAAAATTGAAAGATTTCAGTAACTAAATTTATATCAAATATGCATATTTTTATGTTTTCTACTTATTCGGTAATGAATTTGATCACAGTTATAAAACTTATCTGAAATTAAAGTTCACTTTGGTACTCAAGAATCCAAAATATAAGTGTGAGAGAGGTGAAAGTATGACATATATAATAACATATTTAATTTAAAAACTTGATGCGAATTATTACCAGATTTTTTACGTTTAGGCTTCGGTGGGGTTGTTTCGATCCCAGTTGCGTCTCTAATGATTTTTAACCAATCATCTAAATATTTAAAACATTAAATAATAAATAAAACCAAGAATGATACATAGTTTTTAAATACCTAAAAATGTTTACAACTTACCACTAATTCCTCCGTGCCCGACAATAATTGTTTCCGTTTTCGTGATAACGCAAAAAAACAAAAATAGGGTAAGAATCTTGATAATCATTTTAAAGAAATTTCCTCTTCTTAGACTGAATTACTAAAAAATTCCTCAATCTATCACCTTCTACGTGACGACTGAAGTACTCTGCGCTTCAGATTGCCTTCTTGCGTACTAAAGAATCACAATCTGTAATTCAGCAATAAATCTTTTTTTTAAGCTGTACCATATTTCTTCCATGTTTTTTTTAAAAGCCTGTCAAATTCAAACACGGTTATGTGAACATTAATTAGTCGTTACAGTTAGCATTTGTTTCTACGAATTAAGACAAATTAAAAATAGTTTATAAGACAATGTTGTATCAATAAATCACATACTTTCAGAATTTTTCCGTAAAGATTCACTTAGCTGAGAATTTCTTGTGTTCTAGATTTTTATTCTAGAATTCTTTTTCACGGGAAATGTATAATAATCCTGGAAAAGTAATAATACGAGGCAGTTGGGAAAATTGTCACATTATTTTGCTAGAGTTTAAAACTGTTTTGCGTGTTAATTGAATTGATTGAATATCACATTTTAAAGTCTCTTTTTAATCTTTGAAGGAATACCTAAAATTGAGTCAAACGAGTGGTTTCCTTAGGGAAATTTGAGTGCGAAATGGAGCGTAAAAGGGCGTTTCAAGTCAAATACTTGATGAAGAAAAAACAGTTATGACGTTTCACATTACAGTGGTTAGTGTTGAATTTTAATCCAAAGGGTCCAGCGTTCGAGTCCTCGTAATGAAGGGAAAAGTTTTTTTATTTTTCTTGGTAGAGTTTGTTTTACTCAACTGCATTTGGAACTTTCTCCAAATGCCTGTATGGCCTAGCTTTACACAAATTTCACAGAATCTTTCCATTTGTGGCTACTTATGGATAAACGTGGTTACCAAAGCCGAGGTCACAGAAACCTTCCAAAATGTCTCACATTGAAGCTCGTCGATTCAACCCTTGACCCCCATAAACCAAAATTCCGTATTTCTAAATGTCAGTGAACATGGAATTTATCCATTTTCAGTTATAAATTTGATTTTGGTTCAAATCCAAACACCCCGAAGTCTCCGTGATGGAATATCCGCGCATTTCACCCTTGAAAATCAACCCTTATGTCTATTATTGTACCCTTACATTTTTTGTGATGATTATAATTTTTTAAGAGTACCCAGTGAATAACAGGGATAGAGGTGGTATGTAGAGCATCACCAAACAACCCCCGGATTGATAGGTGTACATTTTACCCTATAAAAACAATCCTTGAGTGTATTAGTTTACCTCATCTGAATTTAGCTCTTCTCACTGACACCACTACGTTCAAAAGCACACAGGGTTTCAAGGTCAGATAGTGTTCGAATTTTTGTTTATTGTAGTCGAAAGGGAAATTGACAAGCTTCAATTCAAGACATTTTGGAAGGTCCTATGCCTTTGATTTGGTACCCACAGTTATCCAAAAGTGTCCGAAAACTACTTTTTTAAGGGATTTCAACCCCTATTTTTTCAAGAATTTCACGCGATAAACAACTTTTGAACCCAGATTCGTGTTCGGCGCAAAAAAATATATCGAAAGCACCTAGGCAGTTACCATATTCACGAACGAAAGTTAAAATTTGTATACCAGTGATACCATTCATTTTACTGAGGTTGTATAGACTAAACCAGTACCAGTGAAAAAATATATTTCAAGGGTCAAGTCTAAACTGCCTGCGCTGACAATCTAGGCAAATAATCGATTATTTTCTTAAACTGCAAACATTGCTTTCAATAAATATAAAAAAACACTCATGGTAAAAAATCATTTCTAAAGAAAACATTATTAAGAAATGAAATTTCGTCCCATGTCCCTAATACATATTACTATTTGGTCCTCGGTATCGAAAATCTTGCTAGTTGTCGTCACAGACTAAAACACATTGAAAAATGTTGAGGGTGTAATTGAAAGAATTTCTGTGACGAATCACACGAGCCGAATCAGAGACATTGGAAAGGAGATTTCCATTTATTTAAATTATTTTTGTGACTAGTCATATGAGTGCCTTTCCATCCCCTAGGATACGTTCAAAAGGGGTAGGGGTTTAGGCAAAATTATTTCTTTGACCAGTCACAGGGGTGCCTTCCCACCCTCACAAGACGTTGGAAAAGGGTAGAGGTTTGGAAAAGCTTATTTCTGTGAATTTATTTATTTATTATTCTTCTAGAAAATTTGCTCTTCCAAGTCAGAATCATCATTCTTTTCAAAAATTCCCCGTTCCAATAAGTAAAAATTGTAAATCTTTTGGACTATTTCAAGACAAAATTATACTTCATTATACCTCTTTATGAAATCCAGCCATAACTGGTCAAAATAACACAAGCCTGATTAAAAAAAGACCTTTTTTTAACAAGTGAAATTGAACGGTCGGATGCAATAAGAGTCTTCTTGCGTTTTTAGGAGTCACTTGTTTTCATTTATTCTTCAAATCTTCATAAGGTTATGTGCAAAAGGAATGAGAAACAAGTGAGTTCTGAAAATACAAAGAAGCTGTTATCGCATCCAACTGCTCAATTTTATTGTGTTTATTTGTTATTGCAAAATATTTAGTTCGATATAATAAGAGTCATTATTTACCCTGGATGTTCCCTCGTCACCCCAGTTTACAGAAACAAAGTTCAGCATCTTTGAATTGATTAACTTGGAATCGAAAGTTTTGTCAAAACAGTTAATTAGAATAATGAATCCTCATTAGTACGGAAGAGTCACGCGATCTAATTGCATCCGGTTCAACAAATATCTGTTCCAAAAGGACTTTCCATTCATTTCTTTCTTTCTTCCCCATTCTTCCTGTCTTTCGTCTTCTTGACTGGATTCCACTACTCCCATCCCCCTGTTTTAGCCTACCATTGCTTCTGTGCAGTCTCTTCCATCTAGTTCTGAAGGTGATTGTGCCGCGAGCAATATGTTTTATTTATGCCGAGCCTCTGACTCTATGAAGTCTTCTCCGGTTAATAAGCAAAGAGCAATGCTGAGTGAGAAGTCCCAAGCTTGCCTGCGGTCTCGAGTTAATTTTACATAAAATGCTTCCCTCATGGTAAACATGAAAATAAAATCAAACAAATAATGTGCATATTACATCTATTTAAAAAATTCAATTATTTAATTATGAATTAACTCGGACTATGTGATCCGGCAATAGAACAAAGTAAATCCTAAGACTAAATTTTAATTTAACTCAAGGATCATAAAAATGTGTCCGAATGTTCATTTCTAAATACCACATTAGAAAAAATACAGAAGGTTAAAAATCAACCTTTGTATAATTATTAAAATTTATTTTGAAAGATTGTCATCGAAACCGCGGTAGAGATAATGTTGGATCAGCAAACATACTTTTTGTAAATTATGTTCATACTACCTACGATAAGAGATATCTACTCAAGGATGTTCTGTTTTTGTCTCGTCATTTATATGTCATTCCAAAAAATGTCATATTACAAAATATATCAACGTGTGCATATAGTTTAAACAAATACTTAAAAAAACAGATTTATTGATACAAATTTATATCATTCGACGCTTGAATTTTGTAACTAAAGAAATGATTAAACTTCCAATTGTTCACTTTTTTTTGAATTAGTAATCTGAAAAATTTATAATTTTTTTTATGTTTTCTTATTGTTTTGGATTGCATTATAATACCTTTTATTTTAAATGTATCAAGTTCGGAAGATATCTTTCATTGATGCTTCAATTTAAGAATGTTTTAAGTTTACATATGTAATTATGTATGTTTTAAATTTAAAATTATATAAGTTTGCGTGCTTAAAATTTTTATTTTCATCACTAATGTTTCCTTAATACAATTCTGTATTTTTAAAGAATTTAAATTTGAATTATTCCATATTGCAAGATTTAAAAGTTTACAAAGTGCAATTAAGAATAAAGTGATTTTTTTATTAATTACATTAAAAACAATTTATATTTGTAACTTCTTTATTTTCAGCTTCAAAATTGAAAGTATTTCAAATATAAATGTTCACATCCTATTTTATTTTAAATGCTCGAACTTTAAAAGTGTTTATTTTTTTTATATTATAAAAAATTACAGTTGTTGCATTTGCTATTTTGAAGTTGCTCTACTTTGAACATGTTCATGTTCAAAGAAAATTATTGTTCTTACTGCTGAAGGAATTGCATTAATTCAATTTATCAATTTATTTAGTTATTTTTGATTTCGTGACATAATTCTACAATTCATTATTTCAAGCGAAATAAATTGTTTATTGATCATAAGTTTCTGATGAACAAAGAAAAATTTGAAGAAAATTGATGCTTTCTTTAAAAAACTTTTACACAATTTTTTATCTATACGAAACTAGAAAAACCTGTCTTTGTACCTATAATTACTTTTTTCAGGAGATCAAAATTTGAAAGCATTTTTTTTAAGATGAGGTAAAATGCCCAGTCTTTGCAATATTCATCTACTTAGTTAATTTTGAATTTTTTTTCTAAATTGTAAACAGTGAGAGTGAAAAGTAATCAACATTGGTAGAATCTGTAATTATTTATGATTATTATGTACTTGTGTTCTTTGACAAATAGATGTTTATATATTTCAAATAAAATATAATGAAAATGAAAGTGCAACCTGCTATAGTGATCTCAAAATCTAAAGGCGAGTATTCGCCAATTTAAAAAAATGTATTAAAAATCGCAGAAATTAAAATAATTATCTTTTGAAATTGCACTGCAACTACAAAAAATTCAAATTCAGAAATATATGCCTGATCTTCACACTATTCACAATTATTTTATTTATGTTTTTCAAAATTCTAACAATTAAAATGTTGTTTTTTTGTAAACAACTGTCAAATTTCAATTTTAAACTATTCTTCTCGAAACTTCAAAAAATTGACTTTTCTGATTGGTTACTACTGTATGGCGATCTCTGATCAACTGTTGCCAAAACCAAGTTATCGCCTAGCCAATAAATACTAAAATATGTTCTGAAACGATATTTTAAAGATTATTTTACCAAGATGAATTAATTTTGATTACTGGATATCATCCTCCTCATTAATAAGCACATATTTCGTTACTTTTTTGCGAAAATTTGAAATCGATTTTTTTACATCATGCCGTAAGAATTCTATGATTTTTCTGCCAAGTCAGGGATTTTCTCAAATTACATTTTTGTTCTTTCATTAACCTGACGATAACACTCTATAATATACCTCACTGTGTCCATCAGTGTGACTGGGTGTTTTGCCTTAATACTGTGATAAAAAATCATTTTTCCAAACAAAGGGTTAATTATAGACTTTTGATTTGATATAATAGTTATATTTGAATCTGGGATGTTTGCAAGAAAACAAACTTCCATAAACTGGAAGAGTTTCACTCTCTGCGGTAACACGGTAGAGGCTGATACGAGCAATAAATCAGTTCATCCTACTTCCTTTGGAAACCAGACCGATTCTCTCGGCATTGTTGAACCAACTGTAATTCATTACATTCTATGACTAGGAGACGTGAATGCATCCCCCTTACCAACTTCAACCTCTTCCTTCCAAACCAATTCCCTGCTTTCTGTCCGTGTCATTAACACCTTCAGAACTCGGTCGCTCGAATAGAATTTTACTCTTAATCGAAATTAATTAAAGTCTACTCAGAAATATACTTTGGCGAAATTGTAACTCTACGTTGATTAATGGAACGTTCACTGTAACAAAAGCACAAGAAGAAAAGAGTAACAATTCGCTGATAAAACGCGTTTACCTCATTAGCGTCCTACACTCGTGTAAAAATTGCTTCATTTAATAATCTATAATTGGTCATTTATGAGTTGACCTTTTGCTGCTCTTCAATATTCCGGTTAACAGATATCTGATTTAGTCGCATCCTACAATAATAAAATTATACAAAGAACGAAGTACTAAACGCGAGCTTTCACTGATTTGAAAATCAATTTCAATAATTAGTTTGGTGCTAATTACGTCTATGGCATCTGCCATATTCATTATAAACGATACACTAATGAGCATATGAGAGGCTAAGTGATCAAAAGTTTCCAAATGCAATTATGTTAAAATTATACTGTATCACGAATATGAATTCCACAATAAAATGTACAATTTATTTGATGTAACATAAATCTTAGAGTTCAAAAAAGGAAAATTGTCAGGAGAGGGGTTGAGAAGTGAGAAGAAGTTGAAGGCATGAAAGTTTCTAATAAGGTTCTCGCGAGAGTTACGGAAGTAAGAGTAGTGTAATCGAGCGTCTTGCCTTATTTCTTCCTTTTCCTCTCATCATATTTTAGAAAGAGGGCTAACACGTGAAAGTCTACAGGGGTGATTCAACTTTCTTCAGTATTTATCAGGGGTTCCATGAAAGGTGAGTTAATATTCGTTACGGGAGAAATACTTGGCCAGCTGTGCTTCCAGAGGGGTAAGAAAATGAGCTGAAAAGTGAGCTCAAGTATATTTCCTTGATTTAAAAAAATGGTCGATTTACCGTGATCATGCAAGAAAAATTACCTATTTGTACCCTATCTCACAGAGAAATATTACATTCTGTATAATTCCTAATAGGCGGATATTTTCTTAACTTAAATTCAAGTTTCGCCGCCAGATAGGAATATTGTAAAATCTATTCTCAAGCTTTTTTAAAATCTGACTAAAAGAGTATAAAACAAGAAACAAAGCAGGCTCCGCGCTCCTTCAAAAAAGGTTTTCATAGTCTATTAAGACGTTAATTGAGTCGTTAAAAATCTCTCTCTCCCATAATTTCCCTCTCCTACTCCCCGTCCTTTAGCTTACACATTATCCCTTTTTTTAGTCCGTCAAAAGCTGTCACTCCCGAGGTGGGCGTTAGATTTTGTTAAAATTTGATAAAGTTATCTCAATTAGAGGCTTTCACTCAATTTTCCTCATATAAAATACATGGGAAAATTCAAGGCTCCTGCAAGACCTCTAAGTATTATCTGATGAATTCAGTAAACCTATTTTGTGATAAACATGAGAGTTTATTCTGACAGAATAAAGACTGGTATTCATGATATTAAGTAACACTAAATTCATGATATTAAATCGCACTGAAAAACAAACTGTACAATCAGCTGACAAAAAGCAATTTAAAAAATCGTGCGATCGTATATACATTTTCTACCATAAAATTTAAGCAAATAGTACTACCTGGTTACCAAATTTCGAATTTGTATATGTCGGAAGTTGAAAACTATTGACTATAAATGAGAGGAAAAATATTTATTTTATGAGTATAGTATTTTATATATAAGTATGTATAAAAATACTCATATAATTTCCACTTCAAATTTTCATTTTACATTCATAAAATTAAAAAAACCACGTTGAAATTACGCTGAATTTGGGGGTGATTTCATTTGCAAAATTAAATTTTTAGAGTTCGGATACACGATATTTTTACATCGCCGATGTGAAGCTTTTGCGATTCTTTGTAAAATTCAAGGTTTTATAGAATTTTTATCGCTTTGCGTTACTTTAATGCTCCTACCTTACCTTGAAGCATTTTTTTAATCTAAAAAAAATTAGAAAGATTTTTTTTCACGAAATGACACAAAATAAGGGGTAAACTATGAAAAATTGTTCAGATAACCCCGGCAAGCACCTTCTACATTATAGCATTTTCAGCCCCATCCTGCAGTTTTTTAATATTTTAAGTAAACCTCTCTCGAACATTTAGGAATATATTTAAAGATGCCTCGAGAATTGCAAATTCTTTCGTGCAAAGTTTCAGAAGTTTCTTCAATGTTATGTAAAGCCCTCTAAAAAGTTCTATTGAAATTGCTCAAAAAATACTTTGAAAATTGATTGATGACTAGTATGTTGAAATGGAGAGTGGAAGGAGTCGATTATTTTTTTAAAGCACTTGAACTGCTTCAGGAGCTCTACAAATCTTTGTTTAAATATAACTCTAATTAATTGAACAAGTATATTCACGTGGCTATATTCAATAGTCACTAATTTAGTAATAAACGATCTTGAAATGGAATTTAAATTTATGGCTGAAACGCTCCCGGTTTGCCATTATGCAGGATGGGATAGGAATAAGAGCATAATTTGCAGGAGTGGTATAAATGTGAGTGTCACGTGACAGGGGAGATCCATAACACGTGATGTAGGCGCTTTGTTACGTAAGCGAGCCAACTGGATATTCGCAGTTGAAAATAACTGCCCGATGGAGAGGCGACATATTCGCTCGCCCCTTACATAATCTCGTTCCTGGATACCTTTGAGATTGAACAAAGTCACTCGAGTAGAGACCGGGTCGAGATCATCCTCGGGGCCGTTTTTCCGATCCACGACGAAGGCGCTTGAGAGCATCGATCGAGTGAAGGCACTTGAAGGATAATCATCGTGGTCGGTGTCGATGGGATCGTAACCATTCAATGAGAGTCGGTACGCAGGGTGATAATTATTTCCACGATACCACTCTAAAGAGCAGGCTGTATTGGAGAGAAAGGGAGGTGGGTGTGCATATAGAAAGCCGGATAGTAGGAGCGAGAGGGACATATAGTACGAGAGAGAACAGCCCTTTGAAAGCAGAGCCCTACTGATTGTCAGAAAGCACTGCTTCGGCCTGATCCATGGGATGCTTACGGTTTAATTGAGTTTGCGTAGCATCCGGATGCTGTGTATAAGATGGCTTTCCACGTAGAAATTCAGAGATAATCTTCTAGGCCGAGAGCTGAGTCATGGCTGCAAATAAATCATATTTATTTTTCCAGGGACGGCGAAGTTGCTCAAAAGTCACTGCTGCTAGATACATACTAACAAGATTGTTCAATATACTCTATTAAAGTGATACGAAAAAACTTATTTTGATAAAGTTCCTTTCTTCTTTTAAATTTTATTATAGACACCCCGTCATTTTTTCGACTCCTGTTTAAAAAATTGTTTTCATGGAAAGTTGATTAGGACCTGATCTTATAGACCTTCCTGATTTGATTGTCTAGACAAAGGCAGTGCAAGTCCAGTCATTATTTTAGCATTTTTTTATTTTATCGCTCACATGTAAGGGGCCGTACATAAACTAAAATACTAATTTTGAATTATTTTTTACCCCCCGTCATTTCTTGTTGACGACCGTAGTTTTACCCCCTCCGCCCTTCCCAAAGTAACGTGGCTGAACGGATTTCACGTTTATTTTGCGTTTTTTCGCGTTTCTAGTGATTTCTGTTGCCAACATGCCTACGTGACCGTGTGGTGATCTATAAGCAGCAAATGGTAGCTCTCGAAATAGGGAAAATTGTGGTTATTTTTGATGAAAATAGGGGAATAAAAGGGGAAAAATTCTTTTAAGTAAATTCAATGAAGGAATACCATATTCAATAAAATAGGAAACACTTTGCATTCCTAAGGATTCAAGTCGGAATATATTTTATTTATAATCAAATAGTTGAGTTTTCAACAAAAAAAGATTTTCTACCAAAAGAGATCAATTTTCAATCCAAGAATACAAATTTTCAACAAAAATGTTAATTCTTAACCAAAAAAGATGAATTTTAAGCCGAAAAGGCCGAATTTTTAACAAAATAATTGAATTTTCGTCCAAAAGATATAACGTTAACGAAACATTTGATACAAGAAAGATGAATTTTCGATCAAGAAAGGTGAACTTTCAACCAAGAAAGATGATTGTTCTGCCGTTAAAGATAAAATTGTAATCCAGAAGGAAGAAGTTTCAACAAACAGTTAAATTTTTGATTTATAAGGATAAGTTTAATAATATAGTTAAATTTTTAACGCAATAATTAAAATTTTAACAAAATATTTTTGAATTTTCAACCAAATAGTTATATTTTTAACCAAAAAGATGAATTGAAAAAATATATGAATTTTCAACGAAAAAAGTTGAATTTTTGAACCAAACAAATTATTTAACTAGAAAACAGTTGATTCTTCAACCCACAAATATGATTTTTCAACAAAAATTTTAATTTTTGAATTTTCAACTAAAATGATAAATCTTCAAACAATAAGAAAAGAATTTTCACAAAGTGATTCAACTTTAAACCAAGTTGTTGATTTTTCAACAAAAAAGATGAATTTCTAACGAAGCATATAATAGTTGATATTTCAACCAACAAAGATCTAAATTGGTAACAGTTAGCTTCAACCAAAAATAAGAATTTTCAACAAAATAGTTGAATCCTGGGCCAAGACAAATTATATTTAAACCGAACAGTTGCATTGTTGACACAAAATGATTAATTATTATTAATCATAAAGATTAATTTTTAATGTAAAAGATCAATTTTCAACCAAAGAATTCAGAATTGGTTGGAGCATCAGACCGGAAATCTGAAAGATCCGGAGTTCGAATCCCAGCGGAGCTAAATAAATTTTGTCTACAACATTAAAAAGCTGTGTTTTACAACTTTAATAATCAATATTTAAACAAATATTGATTATCGACCATGTAGACAAAACACCTTAACATCATATTATTTAAATAATTCACTGGTAAAAAAACATAACATAAAGTAATAAAATTCCAATAGAAGGTTCGAGGAATTCCGGAAAATGTTCCAGGAAGGTTCCCGGAACTGGGCAAATGTCCGCGTATCAAGGGAACTTCCAAGGAAAGGTTTGGCAAATGTTCCTTAAAATTTTATTAATTATTAATTATAATGCGAAAAAATTGCACAAACATTCCCGAAACCTTCTTTTGGAACCTTCCTTGATACGCGGACATTTTCCTACTTCCAAAAACTTTTTTTGAACATTTTTTGGAATTCTCCGAACCTTCCATTCGAATGTACCAGGAATGTTCAGGGAAGCTTTTGTGCTATCCGGGTTTTTTTACTTCTTTAAAAAATTTAATTGAAAAAAAAAAATCAGTGCCTTTTATGTCTCTATCTCCCAAACCACGTGAGTCTTCGATAACGAATTATGTAAATTTCGAATCCCTTTTGAACCCTGGGGAGATGCTTTGCCATTCCGATGTAGATACCCGATAAATTGATGAAATAAATTGATTCTGAACAACATTACCATGGAAATTGGAGCCGAATATAGTCTAAACGTCAGGGACACACGCATGGGGATTTGAGAGAGAAAAGGTGTTGTTTCCTTTTTCGTTTTTTTAGGGTTTTGTAGCCCTGAGCAGAAAACCCTTATAGTTTCGGTGTCGCATTCATTTATCGTACTTTTTTATAAAAAGAGGAAGTGAGGGGAACTCCTAACTTCTTCACAACTCCTAACTTCTTCACAAATCTGAACTCCTCACTCCTAAATCCTAACATTTCACTCCTAAATCCTAACATCCCACTCCTAACTCCTAACTCCTCACTCTTAACTCCTTCACAACGCCTAAATCGTCATTCCTAACTTCTTCACAACTCCTAACTCCTTCGCACCTCCTAACTCCTCACTCATAACTCCTTCACAACTCCTCACTCCTAAATCATAATACCTCACTCCTAACTCCGAAATCCTAACTCCTTCACAATTCCTAACTCCTAACGCTTAACTCCTCACTCCTAACTGCTGAATTACAAATTCTTAATCACAAATCACAAGGAGAAAGGAAACAGGTGAAGTGAATGGAATGAGGATTGTTGAGAAAGTGAAGGGAAATGAACACAGGAAAGTAGGGGGAGTGAAGGAAGGGGAAGTAGAGGACGTGGGGGGAAATTAGGGTAGGGGAAGTAGGAGAAGTGGTGGAAAATGAGAAGAGGGTATACAGTGGAAGTGGTGGGAACAGAACTATCGGGAGTGAGAGGAAATGAGGGGGACAGACGAAGTGAGGGGAATGTGGAGAAAAGTAATGAGAGGGGGAAGCAGATAAGGAAGAAGTTGGGAAAGGAAGAAGATGCGAAAATTGAAGTTTAGAGAAGGGAAGTAGGGATGGAGAGGGGTAGTAGGAAAATGTAGGGGTTGTAGGAAATTGTAGGGGGAGTGGGGGAGAAAACTATGGGAGGGGGAGGTTCAAACTAATTTTTTTCAGACTAATTTTTCTATTTTAATTTTTTTTGAAGATTTTTCGATCACCAGAAATGCTACCCTTTGTCATTAAAGATCTTCTCAAACTACATTAGACGTGGGTTGATCCACCATCAGAGAGGATTACATTTGTTTCCTCGAAAGGGGAGAAGCGAGTGCCTCATCTTTTCTGTGTTGAGGATAGAAGGGGTCTTTGAGTTTGAATTACATGATCGGAAATCTAATATGTCTTGATTACTTGGCAGATTAATCCTTAGACAGTTATAGGAGATGAGGGTCTTCTTCTGAAATTTTGGTCAAATTGATACTTTCTTGATACCTTATATGTATAATTGTTTCATAATTCCATCAATTTCTCCAGGGTGATTGATTTCAACAAATTAATATCACACAAGAGATTTTCTTTTTTGAGGGCTACTATTTTTTTTCTGAAATTTTTTTTTGAGGTGCCAGCCATAAAATACGTAACAGCTTTTAGAGGCGGGGGGG
>JAABKJ010007545.1:34412454-34547459 GCA_011634705.1 Andricus grossulariae | reverse complement strand
TTTTTTTTTTTTTTTTTTTTTTTTTTTTTTTTTTTTTTTTTTTTTGGGGAGCACAAAAAAAAAAAAAAGAGTGTTGGGGGGGGGGGGGGGGGGGGGGGGGGGGTATTATAATACTTTTGGGGCCATGCATACATTACGTAAAGTTTTTTGGGTCTTATGTAAGATATTTTCGAGTCTGCAAATCATTACAAAAATAAAAGTTTATTATAAATTCCGTTAAGTAAATAAACGTGGAACCTCAATGAAATTAGTATCAGAAAAAAATGTGTGTAGTTCGAAATGCTAGTGTCCAGTGGGAAAATGAACTTTATTTTCTAAGCAAAATTTCCAATTTTCAAAACAAATATTTTAAAAGTATTGAAAATGAACTTCAGTTTTTATTTCAACTATTATTCTTTAGTTTATAAATTATCAAAATTTATATTTATTTGTCGCAGGCTTCACAGTCTTTGCCCTTCTTTCACTATTAAATTTTTTGTCAAGAATTCATTCTTTTTTGGTAAAAATGTTACTTTTTAATTGAAAATTTAAATATTTTTTCGCAAATTCCACAATTTTGTAAAAGTCCCCCCTTATGGTTAAAAATGAAACTATTTGGCTGACCAATCGTCTTTTCGTTTTAAAAATTCACCCTATCTTGTCGAAATGTTATCTCTTTTGGTTAAAAATGCAACTGCTTGCATCAAAATTACTTTTTTTCGATTAAAAATTTACCTTTCTGTTGAAAATTTGAATTTTCGACTGTAAAATTTAACTGTCTTCTTCAAAGTTCGTCTTTTTGACTAGAACATTAAAAAATATGGTAGAAAATTCAAATATTTGGTTTAGAAATGTACTATTTTGAAAATCTATCTTTGTTTTACAAATTTAATCTTTTTAGTTAAAAATTCAAAAGTTTTGCCGAAACTTTGTATTTTTATGGAATTTAACTATTCTAGATTAGAATTTATTTTTGGTTTCGTTCAAACACCAACTATTATATTTTTTGTTAAAAATTAATCTTTGTGGTTGAAAAGTAATTTTTATTAACTGTAACAATTGTAAATATTTCATTTTTGCTATAAAATCGATCTTTCTTAGTTGAAAAATCAACTATTTGGTTGAAAATTCATGTATTGTCCTGCAAACTTGTTTTTTTTTTACAAAATTAACCCTCTTGATTGAAAATTAAACTATTTGATTGGAAATTTATGTACTTTGTTGAAAAATCAAATTTTTTGGTAGAAATTGAATCATTTTGGTTCAAAATGCAACTGTTCGTTTAAAAACTAATCTATTTTAATTGAGAATTTAACTGTTTTGTTGAAAATTCTTACTTTTTTATTGAACCCAACTGTTTTAGATTTAAAATTTATATCTTTTTTGTTGAAAGTTTAACCATTGCATTTTATGTTAAGAATTCGTCTTTTTTGGTACTAAATTCATATTTTTGATTGAAAATTTATCTTTCTGGTCAAAAATTCAACTATTTGGTTAAAGAATCATAATTTGGTTAAAAATTCAACTGTTTTGTAGAAAACTCGTCTTTTTGGCTTGAAAATTGAAAATTTTGTATGAAATTTTTTCGTTATTAAATAAATAATCTTTCTTGGTTGAAAATTGAGCTTTAGTCGAAAATTCGTCTTTTTTATTTAAAAATTCATCGCTTTTGGTATAAATTTAATCTTATTGGTCGAAAATTCCAGATTCTGATAGAAAATGAATCTGTTTTGATTTGGATGACCCCAAAATAAATTAAGGAAAAAAATGTTGTCAGAAAAAATTTTTGATGGAACTTCAAAGGACTTCACAAATTTCAAGGGATTTTACGAGATTGCAGAGAATTTAAGAGATTAAAAATTTTTTAAATCTAAATACAGGAAGGCAATAGATTTTTATGGGATTAGAAGGAATTTCTAGGTATTTTTATTAATGTTACAAAATTTAAAGAATTTTATATAATTTCCGAGAATTTGAAAGATTTTATGGGACCTAACCAATTTTAGTTGATTTAAACAATTTAACGGGATTTAACAGATTTAGATTTGAGAGTGTTTTAAAAGATTGCAAAAATTTCTCAAAGATTTAAAAAGATTAAAATAAACAAAATTTTAAGATATCAAGTAGAAGATATAAACATATTTCAAGAATTTTGTAAATTTCAACGGATTTGTAAGCTTTTCAGGGATTTCAAGGGATATTATTGGATTTCAACAAATTTCAGCAAATTTGTAGAGAATTTTACATATTAAATAAAATTAAATAAAATTACAATGTATTTTCCACTTATTTGAAAGATTTCAAGGGATTGCAAAAGATTGGAGAAATTTTCATGAATTTCAAAATATTTTGAAGATATTATGGGATTAATTAAAATGAAATGTCACGGAATTTCAATAGATTTATGCGGGTTTTCAAATATTTTATAAGATTTGAAAGATTTTAAGGTATTTAAAAAATTTCAGGATTCAACTTTAAAGATTTTGAGAGATATCAGAAGATTGTAAAGAATTTCAGGCGATTTCAAATATAAGAATTTTTTTAGGGGATTTCAACGGATTTCTAGAGAACTTTAGGGAATAAATAAATAAAATAAAATTTTAAAAGATTTCTAGGGATTTGAAAATTTTCAAGACATTTTTGTACATGATTCAAACATATGAACGAGTGTTTCAAGCAACCAAACTAAATAAAGAAAATTTAATAGGATATAATAAAATTTGAAGAGATTTTATGAGATTTCAACGGTAACCTAGAAGAATGTGATTCAACGATTTCTATAGAACTTAAAGTTATAAATTAAATTAAATTTTAAGGAATTTCATGGGATGGCAAAACATTTTCATACCCTTGCTGGATCATTCTGGACTTTCGTATTTCGCAAACCATTAAAAAACCATAAAAAGTAAACATTCAAGTTAAAAAAAAATATACAAAGGAAAATCGAAATGTTCTCGATCGAGAGAAAACTGTAAAATTCATTTACATTTCTGGAACATCAGTGCTGGAACATTATCATAAAAAGATACTCGGTTAGATTTTCGAGTGACATTATCGGCCACCTGCTGTTCCTCCATGGGGGTCATCGATTCTCTAAATTGCAACTGGAGAATCGTAAACGGATTGTCTGATATCCCAAAATTGAATAAAAAATCTATAAAATTTAATTTCACATTTCCAATAAAAAAGTGATTCGTGGGTTTAAGAAAATAGTCTACATACGATTTTTTGCAAAAACGTATTTTGTTAAAAAGTTGCAGTCATGGAATGTTTCGGTTTTTCTTGACATTTTTAAAACTGACTCAAATTTATCCTCAAATTCGGAAATATATTTTGAAATTCGAATAAAATGATGAATTTTCGATAAACAAGATTAATATTTGACCCAAGTAGGAAAAGTTGTTAACTAAAAAGTGGATAGCTACATTTTCAGATAAAAAAATTAATTTTACACCAAAAAACAAATTTTTAATAGAATAGTTAAATATACAAATAAATAGTTTAATTTAAGCGGAATAGTTTATTTTCTACCACAATTATTAAATGTCGAACCAAAAATATGAATTTTCCACCAAAAAGTTACGTTACGAGCAAATAGTTAAATTTTAAACTGAAATGATGAATATTGAACCAAAAAAAAATGAATTTGGTACAAATTAGTTCAACTTTCATCCAAGTAGCTAATTGTTTAACAAAGAAATATAATTCTCAGCTAAATAGTTAAATATGCAACCAAAGAAATGAATTTTTAAATAAAATGATGAATCTTCAACCAAAAAGATGTATTTACTACCATAAAGGATGAATTTTTGATGTAAAAGGTCGAATGTTCAACAAAATACATGAATTTTCAACCATTAAATTGAATTTTCAAATTGGAAAATAATTAGTTTTTAACCAAATTAGAACAGCTAAACAAAAAAGATCAATTTCCCACCAAAATGAAGGAATTTTCAATAAATTACAGGAATTTTCTGCCAAATAGTTAAATTTTCAACCTATGAAAGGAAAATTCTAAACCAAGAATTGGACAGCTACATTTTCAGATAAAAAAATTAATTTCACACCAAAAATAAAACGAATTTTCAACAAAATGGTTCAATTTTCAATCAAAGAGATTTAATAAAAGATATATATAATATACTATTTATTATTATTATTTATTATTATTATTAATATATATATATATATATATAATTGTCCGCGATTGCTTATTAATTATTGTAACCATATTCAGCAGAAACCCTTGGTACAGGGACCCTCTATCCGCAACTCGAGGACGTGTTCGGTGGCTTTGTCATAGGCCCTTCGGTTCGATTCCTTAGGAATCAAAACCGAAACCAAATGGGGGCTCGTCCTATGTATAAGGTTGAACATTTTTATCATTACTCATATTACGCAGAAAAAAGTTAGACTTATTTTCAGCAAGATTTTCGCCTCGATTTGAGTCCTACAATCGAGACAATAGACGAACTATTAATAACAATTGTGAGCTAATCTAAAAATATAACGTCTTTCGTATCTCAGACGTCACAGCCCAAAACTATATGAAAACAGTGGAAGTAGTTTGATTTTTTATAAAAATAGGGAAGTACGAGTAATAATAAATAATAATAAAATATTCAGTTCTTTTAAGTAAATGCAGCGGATTTACCATATTTTCTGCAATATGGAATAATTTAAATTCCTAATATTCCAAGCAAAAATACATTGAATTTTTAACGAAATAGTTCATTTCCAACCAAAAAAGACAAATTTTCGAGCAAGTAGTTGAGATTTCAAGCAAAAAAGACGATTTTTCAACAAACTCGTTCAATTTTTCATCATATAGCTGCACTTCCAACCTACAAAGATGAACTCTCAAACACAAGGAGAAATTTACTAACAACAAAAAAATGGAATTTTAACCCTAAGCAGTTGCATTCTCGAACAAATACTGGAATTCGTATGCCAAAAAGAATATTTTTTTAGGAGACGTTCGAATTTTCAACATAAAAGTTTATTTTCAATCAAATTAGAATATTTTTCTACTAGAAAATATGACTTTTCAATAAAAAAAATACGAATTCTTGTAGAAAAAAAGAAATGTTGATATTTCAACAGAAAAATATTTTTATTTTTAATTAAAAACAGTTTAATTCGACCAATCAAGATGTATTTTTCATAAAATAGTTAAATTTTCAAACAAAAAAAAGAATCTTCAACCAAAAGAATGAACATTTTTACAAAATAGTTTAACTTTCAATAAAGCAGTTGAAAAATTTAATAGTTGATATTTCAAGTAAAAAATACTTTTATTATAAATAAAAAACAGTTGAATCCTACCAAAAACGCCGAATTTTCAACAAAATAGTTGAGTGATTGAATCCTCAACAGAAACAGACGAGTTTTCAATTAATCAGTTGAATATTCAACAAAAAAAGTTTCCTTTCAACTGAGAAAGATGACTTTTTAACCAGAAAAGATGAATTTTTAATCCAAAAACGTTGAATCCTGAAAAAAATATAATACATTCGGAGCTCTCAATACGACCGCTCTGAATAAGACCGCTTCCCCTCATCCTCGCTCGAGCTCGCCGAGGCGCTTCCCCCACTCTCACGCTGACTTCTCAATTCCAGTCAGCCGCTCCCAATAGTTTCGCCGTAGAAATCGCAATTTTTATAGTTTTTAGGAGAGTTTTTTTTTGTATTATCCAAACATATCGAATATTTATTGTGATATTTTCATATTTTATAATATTTTTCGATATTATATTTAGATAATATAAAAAAAGTCTCATAAAAACCATAAAAATCATGATTTCTACGGCGGCACTATTGGGAGCGGCTGGATGGAATTTCGAAGTGAGCGTTAGAGTGGGAGAAGCGCCTCGGCGAGCTCGAGCAAGAATGAGGGGGAGCGGTCTTATTCGGAGCGGACTTCTTGAGAGCTTCGACTGTAGTTGATATTTGAACTACAAAAAAATTCATTTTTAACCAAATACTTCAAAATAGTTCAATTTTTAGTTAAAAAATTAACTAATTTTCAGCCGAAAAAAAAGGAATTTTCAAAGAAATATTTAAATTGTCAAACACCAAGATGAATCTTGAACCAGAAAAAATTAATTTTTAACAATATAGCTCATTGTTTACCCAATTAGTTGAAATGCAATAGTTGATATTTCATCCAAACACGATTTTAAGCTTACAAAAAGCAGTTAAATTCTATGAAAAAGGTGAGTTAAAAAAATGAATCTTCAAACAAAACAGAGTAATTATTATCAACCAAGCAGTTAAATTTTGAAACAAATGTTTGAATTTTCCACGCAAAAATATTAAATTTTAACAAGAAAGGTAATTTCTAATGAACACCACTGCCATTTAGTGATTGTGAATTCTCCTTTGTTAGAGCTCTTTCGGCTTTAACGAACACATTCTCATCACGTATCTCGTGCTTCGCACTCGATTTGATCTAAAACCTTATCTTTTCAACCTTATGTTCAACACTTTCATGTGAAATATATATGTATATGCAACTTGTATCGCTTTTCCAAAAATTTAATTTGTTTATTTTCAAAGGTTGTTTTTAAAATTTTAATTAAAAATACGCACCCTAGCGTAATGTGATTTTGAGAAAATTTATAGATATACTTTAGGCGAAAAATTTTGTTTAATTTTCTTTATTTTTTACGATTGAAAGAAAATCTACTCGTCCTATCTGAAAATTATCAATGACAAATTTTTTAATCCTTTTTGGGTGAATAACTTTTGTTTATATTGTTTTTTTTTCGTACCTTGTGCCGATTTTCCACAAATCTAAGTTCTGTATTTTTAATGTTATTTGTTGCGATTAAAACAAAAACTGTGCATAATATTAAAAAATGATTGATAACAAATTTTTGGGTCTTCATTGGATGAACGAAATTGGTTTTATCTGTTTTTTTTTTCATAGCTTCTGTTGTTTGTCCAAAATATTTTTTATTTTCAATGCTGTTTTTTACGAATTAATGATTATAAACAGATTTGCAGATCTGTTCTGAATGCACATTATTTCAATTGACCTTTTTTCGCATCTTGCATAGGTTTACCGCAAAATGGAATATTTTATTTTCCATTATTTTTTTGTGTGATAAAAATTTGAATATTCGATTTTTCAAGAAAATTCAGAAAGTTGTAATGGCAATCTTATAGGGTGTACAAAAGTCAACGCTTTTCTCGTCTTGAACTGTACAAAGGTTTTCTGCTAAATATGGTTACAATAATTAATAAGCAGTCCCGGATAATTGTCCAGGGATGGTCCCGAAGGAATAACCCCCAGGCAGAGGCGTGAAAAACGTGCCGAAAGCTGTATGGCACCTGGGTGAGGAGTCTCATACGGTGACGCTGGGATATCAGGCGACCTCTCAGAGTGTGCAGACTTATCTTTATATGCGGGGCTTTACAAGCGATTTCCGTAGTTGCTCGTGGCAACAGCAATGATAACACCAAACATAGTTATAGTAAGTGTGGCTGCCGAAAACGGGTCGGACAACAACGCCAACTATCGTAGAGTTGGGAGAGCCAATCAAGACGGAGTCAATGCAATGGACCAGCAGAATCTCATTACTTTTAAGCGGACGGATTCGACTTAGGGACGACCTGCTGGAGTGCTATGATACCAGTGCGGCACCTGAACGAAAAGGTTACATGGCACGACTGCATACTCTGTGGTGCGAGAAACACCCAGTGCTCTCGCATTTTTAGCATAAACGTCAGAGAAACCGTGCCGAGGAACTCCGGAAAAGGGATTATATAAGCGGAGCGCCTACTCAACTGCAGCCAGAACAAGCTGGCAACAGAGAAAGAGAGGCGACACTGAGACCAACCGCGAGCAGGCATCCAATAGAGAAAGAGCCATGTTTCAGGACCCGAAAAACATCAATATTCAAGTTTTTCTCAAGCCCAAAGATCTGACCAAATTGGATCACGAGTTTTGTGGAGATTTTTCCGAAGAATCCGACCTCTAGACTATCAATTGTAGTGTGTATAATGCAGCGACGGCTTTAGAAGATGCAAGCCGTCAAACAAAACCAACGGTTAATCATAAGAGCAAAATACGAATGCATCAACTCATCACAAAGATAGTTTGGGCAAGCTAGTACGAATGCCGTATTCAATGTGTGATTGACTACATGACATCTGTCCGTACTTTCACTACCAAGGTTCGACAATTCGCGCGCGAACTGAGGATTCGTTATCACACACTCTACAAGTAAAAGTTACTGACCATCAGGCAGAATATTGTTGACAGAATACGAGTACTATTCAAAGCCAGGAGAAGTCTAGAGCGGAGAGAGAGGTGGATCGGAGAAAATTAATCGTTTTTGTCTGACCCATCTCGACTCTTCCAAGACTCTCCAGTTACTGTCGTCCACCCGCCCACACCAGTACAGGCCGAAGCATTTTGGAGCGAACTCTACGAAGTTCCGCACCCACTGAAAGAAAACTCAAAAAATATAAATAGCTTCAAGGAGCTGTGCAGTGCCCTCATATCACCGAGGAGGTAAAAATAGTATTAAGAGGCTTGAAGAACTACTACGCTCCAGGACAATATGGTATCAAGACCTTCTGGTGGAAGAAGTTTCCTTAAACCCACCAGCATCTGGCCCGTATTTCAAACTCATATCTAAAGTCGGCAGAGCCTACTTCGGTGTGATTGGTGCAAGGGCGCACAGTGCTCCTACCGAAGACGGACAACTTAGCTGACCTGGATTGATTACCGGAAAGCTTTCAATTCAACCTCCCATAGACTTATCATCTATCTGTTGGAAAGCCCAAAGGTTCATCTACACATCGTGAGGTGCATAGGCAGATTAATGCTGCTTTGGACAACCAGATTTACTATCATCTGAAAAACATCGCTTGATCACTAACAGTGTCACCTTTTAGAGAGGTGTGATTCAGGGCGACACCATGAGCCCAATCCTCTTTTGCCTCACATGATTGCTACTATCTTCCGCACTTCATAATTCCCAAGGATATAATTTCTGCGGCAAATCTGGAAATCGAAAGCATGATGTCACTGATGTTGTGACAGGGTAAAAATTACCTGTCACATGTTGAAAGGTTCAACATAACCTCTCACCGGCACCGGATGTAATAGGCATCCTCTCCTTCTGCTAGCGGTTCGGAACGAGAATCACTCCACAGGGGCACTTTCGGCACGACACTGAATCATTTTTTTATGCGTCTCTTTTTTTTGGTTTTCTTTTATATATATTTATCCTGCGTTATCGAGAACAACGGACAAGAGCGAGATTGACAGCTGAGTATCGATAACAACAACAATCAAGTCGGAATCCACTGGTTACTCCTACTCACAAGACAGAAAGAGAGGCAGGTAGCACACAAGCAACCTGTCCTTTTCTGGCCCATCGATGCAGCGATACGGCAAGACAGAATTAGAGGGTAGTGCCGTACAAAACAAGTGTCCTTTTCTGGCCCATCAATTCAACGACTATCGTGAGGAAGTGGGAGACTAAGAGGAATCGAATGCCAACTATCCTCCTCTATCTGAAGTTTGACAGGAAAGGCACCACCATTGCGTCTCTTTGATCGTTCTCAAAGTCCATACCGGAAGCCCTGGAAATGGGAGAGGGCGCACAAATCGGGTGAAACTAATCCGAGAAAACTTCGAAATCTTCTTACTATCATTTATATTTGAGGATTCTGAGTGGGAATTGTAAATTAAGAATTAGGATTCCACTCAGAATCGTAAGGATTTAACATTAACAAAGTTCTCTTCTGTTTTGGCGGTAGAATCTCGTTACCCCTTTCAGTAAGATGGCGGCCGTGGATGAACCAGGATGGCTGTGATTGGCGGATGGCATCGGGGCACGACGATACGATGCTCAGATTGGACAACGCGAACCGGATGACCAAGCGAACCTGCCGACTATGCGTTACGCGTCTCATCATTCTCGCTCAGAACTCTCGTCAAGTCAACACTAAAGAAATTTTTTATACGAGAAAACTAAAATTTGAAGAAAAAAAAAACGCTCAGCCAGCTTTCTCTAAGTGCCGCGAGAAGTATTTCTTGTCTCCGTACGTTATTTTGATACTTCTTTTTTTTTTTTGCAATTTCGGTAATCAACTTCGAAAATGATCTCGGTAATTTCGGTTTCCCTTTCCTTTTGTGATTTCCTCCTTTCATGAGGTGAAAACCGAGAAGTTGAACTTCTCGATTTTTCTACGCCACGTGTTAGTTCGTTCGTGAATTCCATTTGGATATTTGCGAATTTCGCGTTTTGGCCGGTAAACGCGTAAAATCTTTTTTTGTGTGATTTGTTCGAGTCGTAACTCGTCGTCGGTAGTAGTGTTTAAAGCTTAACGAATTTGCGAAGCGACCACGAGTTTACTTTAAAATGGTAAGATTGGGGAACTCGTATATTCCTTCAAAGAATTTTAGCTTATGGTAATGTTTTAGCCACGTGGCTCCGCTAGGTAGAATTTTTTTTCAGATGGTGCCGGAATGCCGAACGATTTAGGTTAGTTTGTAAAATCACGATTTTGTTACGTCATTATGTTAACATGATTTTGCTTACGGTTGCTCGAATAATCGGAGTTTAAAGTTCAACTCGAGATGGATAAAAAATTGTCTTAGACCGGAATTCCAAAATGTTATTAGGAAAGTTTCGGGATACTTTTGATATCTTGTAACCTGCGAAAAATTATTGTATTGGGTATTGGAAATATTGAATATATTGGACATTAAACAATTATTGGAAAATTGCTTCGACTAATAAAAGTTCGATCTTACTTCTCTGGTGAATCATGTGTTGATTTCATAGATATTTGTAGGCTAGGAGAACCCTTACCCTTCAAGTACATTTTAATGTCAGGTCTAAATAATGGTATTTTAGCTTGAGCCTATCTTGCCTAGTTTTCTTTTCCATTTTTTTCAGCTTAGCTAGGCACTGGACATGAGGACTGAGTTGAGGCAGGCCAAAACTTCCTTTTTGAGTAAGGATATTTCTAACGGGCACAAATATCTTTACGAAGCTCTTTTTCGTTGTGATTTATTTAGTAAATTCCGAGAACAAGGAAAACAGACAGTGGGACTGTTGCAAATCAATCGAACTATGGGAGCTGTGAACAAAAACAAACAATATGGTATTACTTTCAAATATTTGAATAGACAATTATCAAACTTATAATTGAACATGACTTTAAAACTGCAGAATTTCTTCAATAAAAATCTTTGTGTGCCAGGTTCATCTTGGTCTGAATATTTGGATTCCCAATGCAAAGTGAGATAGTATTGATGTGTAAACATCTTAGACCTCGATATGGGGAGTCGCGCTTGAGTCGAGTGAAACCATGTCTCGAAAGTGTAACGCAAGCCTCTGACACACGCGTTATGTCATGTGTCAGAGACCGGATGCTTGCTTCTCTTCATCAACTCAAAAGATTAAAAAGGATTAAAATTTGATATTTTTTCAAACAACTTCTAATAAAATTAACATATACCTGCCTTTCGTTCATGCCCATAACACGGGTACTTTTATCACCTTTCATGCAATAATTGAAAGACAATTTACAGTTTATCATTATTAAAACTAGGGTACATATTAAACCTATTGGAAAATAGACGTCTGGAAACTTTTGCACGGCATTACATATAGGAGAAAATTAAATTTTATTCTCCTACATATACGTGAGTTATTATTTGCTTTATGTAACATTTCAATTTCAGTTAACGTTTACCGAAGATGTTTACACTTAAATCTGTCTTGGGTCGTAGTTTAGGACGCACGTGATGTTTTTATTATAAACTCGAGCAACACGGCGTCCCTGTTTGCTCGAAATGCAGCTAGATCAGTATTTGGGGAGGAAGTCTTGGTGAGAAGTTCAGTAACTGGCAAATCGTCCAACAGGGCAACCATAAAGGAAATGAGAGACCAGCTCGATCCCACTAAAGTAATGGCCATTCAAAGTACGTCTCCTTTTAAGATTATAAATACACAACTTGGGGTCTAATTCCAAGTCTAATACAAAAAACTTTTGTTTTCCTAGAAGAAAATAATTAATTTATATTGAAGGCGCTATTGAGTATTGGGCCACAAAGAAATTGAGGCCACCATTGAATACTGTCAATGTGCAGCACTACAGGGACCTTACTCCGAAATTCGTAGGGAAGTTTTGCAATGATTTGAGAGCACCTCATAAAAAGAAGAAAAATGGTAAGAGCAAGTTTCATGTTTGTTAAACATTGAAAATTCAATTTTTAATCCCTATCCAAAACCGATTTTCAAACCCCATGAAATTTTAGTCTCAAAATTCTCGCCCGATTTGCAAGGAATCGACTGACTTTTTAGCCTAATACTTAAACTTAACTTAAACTTTATATCTCGAAATCAGGTTTTTATTTAATTGTTTATCACTTGTTTGGCCTCAATTAACCAGTACTTCAGCTCAGGAGTGCACGTCTCTTTTATTTATAAGTGGTGTTTTCCGTTGTACAGAATATTTTTTCGTTCTTATGAAAAATTTTCCTTTAACTGTGTTAATAATCTGTTAGATGTTATTGTTCCACTTTTGATTGATCTTCAGGTTTCATTGATTATAACATGGTTTCCACCCTATGATTATTCTCCTGAAAGTTTTCCCTCTGTTTTTGTATTTCGGGCGCTACCTTTTCGTTGGACTAGGAACTCAGGTAGTAGCGTGAGGCTTCTTTTTTTGAGCAGGCATGATAAACTTACTTACTGACTGTGGGATGGTTTGCAACATTGCAAACGCCTCGAGACAGGCTTTCAGGCATGACAGACATATTGATGATGGATTGTTTGCAACATTGGAAACGCCTCGAAATAGACTCTCAGGCATGACACAATTACTCACTGACTGTGTGATTGTTCTCAATATTGCAAACGTCTCGAGACCGGCTCTCAGGCATGACAACCACAATGCTGGTGGATTGTTTGCAACATTGCAAGCGCCTTCACACAGGCTCTCAGACATGGCAAACTTACTTACTGACCGTGTGATTGTTTGCAACATTGCAAACTTCTCGAAACAGGCTCTCAGTCATGACAACCACAATGCCGATGAATTGTTTGCAACATTGAGAGCGCCTCGAGACAGGCTCTCCGGCATGACAAACTTACTCACTGACTGTGTGATTGTTTGCAACATTTGAAACGCCTCGAGACAGGCTCTCAGCAGTGATGCCAATGTGGGCGCCTTTTGCCACTGCGCTTGCGATCTTGGTGTGATCACTCCATCGGAGAAAACTGTGGATCAAAAATTGGCATCATATCCAGTGGCTTCCCTTAGTGGATCCAAAGTTCATTGTACCCCAACCCATCGATGTGCTCTTAGGCGCTGATGTTTACGGCTCACCTCTTCTAGATGCAATTCGTCAAGGATCACGAAAGGCTCCCGTCGCCTTTCGATTCGTTTTCGGGCGGGTTGTGATTGGTCCAGTCGGATTCTCTACACGTTTAGATGAATCGGGTCATTCCAGAACCGCGATGACGTTAATTGTTCGCCAAAAGGACAACCTTGCTAGCCTCCTGAAACGATTCTGGGAATAAGAGGAAGTAAAGGTTCCCCCGTTGATTTCTCCCGAGGACCAGGAATGTGAGCGAGCTTTCACGGACGGACATTGACGCGACAACACGGGCAGATACATCGTACGCCTCCCTCTTCGACAAGCCTGTATCCGCACATTAAGAGTGTCTCTGCTGAGATTAGAATAATAAAAATAGAATAGAAATCCACGGTTTTAGGGATGCCAGCAAACATGACAATGCCGCTGTAGTTTACGTCCGAGTGCCTTTCTCACAGAGAACCTGCAATGCACAACTTATCACATGCAAGGATCGCGTCGCACCCGTCAAAACCATCACTATCCCTAAACTGGAATCTTGCGCTACTGCGCTTGTGGTTCGATTGATTAATTCCGTACGCGAGGAATTGGAGCTTTCTCATGTGGTCACCTACGCTTGGTCAGACTCACGAAGCGTTTTTGGTTGGATTCAAACAGATGATCCTTCCCGTTGGCCGATTTCTGCCTCCAATGGAATTTCGGAGATCTAGCGAACTCTTTCTAAAGCTTTTTAGCGCTAGATAACCACAAAAGCAAATCCAGCTGATAGTGCCACTCGAGGAATGGATCCTCGAGCTTTAGCTCAGCAGAGTCTGTGGTGGAATGGCCCCGAATAGCCTTCACCGAGTGATGTTTACTGGTCAGCGTTCCATTGTCACGATGAAGCTTCTCCGACTGACCCGTCCCAAGGAAACTATAAGGAATTTGAGCAGCAGTCAATTGCGGTTCTTCACACACATTGCAAGCTTTCTACGATCAGCAATCTCTCTTCATTGACTCGTCTAACAAGAGCGGTTGCACGTTGCCTGCTTTTAAACTTCTTCTTAAGCCTGCTATGGAGTGTTTTTGAACTAATGGATCAGCGCATGCATGAACGCAGAACATTGGAAAAAATTCCCGGAGTAACAACTTCGGATTAGGAACTGAGCTACATCACTTACTGGCGTCTTATCCAAGCAATGCGTGACCAGTTTTGAAACCGCTGATCTCAGGAGTGCATGGACATGGCTTTTAGGACGGGTAACGAATCTTAGTCCCGGACAGGATGGACTTGTGCCATCTGCCACTGTTAAAACTTCTTTTGGAACCTACAATCGTCCCATCGTCAAATTGTGCTGATTGCCAGTCGTCCGCTGACTCTATGTGGCCAATTGTGCTCCATGGCGGGCGAAACTGAATTTTTTAATTATACATGGACATTTATCGCGTGCGTCATGGCGGGAGGCACTAAACTCTTGACCTTCGTACCTTCATTCTGTTTTTGAGTTTCGCGAGCTACCTTTTCGTTGGAGTGGGAACTCAGGTAGTAGCGTGAGGCTTCCTTTGTTGAGCAGTTTCGAACCCTTTTTCTGCTCAGTTCTGTTTCAATCAAGATGTAGGCTAGTATAACCATTTTGGCTGTTGCAATGATTTAAAATTAATTATGCTTCTTCTAGATAATTTAGGCATTTGAGTCCTTTAAATGCAAAGACAGTGTTTCTTTAATTTTCGATTACTTGTTCAGTGATTTCCCAAAACGATCGTCTTCTGGTGTTGTATAAAGTGACGAGGCGGATGACATATTACTTCCGGTCACGTGGGGATCGATCGTTCGGTGAACGATCGTGGTCGTAGCTTCCGCAGGCTACATCTTTGCCAATCTTCTGAACAACCAAAATCTTTTTGTGGGCACAAAAGGAGTGCTTTATTGGATAGGCTCAGGTACTCGTATCCCGGATTAAATCGATAAAAGGTATTTGGAAGTTAATAATAACGGTGATAAATTGTCTTGTCCTTTTTCGTTGACTTTAACATGCCCGAACATGACTCCTTCGCTATCTCACGCCAGTCCGTCATTAATTCAAAACATGCTGGTTATCTACTTGTGTAATTAGAGCCATTTCTCTCCCTTTTTCAGTTTCTTTGACAGAAAGCCAAAACAGATTGTTCATACCGAAGAGATTGCTCAGACTGAAGAAGAAGAAGAAGATGAAAAAGAAGAGATTGCTTACATCAAAGAAGCTGAAGACAAATCGACGGTGTGTATTTTATATAATTTTTTTTTCCGAAGTGAAACTTATTTTGGGACGGGAGTGAATTTTTGAACGGCAGTGAATTGAAAAAAACGACCAAACGTACGACCGGGCAGGGTCTGGATCGAGAAATCTCTCTTTTCTTCTTACTTTTCCCGTGTCCCTTTTCATGTTCTTTCTCTGTTCTGAGCCTCCCTTTTGTGTGGCGATTCGCAATAGCTCGAAAGACTTCTCTTCGAAATCTCCACCCTCTCTATAAACTCTCTTACTATGCAATCTTCTCAAAACTCATGATGATTCCTTACGAAAAATTTCAAAATTATTCCATCAAAGTTTGACTTCTGCCGTGTGGCCTAACTGCCACATACTGTTTTTTCTACAATTTCTAGTTTTTAGTTTAAAGGATGTCTAGCAACCTTGAAAACCTGACATTCTCTTTCATTACGGCAAGCCCACTTTTTGCAAAATTTTGCCGCATTTTTTATTTCTTTAATAGCAATTTGGATGGATAAAACCAGAACCATTGCTCATGAATGGCTAGTTAACGAACTTTTTCTTTCTTTTTATGCCCTAAAAACAAGACGTGTGCCAAAGCTCAATGCAATCTGATGAGAATGTAAATTTTATTCCAAATATTGGATTAAAAATACATAGCCTTTTTAATTTTTAATTATTAATTAATTTTAATTCTTAATAACGTCTAATGCATGACAGTATTTATGATTACTTTTTAATAAAAATTTACTTCATAAATACTTTATATACAGGTTTATTAGACATGGTACACTCTAACACTTTGGAAAAAGTATGCCTAATGTCATATCTATGTTTTTCTTTAATTACAGGAAGACGAAACTGAAGAAATTGCCTGATGACGCTTCGAATGTTTTCGCTTTCAAGTCGTTCAAGTGTTTTTAGACAATAATAAAAATTTTGAATGAGGATTTTAAAAATCCTGTAGCTTTAAAAGCGAAATTTATTTTAAAGTACTCATTACTTACATCATTCAATTTTCTTGGGAAAAGTATTTTAGCATCACGTGTCGGTCATGATAGGATAGGTAGAAATGTCAGGATGGTTAGCATAGTTGGTACATATTTACATGTAAATACATGCAACTTTTTGACAAATATTCTAAACGTCAAAGTAAGTTTTAAATGTATGATTAGTATCAATTTTTTTCAAATGTAGAATGCATTTGCGCAATTATTTATAATCTTCTTATCACTTGAAGACCTTTCAGTTTCATAAAATAAAATAAAATGTCCAAAATTCTGGGGTTAGAGTAGCCTATTCTAATCAGATCGATCTGGTTCATTTACCTCAAATTGTGGATATTTTATTTTTTATGTCGAAAAACTGAAATGTCTTCAACCGACAAAAGGATTAAACATAATTGCGCATATGTATTCTCCACTTGGAAAATATTACTATTCATAAATTTATAACCTACTTTTACGTTTAGAATATTTTTTTCCAAAAAGTCGTATGCATTCACATGTAAATATGTACCAACTATGCTAACCTTCCTGAAATTTTCACCTATCCTATCATGACCATGACGTTATACTAAAATACGCAATCGCCTCAGATTAGAAAGGGTGCTAAATTCAAATGACAAAAGATATGTCTAAGTAATCAAAACTTTCGGCATCAAACCGTATATATATATTTAAACAAGTATATATTTAATTTATTCCAGAGTGTATTTGCGAAAAATATTTGTATTATGATAAGTACATACCTATTTGCGGTGCTAGTCACTCAAAAGTAAGTTCTTTTATAAGAAAATAATATAAGTACCTGCATAAAAAAAGACTACGAGTGATTAAGTGTTACAAAGGATCAGGCGGTATAAGAGAAAAATGTCTTCCTACTTACATTTTACGTTATCTCTTAAATTTGTAAACGCCTAAATAGCTAAACTTATTTAAAAATATGTATATGTGCCTCCCTGTCGAAAGTTTCGGATAGAAATTTATTCCGAAACCTGTATCCAAACCAGTCATATGAAAGTTCTTAATATCGCTCGATCGAAATCGGTTAAAAATAATTCCGACTCAGTCCGAACCAAATTTTCAATCCGAGTTCGGGTTGAGTCGGATTGATTTTTACCGATTTGTATCGATCAAAATGGTAACATTTTTTTTGATTGGTTCGGATACCGATTTCGAAATTAATTCCTATCCGAAACTTTCGCCAGGGGTATTTGCGAGAGTTTAAGCGGCCGGAGAAAATCTCCAAAGTATTAATGAGTATATGTACCTATTTGTGGTGCTAGTCATTTTACATAAAGTTCTCTTATAACGAAATAATTAAAGTATATATGTCACACTATTTCATTGAACTGCACCGTCCAACTCAGACTGTAATCAGTCCGCCGACCTCGGACTAGGTTGGATTCAGTACGATAGAAATCCTTGTTTCGAATTCTGATTCAGTTGGATAGGAATCATTGGTTCAATCTCGGATTAGATCGTATTTAAGCGGATATGAATCCTTGGTCTGAGCTCGGATGCAGTCAGATAGGAATCCTTGTCCTGAGCTCGTATTCATATTGAAAGGAATCATTGTTTCGACCTTGGATTAGAGCGGATTTAGTCGGATTAGAATATTGGTTTCAACTTCGGATTCAGTCGGATAGGAATCCGTGGTCAGAGCGCGGATTTAGTTGGATAGGAATCCTTGTTTTGACCTTGGATTCAGTTGGATTGGAATCTTGTTTCAACCTCGGATTAATTCGGATTCAGATGGACAGGAATCTTTGTTTTGACCTCGGATTAGTTCGGATTCCGTCGGAAAAGAATCCTTATTTCGACCTCAGATTGGATCGGATTTTGTCGGATTGGAATCTTGGTTTGAACGACGGATTAGTTCGGATTCAGTGGGATATGAGTCCTTTGTCTGAGCTCGGATTAGTTCGGATCCAGCTGGATAGGAATCCTTGATTTGGCCTCGGATTAATTCGGATTCAATCGAAAAGGAATCCTTATTTTGACCTCGAATTAGATCCGATTGGAATTTTGATTTGAACCTCGGATTAGTTCAGATTCAGTTGGAAAGAAATCCACATGTTGACTTTGGATTAGATCGGATTCAGTCGGATTGGAATCTTGGTTTAAACCTCGAATTAGTTCGGATTCAAATGGATAGGAGTACTTGTTTTGACCTCGGGTTAGTTCGGATTCAGTCGAAAGCAATCCTCATTTCGATCTCGGATTAAATTGGATTCAGTCGGATTGGAATCTTGGTTTGAACCTCGGATTAGTTCGGATTCAGTTGGACAGGAATCCTTGCTTCGACCTCGGATTAGTTCGGATTTAGTGGGATAGGAATCCTCGGTCTGAGCTCGAATTAGTTCGGATTCAGTTTTGTAGGAATCCTTTTTTTGACCTTGGATTAAATCAGATTCAGTCGGACTGGAATCTTGGTTCCAAGCTCCGATTAGTTCGGATTCAGTCTGAAAGGAATCCATGGTCTAATCCCGGATTAGTTCAGATTCAGTAGGATAGGAATCGCTGGTCTAAGCTCGGACTAGTTGGGATTCAGACGGATAGGAATCCGTGTTCTGAGCTGGATTGGTTCGGATTCAGATGGATAGGAATCAGTGGCGTGAGCTGGATTAGTTCGGATTCAGTTGGAAAGGAATCCTTCTTTCGACTTCGGAATAGATCGGATTCAATCGGATAAGAATCTTGGCTTCAACCTCGGATTACTACGGATTCAGTAGGATAGGGATCATTGGTTCAATCTCGGATTAGATCGGAATAAAATTGATGGGTGCGGATACAGATTCCAGAATAAAACTGATTCAGTCGGATAGATATTTTTTTCTATCCGAAACTATCGCCAGGGATAGGCAGGAAAATTATAGGGGGATTACGCTAATGAGTACGGCGTGAAAAGTATACGCGATATGGTGTTGGCGGGTAGGCAGTGGAAGGATATTGAGGGTAAAGGCATATTGCCGGAGAACCAGGCGAACTTCAGGGAGGGCAGGAGCACTATCGAAAATATTTACGTCTTGCAGCACGTGGTGGATAGAAAATTAGCGAAGAAGAGGTCGAAAGAGTACACATTTTTTGTGTATCTCAAAGGCGCGTTTCCTTCGGAAGGTTGTGAGATGCGATGAAGAAGAGGGGAGTGGAGAAAGGCCTGATCTAGAGGGTAAGGGAGGTATATGAAGAGACGAAAGATAGGGTGAAAGAAGGGGAGGGTATTTCATAGGGTTTCTGGGTGGATAGGGGGTTGAGGCAAGGGTGTCTGCTTAGCTTAACGCTTTTTGCGATTTTAATCGCAGATATGGAAATTAAGCAATCAGCCGAAGTGGTAGGAGGAGTTAGGGTAGGAGGGGTTGGGATGTAGTCACTCGCGTATGCTGATGACATAGTGCTGCTGGTAGAAAGCGAGGAGGCCTTAAAGGAGGTGATGAAGAGGTTCAGAAGATACCTGGATAAGAATAGGTTAGAGCTGAATACGGAAAAGTCCAAGGTTATAGTGTTTAGGAAAGGATGTGGAAGGGATACGCGAGAGGAGTGGAAGTGAAAGGAAAAGGCGGTGCAGGAGGCGAAAGAGTTTGTCTACCTGGGCTTCCTGTTTCGTACGAATGGGGGAGTGGTTGGTCATATGAAAGAGAGAGTGGGAAGGGCAACTGTGGTGATGAAGCAGGTGTGGGGGCTGGTAGAAAAGTTGTTCGCAGATGATTTTGCAAGGAGAATAAAGTTATTAGAATTGCTAGTGATGAGTGTCTTATTTTATGGAGTGGAGGTGTGGGGTGGAAGGAAAGAGAGGAGGTAAACAGGATACAGGAGAAGTATGCAAAGTGGACACTGGGGTTGGCAAGGAATACGCCTAATTATATTGTCAGGAGGGAGATGGGGAGATCGAGTTTAGGGATTATAACAGGAAGTCAGGAGTGTGAATATGAGGAGAAACTTTTGTAAGAGGGGGAACTAAGCTGGTTAGGGAGTGTTGGTGGGAAGAGAACAGTTGAGGGGGTGGGAAGATAGAGGTTGAAAGGGAAAGGTATTTTAGATCGAATGGACAGTATGACTGAGGCTTCCGAAATGAAAATGACAGAAGCTACAGAAAAATGTAAGTACATATATTTAAGTGTATATAAAAACTAATTATATATACCTGTATACCATAACGTGAAGATCTAGCCAAAATTTTGTTATTTAAAAATATTTATAACTGGTTCTAACAGGAGAACTTTAAACAGAAGTTTTCGTAATCAAAATTTAAATACAAGTATTCATAATTAAACAATTTAAATGTATGCTTTCAAACAAAAAAATTTAATTGAGACATTCAAACTATCCAAAATCAAACTTTCGTCAAAACGTAAGATTTTTAATTCCAAAACTACTCACATGACCTTATATTCTAGGATTGTAAGCTTTCTGCATTAGGAATTTTATTAATATTGAACAACTTCCAATTAAAACGTACACAATTGAAAAATAGAATTGATTAAATTTGTAAGTGACAATCATGCATTTTCGACATAATACATCAATTCCTAGCTTGAAAAGATAAAAATTAAACCACAAATGGTATATAATTACATTTTCATAAAAAAAATTAATTTTGAACCCAGGAAAAAGTCATTTTTAACGCTAAAGTTTCATTTTCCACCAAAGAGAATTTTCTACCAACATTTTTAAGAAATGAATTACATTTTCCTCCAAGAAAGATGAATTCTCAACCAGAAATATAATTAAGAAATTATTTCAACCAAAAATATGAGGATTCTTTTCATTGGCTTCTAATAATTCGGTTTGCATTGAAATAAAAAAACAAAACTGAGGGAAAAGACTGTGAAGCCTGTGTTAAATAAATGATAATTTTGATCATTTATAGACTGAATAACAGTTGAAATAAACATTAAAGTTGATTTGTATTAATTTTAAATTATAACGTTAGAAAACTGGAAATTTTGCTTAGAAAGCAAATTTAATTTTCCACTAAACACTTCTTGATTTTGGATTACACCCTGACTGTTGTATTTTCATATTATCACTATTCATATAATTCTGAAGTTGCACTTGTCATAAAGAATACGAATAAAAAATTTCTTGCATTAAATTCATTAACGTAGGATTATTTACATTGAAATTGTTTAAGAAATCTACAATTACAAGCATGAGTAATGCGCATGCGTGTAGCAATAATTAATAATTGAATCAGTATATTTTTACTAATTCTCAGTGACTGAATAGTAGCTACACCAATTAGTAGAATTTAACTGACAGTCAGTTATACTTTACTAATTCAAATGCAGTGTATCTGAAGTCAGCGCGCATACCATTTTTTGAAATAAAAAACCTGCAGAGCCTAAAATTCGAGACTCATGGCTCTTGAACATCCTAATTGAGCCCATAATTATAGGATAGTTTCTAATTCAATTTCATAAGAAGGCGTCTAGATTATAGAGACGAATAGATGTTAAGGATTTTAAGAGATTTTCAGGGATTTTCAAGTTCTCAAAAAAATTTGAATGTATGTAAAAATATTTTGAAAGAAATAATGTATTTTAAGGTATTTCCAAGGATTCCAAGAAATTCTCAAGAGATTTAAAAAATCTGAAGGAATTTCCAATGATTTTAATGATTTTAAGGACCTCAAAGAAATTGTATGCAATTTTAAAGAATTTCTTAGAATTTCAAAAGATTAGGACATTAAACAGTCATAAATCAATAAAAGCGATAGTATCCACACAAAACCTAGTGAATCCTTGCTTTTACATAGTGAAATTTAAAAATTAGAAACTTCCAAAACTGATTAATTCAAAATGCAATGTCTATACAAATTTATTAATTCTAAAAAGAACATTTAGAACTATACGTTTTAAATCATTTTTATTGACTAAGTTTCATTACACAATTATACTTCCTAATTAATTTAATTCATCAGAAAATTTAAACTTTTGAAGCTGAAAAACTTTAGCTTTAACGCCTTAAAAATTAAACCTAAAAAATTAAAATAAAGTTTTGAATTCTGCGAAAATCTGTTGATTTCTAAAAACTGACTTGTAATCTTTTGAATTCTTCAAAGATTCTTAATTCTCTTGAAATAGTTAAGATAAAACTTGGTTTATCTTCAACATGGAGAATTCTTCTAGAAATATGTAATTATTTGCACCTATATCCAATGTCATCAACTTTAGTCGGTTCAAAACTTTGCATAAGTCTTTGAATTCACTTGAAGTCTTCTAATTCCTTAAAAGTTTTTCGAGTTCTCTTAAAATATTTAGAAAACACGTTGAATTATTTTGCATTCTTTGAAATTCTTCAACACAATTCAATTTTCTTCAAATCCCTGAACCACGTAATTCAGAAGAACGTCGAAACTGCTACTGATTATCCCAATGAGGCCTGAGTCAGGCACACTTAAATGATTTGTCATTAACATTAGTAATTTCATCGTAACTTATTGTTACAAATGTATGTATTAAAAACTACCAAATAATTTCGTTTTTGTACATCTTATCTTCGTGTAAACCTCCTATGAAGAAATTTTCACGACGCCCTTACGAATAGGACTTAATTTACTCTAGTTAGTTTTCACTATTTCATAATCTTTGTTGAGAGCGTGGTCAAAGTAACTCGACCAGGATTTTTTACGCAAAGGAAAATTCTACTCAATAAAAATATTTTTTCAGAAGTTTGATACATTCGTGCACCAATTATGCCCGGTCCTATCCTAATTAGGTGATTAGTCATTTCCAAGATTTTTTTTGTAGAATTTTCTTCTGCAAAGTAGATCCTTGTCGACTTAGCACAGTAGAAACAAAAGGTCAAAAGCGTTGTACATGAATATATATATATATATATATAAATGTACAGATAATATGACAAATTAGTGTGAAAAATTAGTTCTTTGCATACTGATATTACACCCAGCATTTGTACCTGCAACGTTTTTACATTCTCATTCAAGAGAGTGTAATGTAATCGTCCAAATTTGCGATCTCTGGTTTTTAACGGATCTTTACGTTTTGGCACTCACAGATTCCTTTTGAAAATTACGATTCGCTGCAGTTCGAATGGGATTCTAATGGCGAACGTAATCCTGGTTCTTCCTCTTCTGTCAGACAAAATTCGCCTGAACAGTCTTTTGCTCCGGAGGAGCCTCCTATTCGCGCCAGGTCCAGTTCTCCTCCTGGCAGGCCTCCTACTGATCATGTACTTGGATGTACAATAGAACAACTTGGATATGTTCGGCTTATTCCTCGCACAAATGAGAACCAGCGATTTGAATTTCGAAGATACGTTTTTCCTACCGATAAACCAATTCGAATGCGAATAAATGACAAGAGCTATGTGTTTGGGCCAACGCGAGAATATATTGTATTAGCAGCTTCCAATGGTGACGCTTTTGCAATATTGGATTATAAAGGGATTCTTCTTGGAATATATGGGACAGGTAGACATCATTGGCGAATCAAAATAAATATTATAAGCGGCAAAGTTGATAATTTGACTGCGGATGAAAAGAAGGATTGTCCAGTAGGCAAACGTCACCCAATCTACCCAAACAGTTTTATTCAAGGATTTGCAGATTACGATTCACTACAGTCGGCACGGAATCCCAGTGGCGAACGTGATCCTGGTTATTCTTCTCCTGCCAGACGAAATTATTTTAACCGGACTTCCCCCAAGTTCAACCCTGGGTAGGCCTCCTTCTCATGAAGTACTTGGATCATTCAGTCCAGCTCAGTGCAATTTATATGTCATAGTGCATTTTTTCTACCATCCAAAAAAGGAATTTCATTAATGAGAACCTATTATAGTAATTACAAATGAGATTTGGGCAAATGGAATATTCAAAATCTGGAATATTTGGATGTGATAATTTGCAGAAATAATGTACTTAATGTGTGAAAGTCAAAAAGGCTTTCTGAGTTATGAAATTTCCCCATTTCTAGTTTGTTAGGAATCGTCCTTGCTGGATTTAATATAAATGAATAAGATTACGGCCATTTAAAATTCACTGAATATCAAAATAGGTTATTAGTACTAGAATATATATATTTTTAATGCAATTCTGAAATGATCAGAAAGATATGAGGAGGAAGTTGACGAGTGGAATATTCGAAAAGACTCGGAAAGGTTCTTAGCACAGCTTGACGTTCGAAAAGAAACGGAAACAAAGTTGAGATAGAATTCAGAAAGGATCGGAACAGCACCTCTTACCGAACTCTTTCCGAACCCTTTCCGAAATCTTTCCGCACCTTTCCGCTTGTTCTGGTAGGGCTCTATTATACATTTGTTATTTAGATCTTGACTCTTTTTCCAAAATTTACATTCAATACAATCCCCATAGATTTTAACATAGTTGAATTGGCAACAAAAGTTTATTTCAAACCACCAAGAACATTGATTTTTCACCTGACAGGACAAAGGTTTCACAAAATTCATCAATTTTTACAAAATTGTAGATTTTCCAACCCAAAAGTACAAATTATGTACAAATTAGTCAAAACTTAAAACATTAAATATGATTTTTCGACAAAGAAATTAATTCTCCATTACAATAGTTGAATTTTCGATTCTAAATTATGAATTTTCAAGTAGAATGATAAATCCTCAACCAAAAAAGGCATTTAAGAAGAAAAAAATATTTTTAACTTTTAACCCCTGAATCAGAAGATATTAATTTTCAACCAAACAGTTGCATTTTTGAATAAAAACAATGAATTGTCAAAATTAAAGATTAATTTTCTACCAAAAAAGACCCATTCTCAACAAAATATATGAGATTTACATCCATCAGGTCAATTTTTGACTAGGAAAGATAAATTTTCTGCCCAAAGGAGACTAAGATAAACGATGAAAATCGTAAATGCTTGTTGAAAATTCGGTTTCCGTTCTTTTTTGTTGGAAATTAATTTTTTCAACTAAAAATTCAACTAAACTTTTAACTATTTTATTTTCGGTTCAACATTGATTTGTTTACATAAAAATTGATTATTTGCAGTAGGAACATTCACTTGCTGACAAAATGTTCATGTATTAAAAATTCGTCTTTTTAGTCGAAAAATCAAGCACTTGGTTTATAGTTAAACTGCGTTTAAAGAAATTAGTCTAAGTAGGCGTCATTTTCAGTCAAAAATTCGTCCCTTTTATTTGAAAATCCATTCATTTTGTTAATTTTTTTTAAAATCACGAATATAGCTAAAAAATGCACCTTTTTTGTTAAAAGGTTAAATGCTTGGTTGAAAGTTGAATTGCTTCAATAAAATTTCATTATTTGTTCGGAGACGCATCAATTTCATTACAAAATTATCTCGTTGGTTTAAAAATAACTATATTCTTCAATTTTTTTATTGTAGTAAAAACAATCCGTCTTTTTATTTCAAAACTCAACTAGTTCGTTGAAAATTCTTATATTTTATTTTATGTATCCCAGAGTTATACTATGTAATCCGAAGTAATCTCAGGTAATCTTGGGCCATCTCAATTTATGGTCAAAGTTTTTTGCTTTTGCATTTTTTTGTGTAAGAACTGACTTTTTTTTAAAAAGCGTTTACCTTGGTAATTTTATGCTATACTCATAACAGTACACACAGTTACGAAAATTTCAACAAAAATGATGTGACAATAATCAACGAAATGTTTACTGACACCGAAGTAATAAATGATATTTTTTCTTAGCTTTAGTTCTTGACTATTACGTGACAATTTGTCCATTTACCAAAGGTGGCAGTTTCTGCTTCCGTGGCAAAAATTTCCACGTGATTCTCAATCGACATTCAGGAAATCTGTCTCATACTGGAGAAAAAATTAAGACCGCCAGCTACATTCTAATTCTTACAATTTTGATTCATCTGGATTTTGTTGGTAAGTTTAATAAGAGTGAACATACTTATAATTTATATACTTATGTCCACTTTCTGAGGCTCGTGACTTTTGTCCTACGATGTCTTTAACCTTCTGCAAGTATTTGGAAATAGAATTCTTTCGTTGTTAAATATAAAAAGCTTTCGGTCATGGGGAAATATAATCAGTTCCTTATGACATTTGATGCTGCATAAAGGATATTTGTATATATGTAAGTCATGTTTTAATATGTAGTCTTCTATCTTCTGTATTGGGCGGTCATTAAAATTTCATTTCGGGGGTTCACGCGGTGAGGAAAAGACTAATTTTCAAAACAAGTAATATTCAGGAAATAATTGGTGAATCAACTAACTGGGATTGCGACCATTTCAGGGGATAACTAACAAGGAAACCTATGTAGGTGTCCGCCTCTGATTTTCTAAATTTTTACATATGTTGCAGTACTCGAAAAACTCAGCGACATGAGTTTATTCATATCTGCCCATATCAGACTTTTGGAGTGAAAAGTGCCCCCGAAAATTAAAGTTTCAAATACAAGTCAATTGTTTCTCATATAGCAGCGGAAAACTACCCTAATATTACTTTTGAATACACAAAAATTTCCAGACAGTAGTAACTTTAGGCCGAAAAATTTGAAATGAATATATGTAGCTCGCGATAATCAAATAACGTTTATATGTTTGTTCATTGAAAAAAAAAAATTTTCTAGAAAGTATCCATCCTTAGGTAAATTTGATTATATTCATCTAAAATAAAGCTGCTTTTTCGTACAAAACCAGTTAGAAAAATGCTTTTATAGTGAGACGTAAAAGATATGATTTTCTCGAAGTAGGCCTTACATTGGAAAGCATTTATTTCAGATGTGACTTGAGTGTATGTATATTTCAAATGCTTTGTACTACAGAACATTTTAACTGCTAGAAAAATGTGAACGTTCTTATAAAAAATGGATTCATAATGCCGGCAAGCAATATGATACGTTATTCTTCATTGTATGTGGTACACTAATGATGCTCTACGAAGAAATGTTCGAAAGACAAGGACTTTTTGCACCATGAACACCTAATAACGGCTACATTTTCACATGCTTGAACTTCACACAATGCGTTGGAAAATATCTTGAAGGAAAACTCAACTGGATTCTCAAATTCTCCTAGTTTATCTGTGACGTAGCCACTTTCACGCCAGAAGTATTTACAAACGTTGTGATACCTTGGTGATGATAATTTACTATGTCCTAAAAACTGTCACTTTATAACATTATTTGGTATGTGCAGCTTTATGTCATAGTCGATAAGTATAAAAGAATCGGAAAAATGTCGCACGTAATTCTTCCAAATACGAAATGCGTAGACGTCAAGGGGCTGAACTTTTTCGTTCGTGCCTTCTGGGTTAATCATGGGAATCCTTTCCATTATGTGCTCCTTGCTGTACAACTTCTGGACAGTGTCCAGTTCAAGAGTCTATAAGTAAAACACTTGTCGGTTCTACGTTGGGGAAGGAAACGTTCTTCGATTAAGTTTTCCTTTTAGGTTAGTAAGTTTCGTTTTAAGTTTAGCTTTGAGCTGCTACACAATCTTCTGATAACATACTCAAATTTTCTGTAGAGTCAAAGTTACCAACAATTTTGAGTGATGTTCATGATGCCCTTGATAGTGTAAAAATAGAAAGTAATAGAAACGAAAATTTGCTGTTTGTCAATGATAGAGGAGAACATTTTATCATGTTTTCTACTATTTTCAATGTAACCTTTTTGTGCCAGCTATCCGTCATTTTTGTTGATCAGACATTTTATACATTCTATAGCATAGGATCTCTTAACTGCTAAATGTAAAAAACTGCATTCGAATTTGAAAACCAGAATAGTGTATGTTGATTTCGGACCTGCCACACATACATAAAAATGAGAAGTGTAGGAAAAATTTTGAGAAACAGTTGGAGCGAGGGAGAGGTTTGACTCCTTCGGACATGTTTTCTCTCTCTCTCACTTACGTGCGCTCATTCTCTCCTCGTACGGCTATGACAATATCGACTTATCGTGGTGGGTGGCATCGTGCGGGCCCTGAAGTGCTAGAGATCCGTTTATTACATGTTCACGGTTGACCTTTGTTAATTGTAAAATCTGCAACGACACAACACATAGGCTTGAATTAATAAAAATGCAAATTCTGTAGATAGTTTTTCTCAGATTTAGTATTTTAAATGAAAATTCATCCATTTCTATTTGTTCTTACAGAATTAAGTTCACAGCGCGACCACCCTCTAATACTTCCTCCTAAGAAGAGGAGGCAGTCTTCTTCGAGCCGACCAAGTTAACAAGCTGTGGAAGGTGAGTAACTTTCTTTTTTGAAGAGGCTCCTCACAGATGCGTTACACAGCCAAAAAAAATGAATGAAAGTAACTCGTTGCACTTACTTAAGGAAGTATCTTCTATTTCTCTAAAATTTATTATGAATAAAATAATAAAATATATCTGTTTTGTCCAAAATGCAACTGTGTAATTGAAAAATAATCAGTTTTAGTTTAATTCGGTTGATGAGGTGGATCCAACATATATCGGCTGAGCTTTGATTCATTTCAGAAATCTTCATTGACGAACAAGGGTATTAATCTCGAGAACTTTTGAACAACAGCAACATTTAATGTCAGGATCAGACTTTCTTCGAACTTAATTTGGTTATAACAAATGTATCTATATACAGAAATCGAAGAATCATGTTGGTCATCAGTTCATGTAAAAATCAAACTTTTATTTAAATCTCAAATAAAAATGTCAGTAGGGTAAGGAGGAACAGCGCCGACCGGTGGGGCAAAGGCGAATTTGCTTATAACATCGTTATTTTATTAAAGAGATAGATTCACTTACTAAAAGCTTGAAAATTGAAGTTGTAAAAGAAAAATTAAGCAGAAAACAGTTTTGACAACGAAAGAATGGAAGATGCACTTGCAGAAATATAAAGTTCTCAACATTAACGACAATACCTACAGTATGAGAATTCGTTAGTTTCACAGATAGAACAATATCACATTATTTAATTATAATCATTGAACGTAATTCAAGTCCAAAGTATATTAAATATCGTAAATAATTGAGGCATCACCAAGGGGACAAGCCCGACGAAAATAATATTTTTTTAAAGTTATCAGGTTATGATAAGTGATCGGTAATGTAGAACAGCCACTTATCTTCTGGGCTACATGCAAGAAACTATTGAATATTATTATTTTCAATCCGGTCGGTACGGTAGAAACCTTTACCCGTAGTCCGTCTCTAGTGGAATGTCAACCACTAAGAGGTTATACCACAGCTATCACTGTTTTTATTAAAAATAACTTATTCTTCTTGCTGGATATGTTTGGAGGTAATTTTTCCAGTACATAAAATACCACAAAATCGAACCATCATGTTTTCCCGTCTTCAAATGTTTTGATTTTTATAAAAAGCTGCGATCGGCTTTGCCCTCCGGTGTGGGGCAAAGCTGACGAAATACAGCTTGTTAGAAATAATTAAATTATTAAATCATGGTTTTTTTCGTGTAACTAATACTTATAGAGATATTATATACAATAATATAGGACTCGAATTGAAAAAAAATGGATCAATTCTACATCTTATTAACTTTCAAAAAATCCTTGACTGTTAACTGGTCGGCGCTGCCCCTCCTTATCCTACTGAAATGGTTTGGGACTTTATAAGAAAGGGATCGTTGACATATTACGTAACATTTTTCATTGCATGTCCTATTTTAAAAAAGCGAAGTTACTAAATATCTCGAGAATATCAAACACATTGTGGTCGAAAATTAGAACATTTATATTGTAAATAATTGTTTAGTATTGGGAAATTATGGGCAAAAACTTATTTCGAAGAATTCGAAAAAAAATTTAGAAGCTTTTTAATAATTTTTAAAGATTTGAGGAGATAAAATTTTTTTTTTTAGATTTCTGGGAAATTTTCAAATGGTTCAGTTTAAAGTTTTGAAGATTTGAAAATGTGTGGAAAAATAATATGGAAGACTTCAAGAAAATTTTTATTCTTCAGGATTTAAACAATTTTTAGGTAAACTGAATTTGGCAGGGTGTCAAGAGAATGAAAAATGTGTTCTTAAGAGTCATGGGAAGATTCCAAATATTTTTTTAAAAAGAATTTTATGTGAAAATTGAAGAATATTACAAAATATTTCAAATTATTTCCAAAAAATTTTAAAAAGAGTGTAAAAGATTTTACAGCAAAATTGTGCAATTTCGTCATATTAGATAATTTTAGAAAAAATCTGAGTAAGTTTAAAAGATATTCAGAAGTTTTGAAACGATTCAAAAAGAATTAAAAATTATAAAGTTATTTAAAAAATTTTGTAAGGTTTCAAGAAAATAACAAAAAAACCATTAGGTTTCTAAGAAAAATTAAAATGATTTTTTATTTTGTAAAATTAATTTGAAGAGAATATTTAAAAAATTTTCGAAAGATTTCTAAAATGGTCAAATAAGAATCTGTAAGACTTTAAGATAGTTTTTTTAATTTTGCAGAATTTAAAAGAAATTCAGAAAAACTTGAAATAATTTTAAAAGATTAGAAAGTTGAGAAATTCTGAAAAGATTTTAAAAAATAATAATTTTTTCAAGATTCTTAGGGAAATTCAAATTATTTTTTATTTTGAAAAATGAACTTGAAAAAAAATTTGAAAAAGATCTCAAAACATTTCAAACGGTATCCTAAAATTTCGAAAAATAGTGTAGAATATTTTTAAGCAAAACGTTTCAATTTGATAAGATTAAACAATAAAAAGACATCGAGTAAATTCAAAATATATTCAATATTTTTCAAAATGACAATAACAATTGATTATATAAACAATTTGTTTATATAACTATAAGTTTCTGCAATAATGAAAATAGGACAGCTAGGAGTCTTTGGCAAAACATTTCAAGTTGAATCAACAAAAACAAATGAAGCCTATTCATACAAAAATGTTTAAAGTGTGGATTTGTTTATAAAAATTGTTTAATTTATTGGTGAACAGCAGTTTTTCTTAAAAAGTTTTAAGTGCGTATTATTATCTTTTATATTTAATAAAAAATCTATGGATTTGAAAACACTAATCATTGCGAATAAAAAAAACTTATTTTGTTCAATAGTTTGTTTGTAACATTACAGACAATTTTTTCTCACTATAAACTGCTGGATATTAGTTCTAGTTACTCCTGTTCAATACTTCTGATTGATTGGGAATTGTATGCAAGTGTAAAGCTCGAATGTAAGTAATTTGCACAAAGTTGAATGTTATTTTTAATACTGTGTTTTATTTATAATTTTTTTCAAGAAAAAAGCTTTAAAAAAATATCAGATTTTATTCTAGGAAGATAATATATTTTTTTATTGAGCCGCTGTTCTGTTTGAAAATTCTAATTAAAAATAACATTTTTCGTTTAGGAAACTTCACACATACTTCTATTTTTAAATATAATTGGTAAGCATTATGAAGAAAATTAATAACATTCATAGAAAATAAATTTTTTGCGAAAATTTTAAAGTCAATTTATTCCCGAAAATGATGGAAAAGCGAAGTAAACTGCTTTGGCAAAATAATACTTAGAAAATGATAATTCTACATTTTATCTGCAATGTTTCGGAAATTATATAAAAACCTGTTGAATTAGTTCCATAATATTGATAAAATTATAATTATAAAGTATATATATTATAAATTCTGGTTTCTCTGGAACTATTGGAGCTATTGGAGCATGGATCTCCCTGACGTGCATTTGTAGGGTATACTTCGTTGCAAAACTTTTGTATCAACATTTGTACTGAAACTTTATTTTTACGCAATTCCCCAACTTTCCTTCTGAATCCATTTTTTATCGTAAATAAACGTACGCAAACATAAAAAATAAACAGATTGGAGTAGACAACTAATTTCGAGCTGGACGCTGGAGCTGGACTGAGAGTTGCACACGATGCGCGTGCGCGAAAACGGGTGTCTAGGCTAAAGAGTAGGGGTTGAAGGTGTGCAAATGATCGTCTGCAGTGTTTTCCCCCTCAGTCATCAACGAAGTGAAGCTAGCTGGTGGTTGAAGTGAAAATATCTAATTGGAATTTAAATACAAAATTTGTCTGAAAGATACTTTGCTTTGGAGTTTCAGCGTTTTTAATTCAGTTAGTTCGTGAAAATACTGAAATTAGTTGAAAATTAATGAAAAAAGTTTAAATAAAATGTTTTATTTACTGTTGTCAGGCCTGCCTTTCTGAAACAAGGGAAGCGCGCCAAATTTGAAATATCTATTAGTGTCAGCAAATAAACATAATTATTAGTTTGCTTTAATAGAATTTAAATTTAATATAACAATTACATTTCAAGGTTAAGTTAAACTATATTCAGAGAGGCCGTTTTGATCGAGGAAAAAAAATCTTGGTCGTATCCCGGTTTGCACAAATTGTTTAGGGTAATTGAAATTAAAACATTCGAACTCTTAGAGATAAAAATGTTTTCATTTGAACTAATTAAAACTGAATTTCTAATTAAAACACTTCAAGTGGAACTCTTTTGAATTTTAAACTTTTAAAATTGAAGCTTAAAAGTTTTTAATTCACAAAGTAATTCATATGCTCAATATTTTACACGTATAAAATGGAAGATGCAAAACTTGAAATTTTTAACATTTCTAAATTGAACAGCTTAAAGCTTTCTTTTTAAAATATATAAATACACTCTATAATTTTCAATAATATAAATTGAAGAATGAATCAATAAATTTGTAAGTGTTGAAAATTATATTACTTTAAGCTATTTTAAGTTAGAAACATTAAAAATTGAACGATTGACATTTTGTTTAAATAAACGTTTATGATATTAGAAGTAACATTTTTTTTTATTTTACGTCGTTTTGAATTAATAATTGTTCAATTATTATTTATACGTCGAAATTCAACGCCTTCGCTTACAAATTAAAAATAGAACAATTAAAATTGCAACACTTAAAGTTTAAATTAAACTCTGAAATTTTAAAGATTCAAGGCTATTTCAAACAAGTCAGTTTCAAATTGTATAGCTTTCAATCTTAATTATTCATTTTAAATGAACAGCAAAATATTTCTAAATATTAAAAAATGGTTCTTTTTCATTAAAATTTTTTTAATTGAATAAGTTAAAAATGGAATATTTTAAACTGAAACAATATTTTAATAGGATTAGAAATTGACTAAAAGCATTTAATTATGAAACTATTAATTTGAAATTATTTAAAAATTGAAAATAGTTTATAGAGTTTCAATCGCACGTTTAAATTTGCTTAACTACTAAGGTTCACGAATTGAAACAGTTCAATTTTCAAAGTTAAAATCGGTAAATTGTTTAATTTTGAGCCAGTTCAGAATTGTCTTGTAAATTCAATTATTGTTCAATTTTTAATACTCGAAATTCAGTTCAATTTTTTAAATCATTAATTGATTCACATTTACAGTTGATCAACTTAGATCGTTTTTCAGTTAAAAATTTTGTTTTAAATGCTTTTAGTTTTTAATTGTTTAACAAAGAGATGATCAAAATTGGGATTTTCTTAAATCACATAAATTCCCTGTATGAAAGTCAATTGGATGAATATCAATTTTCCAAAACATTATTTGCTAATGGCAACACGTTTACGAAAAAAACATTTTTTCAAAAAATTTTGTTTATGGATTGCAATGTTTATTAAATTCTCATGTAAAATTATAGAAAAATAATATTGATTACTCTCACTTTATTATAAAATTCGATTTTTCCTTCATTTTTCAACAGTAAAAAGTGGAAAAATTGAGTTTTCAACAGTTGAAAAATCCATTTTATTCAATTTTCAACAGTCTAAAAATCATGAAAAAAATGAATTTTATATTTTAAACAATTGTTAAAAATTTTATATTTACATAATTTTACATGAGTTTATAAATAAACAGTTCAATCCATAAACAAAATTTTGTGAAAAAATAGATTTTTTGTAAACTGGTCGCCATTAGCCAATACCGGTTAGGAAAATTAATAATCATCTAATCGAATCTCAGTAGGGTACTTGTAAGATCAAAAAAAATTTTAATTAAATTTTTAAATCCTTTAAATTGAAAATGCACGCTCGAAAATTATGAGAAAAAATGGAAAATTTTTAAAGTAAAAGATTTTTTAGAATTACGCATTGTAAAATGAATGATTTAATAATTAAGAAGTTAACAATTGAACTTAACATTAGAAAAAAATTAAAATCAAACTTATTTTAAATTGCATTATATGAAATTTGTGATTTTTCAAGTGATTGGATAGATTTTTCTTTTACAAATTTGTAAAATTCCCGGTCAAAAAATAAATTCATTTCTATTTCCTGGATTTCCCAATCTCACAAAATTAATGGTCATTTCCCGGCCCAGCGGTCATCCTGTGTATTAAATGAATATATTTTAATAAGTCTAAAAAAATTGTTACATTCTTAGGTAAAATAAACTATCAAAAAGAATTTTATACAGTTTTATACCTATAGAAATCTAAAATATTAAAATATTATTACAATTTCGTGTGACATGAGTTTCCAACTTTCGTTGCATGTAAAATAATGTAACAATTTAACAAAAATATCTCTTACAGTTTTTAAAATTGGGAAATCATAATTTTCCCTGAAAGTAAAATATTTTAATCAAAAGTTAACATTAACCTTCATATTTACTACTAAGCTAAACCAAAATGATTATAGTCTTCAGCTGTGAAAAAATTTCTCTCTACCTCCGTTGGGATTCGAACCCAGGTCTACAGATTGACGGTCTGGTGCAATCTGTGAAATCTGTGCAATCTGTAGACCTGGGTTCGAATCCCAGCGGAGCTAGAGAAAAATATTTTTTACAGCTAATGAAAATAACCATTATGGTTCAGACTAGTAGATCAAAAAGCGTCATTCCGTCAACAAACTCCATTGCACTACGCTAGTCGAGAACACAACATCTAAAGTTCTATAATATTCGGGATATATTACCTCAATTTTAATTAGAGAATAAGGGACGAGCGCTGACTTCCTATAAGATACAATTTCAAAAACTTTTGGTGCATATAAAAATAAAATCAACTTTAAAAGTAGTACTCAAAACAAATAATAGAATGCAATGAAAAATTTTTATTACAAAAATATCTTTATTTGGTTTAGACTGCATAAATTAGTAACAAGAATAGAAATAACAATATTTAAAATAAACAAATTAAATCTCATAGACTTAAAACAACCGAGGCATCAAATTATGCCTGGTACATCACTTTTTACATCACTTCTTTCATTATTTCTCTATAAAATTATTACTTTGGAGGCTGCATATTCTGTAAAATAACAAATTTACGAAATTACTAGACTTTCTAAAAAATCTTAAAAACAAAACAAAGATTCATATATTTAGAAAGAATCTTGCAAAAGTCTGGGAATTTCTATAACTTTAAATAACTGTCAAGCAGAGTAAAATTGAAATCTTTCCATTTTAATTTGAAATTGTTTTGTTCTGTTTATAAAATATTCAAGGATAAAAAATGTTATAAGTTTAAGATTCTCGTCCTTGAATATTAAAGGTCAGGAAGAGAAAAATTGGGCAGGGAAAAATGGGAGAATTTTAAAAATGAAGTTTTGTGTTAGTAATTTATTTGCCTTGTATTTATATTAATTTTTTTTGCAGTTATTTGTTTGAAAATTCAACACTTTTGTTAAAAAGTCATCCTTTTTGGTTGAAAATTTGACTGTTTTGTTGAAAATTCGCCTTGCTAGGTTGAAAATTCAACAATTTTCGTAGAAAATATACTTTTTGATTAAAATTCATATTTTGGTGTTGAAAAGTCAACTGAAATATTTTCTAGATGGCCAAGAATGCTAAATTTTTAACAAAAGAGTTGGACTTCCAACCAGAAAAGAATAATTTTCTATTAAAAGAGATATATTTGCATTAAAAGAGTTGAGTTTTTAAGCTACAAAGTTGAATACTTTGAAAACTTATGACTTTTAATTTAAAAAAAAATAATTTTCAACAACAAAGGTAATTTTCAACCAAGACAGCTAAATTCTCAAACAAATAAATGCACTTTTAAACCGAAGAAGATGAAATTTTTACCAGAAAAGAAAAGAATTTACAACAAAAAAGTTAAACTTCAACCAAGAAAGCTAAATTTTCAACTAAAGAGTTGAGTTTTCATGAAAACAGTTGAGTGTTTTATGCTAAAAACTCGAATGCTTTAGAAAAAACTGTTCTTTTAATCTCGAAAGGATAAACGTGAAAAGAAGTTTATTTTCAATCAAGAAAGATGAATTATCAACAAAAAAAAATTAATTTTCAACCGAACAGTTGCATTTAGAATAAAGTAGTTGCACTTTCAATCAAATGGTCGCAATTTCGAACAAAAAAGATTAAGCTAAAACCAAAACCAGTTGCATTCTCAACCAAACATTTTAATTTTTAAGCGAAACATAATAATTCTGGTAGAAATCAGTTGAATTAAAAAAAGAAGTTAATTTTTAGACAAGAAAGATGAAGCAAAAATCTAGGAATGTCTATAACTTTAAATAACTGCGAAGCAGGATAAATAAAAAATATTTCCATCTTTATTTTACTTGTTTTGTTCCGTTTATAAATAATTCCAAGTTAAAATTTTACAAGTTTAATATTCTCGTCTTTGAATATTAATGGGCAGGGTAAAGAAAAATTGGAGAATTTTTAAAATGAAGTTTCGTGGTAACCTTGATATAATATTCTTGTCAGTAATTTATTTGCCTTGTATTTATATTTCTTTTTTTGCAGTTGCTTGCTCCTGATGATTATCTTTTTAGTTATAAATTGTATTATTTGTTTAAAAATTCAACAATTTTGTTGAAGTCATCCTTGTTGGTTGGAAATTCAACTGTTTTGTTGAAAATTCAACTATTTTCGTAGAAAATGTACTTTTTAATTAAAATTCATAGTTTGGTGTTGGAAAGTCAACTAAAATCTTTTTGGATGAAAATTCAACTATTTTCGTAGAAAATGTACTTTTTAATTAAAATTCAAAGTTTGGTGTTGGAAAGTCAACTAAAATCTTTTTGGATGAAAATTCAACTATTTGTTTGAAAATTTGTCTTTTCGATTAAAAAATTCATCTGTTTTAGTAAAAATTCTATCTTTCTTGGATGAAAATGCAACTGTTTGTTTGACAATTCAACAATTTTGTGAAAAAGTCACCATTTTTGTTTCAAAATTGAACTGTTTCGTTAATTTTTTTTTTGTTGTTGTTAAAAATCCAAGCTCCTTTGTAGAAAATGTACTTCTTATTTAAATCTTATACTTTGATGTTGAAAAGTCAAACTAAAATCTTTTTTGGATGAAAATTCAATTTTTTTATGTTGAAAATTTTTCTTTCTGACTTAAAAATTCATCTGTTTTCGTAGAAAGTTCATTTTTCTTTGAGCAAAATGCAACTCTTAGGTGGAAAATTAATCTTCTTTGCTTGAGGATTTAACTATTTTATTTGAAAATGTTGGCTGAACCACTTTGTTGAGAAATCATTTTTTTTGTTGAAGATTCATATTTTTAGTTGAAAATTCATCTCTTTGGCTGAATATTTAACTATTTTGTTAAAAACTTATCTTTTTAAATTAAAAATTAAACTGCGTGGGTAAAAGTAAAACAAATTTTGAAAAAAAAAATTTTTTAATCAAGTTTGAAAATCTGACTATTTTTTTTTAAATTAATTTTTTGTTCTGAAAATCCATATTTTCTGGTTGAAAATTCTATTTTTGTACAGAAAATTGGTCTTTTTGATTTTAAACTTCACTTTTTAAAATGAAATTTCATCTTTTTTCGTTGAAATATCAACTATTACACTGTTTTGTTGAATTCATCTTTTTAATTTGAAAATTTAATTATTTTGTTGAAAATTTGAGTATTTTTTCAAAAAGTCATATTTTACGGTAGAAACGTCATTTTTTGGTTTAAAATAAATAAATTTGAAAATTTGTATCTAAAATATTGTTCTATTCCGATTGTAAAAGATTCTATGTTAAAAATATTACAAGATTACAATGCTGGTATTTGAATGTTAATGGTCAGGGAAAATGAATTGCAAACAAACTGTTGAATTTTTAAGCAAACAAATTAATTTTAAACCAAGAAGACAAATTTTCGAACAAAAAGAAAGAATTTTCAACAAAATACATGAATTTTTTAACCAGATACTTGTATTTTCAGCCAAAAATAGAATAGTTCAGTTTTCAGTTAAAAATAATTCATTACAAAAAAAAAACATATTTTCAAACAAACATTTAAATACAGTAATATCATCGTTATTCAATGTTATATTGCAAATAAAAAAAATTAAGCACGTTCACGAAAAAATTCCCTGACATTTCCAAGTTTTTCAGGTAGGAGAAATTTTCCTATTGTGGATAATGCAACCTACAGTAGACAATCATCTATTAAGAGCTCAAATAAAAGAAAAATAAATAATATTAATTTAAATTTATGAACACGTATAGTGTCTTACATATTGATTAAATTAATTTAATTATTTTACATATATTATCATTTTTAATTAATGAATTTCCACTGTAGGTTGCATTATCCACTGTAGGGAGGTTTCCCTACATAAAAATTCCCTGACAATTCCAGATTTTCCAGATTTTTCAGGTAGGGTAGACATCCTGTATTGTAAAATTACCTTATTGTTTATATTTCCTCTTTTGAAAGGCGAAAGAGAGACTTTGGTGTATTCAATCGACCGTATGATTGCCTTCTTAGAATCCGAAAATTTCATTCTTTTTATCAAAGGCGCGTCTCTCGGTTTTTCAAATTCTTTACATCTTGTCGGACTTTCAGTGCCTTGAGAACTTGCTGGAGTTGCGCAGGAATTTAGAAGCCAGTTACTCACAAATTCTGCCCTCGAACTGATTGCAGAATCTTGTAACTTGGAATGATTGTCCAGTTTACTTTGAAACGAAGATACCGAGTTGTCATCAAAGCTTTTGGTTTGGGAATTAATGTTCATTTTGAACGAAAAGCTTCCTGGTGCTTTTGAATCATAAGTAATCACATTCAAGCTACTCCAACTCAAGCTGTCACAAAAACTTGAATTTCTAGGCATCAATGACTTAGTAGGAGTGTCATTAGTTCTTCTCGTAGCTTGCACCTAGAAAAAAAGATAAGAAATTATTTTTCAGGGTGTCTAGTGGTCACAATTGCTAGAATAAATTTTACAAGTAATAATCAGACAAATTGTAATTCATTGCATGAAGAAGCTAAATAAATATTTAACACTAAACTTTCGTATTTATATTTCGATACTTTACAATAGGAACTAGAAATCCAGAAAATTATGAATTAAAATAATTAAAATTTTAATATTGCAGACTTCACAGCCTAAAATCCACTCAAAAGAGGGAAAATAGGGTGATTTTTCACGAAAATAGAAGAATAATAGGAGAATACATCTTTTAAATAAAATTAATGTAGGTACCATATTAAATTATATATGAAATGCTTTAAAGTTAAGATAAATTCAAGTATAAATATTGTAATTGCAACAAAATAGATAAATTTTTAACCAAGAAGATTAATTTTATATCGAAAAAGACGAATTTTCATTTCGATCACATTTGACTTTTAATCCTAAAAAGATTATTTTTCTGCAAAAAAAAAAAAAAAAAATTTTTACCAAATAGTTGAATTTTCAACCAAAAAGATCATTTTTCTACCAATAAAATTAATTTTTTACCGAAAAACACGAATTTTCAACCAAATAGTTAAAGTTTCAGCTAGAAACAAATATTTTTTTAAATCAGAAATAGAATAGTTACATTTTCAACAAAATAATTCAATTTTCAACCTAGAAAGTTAAATTTTCAACTAAAGAATTGAATTTTTAACCAAAAAAGATTAATTCTCTACCAAGAGAGATAAATTTTCATCAAAAGAGTTAAGATTTTACGCAAAAGATTTGAATATTTTGATCACCTTTGACTTTTAATCCTGAAAAGATGAATTTTCAACAACAAAATGAATTTTCAACCAAGAAAGCTGATTTTCAACCAAATAGTTGCATTTTTAACCAAAGAAGATGAAAAGTTTACCAGAGGAAAGGTGACTTTTCAACAAAAAAAGTTGATTTTCGACCAAGAAAAATGACTTTTCTACCAGAAAAGCTGAAATGTCTTATTGGGTTCCATTTATTCAGTTCATATTTGAGCAAAAAACAAGGAAAAGGGGAAGTTTCTAAAAACTAGAAAAAAGAGGAATTCTTTAAAATGGGGCAAAGAGAAGAATAGGGCAAGCAATTGAAAAATAAAACTTGAAGCAATTAAAAAACATTGAAAAATAATATAACACCATAGATTATTATAAAATGTAATACCTAGATTAATTTAATTTTTTTATATTTTTTAAAATAAAATCTAAAATGAGATGGATTAAAATAACTTAAGTGACCTTTTCCTTAAAAAAGTGACTATAGTGACTTTTTCTTTAAAAAGTGAGGATAAAGCAATTTTGATAATGTTTAAAGAAGATATTGCAAAAATAGTACAAATTTAAATGTTTTTTTTTTAATTTAAATAAAATCTAATATAATAAATATTTTGTAATGTCCTTGGGATCATTTTAATAGTAAATTTCTATAAAATTACACCAACCTTATCACCATGCAACACGTTAAAAGTTGAATGAATAATATTAGCAAAATTTAAATATTTTGTCTGTTGAAATAAATATTTTTGTAAAATATATGAATAAAATAATCTGAGGTTTCTATCAAATTTATTAAAAATATATATTCATTTTATTTTTATTATTATTTTTATTTAAATTTTAAGAAAAGATTGAAACTTTCAATATTGTAAAAATATTTTCTTAAATAATTGACCAAATTCCTTCATCCTGGCTTCTTTTATACAGAATTCTAATACCTTTTAACCTATTATTGAGAAAAAAAATTTAAATCTCATATAATTAACATTAAAAGAACTTAAGGAATTATAGAAAAACTTTGATCGTATCATATACGATACGTAAAGCAATCAGATTTTCCTCTCTCTAATTCTCGACTAAACAATAAAAAGCAGATAAGGTAGAAAAAAGCAGATTTTGTGATGGAAGAACAAAATTCCCGATCCTAAATAAAATTCCCGGGGTATTTTCAGTTTCTCCCGGTCCGTCAGACACACTGTTTTAGTGTAAAATTAAAACTACATATATGAAAATTAAGAATTTTGGTACATTACCTCCTTTGGCCTGAGAAAATTCCCCATGGGTTTAGCGATCTGACAAATAAAGGAAATATTTTCGCCACAAATTTTGGGAACGTTCTCTTTCAGGTCTTTCATAAATTGATTGGTGACATCATTTTGATTATTGCACTCAATAATTTTTGGCAATTTTGCATGTAAGCAAATATCAGGATAAACGAAGGTGCGCTCCTCAAATCCCTCAAATGAAAGTTCGCAGAAGTTGATGCCTTCTTTCTTTTTCGGCAACACGATTCCATACTGCAAAGATTAAAGCGTTATAATTATTAAATTTTAAAAGGAAACTGATCAAGTTTATCAAGTTTTCTTTATCGAGATATTTTTTTAAGAAATAATTACCATATTCTCCCAATGATCTCGAATCACATGATATTGTTTGAATTTGCAAGTTGCTGGAATCTCTTTTGTAACAGTGAGTAACTTGCACTTCTTCAAGCTGAAAAATAATGAATAGGAATTTAATAAAAATCTAAGAAACTCAACATTTTATTAGTATTAAAAAAAGTATAACACTTATACCTGGGTAAGATATGAGCCTTCTGATGTCGAAGATTAATCGGAATTTTGGGATTAGTTTGTAATGTCAAACAATTCGACTCAGTCACTCCAACTTCTTCCAAACTTAAGGGATTGAGTTTCAGCCTCAGGGGATTGAATCGCAAGAACAGTCCTTCTACTAAACATATTTTAAACAATAAAAGTAAGTATATTTAATAAAATTACAAATACAATATACATTTATTATAGAAATTAAAGTTGCACAAAATTCAATTTACCTTTGATGTCAACATCAAACTTGATTGCGTCAAGTTCGTTTGTGAGCTCAAAATAATGTGGCCCTTTGCATAAATATTCGCCAACTGTGTTCCAGACTGGCAATAATTTATAAATAATAGTGTACTTTGCACAAAGATTGTAAATGTCAAAAGTGACTTCTTGAGGATCCGAATACTGAAAAAAATGTTTGAAGCTTAAAACTGTAGGTTTAAATAAATAAATTGTAATCAAGGTGGCCGTTTCAATCGAGGAAAAAAGTTTCTGGGCTGAAAAAATTGTTCAGACACTGAAATTAAATAACGAAATTTAAAAAATTGCAAATTAAAGCACTCAAAATGGAACACTTTTTAATTTTAGACTTTTACAATTGAAGCTCAAAAAATTTTTTATTCCAAAATTTTTCACTTACACGTAACAAAAAACAGTATATTATGCACCTAGGGGGCGAAAAAGAGCCTCTCCCCCTTGGCGCATACGATATTTTTTATAACAAATGGATGATTTCAGACATTTCTCGAAATACAGTAATGATTTCAGTCCATATTAGCATCACTACTTTCCAACCGAGCAATTCACGCCTACCCCGAAAGGGAAACGGCTTAATGATATAATAATAATAACATACCTTTAAAATGTGAATCTTGAACATTGAATAATTTTCCATTGTAAATCTTCAATATTATACTATTAAAAATAAAGAGTTCAAAATTGCATACCTTTAAAATATAAATTTTAAATTTATTAATTTTTAGTTTTATATTTAAAAATTCAAGAATTTTTAATTCTCTGAGTATCTTTTAAAATTTGCTGAACTTTGAATTGTAAATTTTCAAAATTTGAGAGTTTTTCAATTTTTGAAAATTTACAATGAAAAATTAAATAATTCTGACGATTTACATTTGAAATATCGCCAATTTTGAAGATTTAGAATTGACGCTTAACTTTTGAACTTCAAAATCATCAAAATTTAAGAATTTTTATATTTATACATCTTTCAAATTTGAGAATTATCAGTTGTAAATCTTCAAAATATACTTATTGCAAAAATATATTTATTATTTCATGATTTTAAACTTAAATCATTCAAAATTGAACAAATTGTCGAATTTTCCATCTGTGTCGAAAATGGAAAACATAAGAAAGACTCAGAATTCAAAAATGACTCAGAAAAATATTTATTTTAAATTAAACAAACCGCTTTTTTAACATAATTTTTTAAATTGTACTAAAAATAACTTTAAAATGAATAAAATCATCTTGATTGAAATAAATCTTTTTATTATTGTTATTATACCATTAAGTCAAATCCCTTTGGGGGTAAGCGTGATTCACTCGGTTCTAGCCGGGGATCAGGGAATTCATATGAGAAAAGTAAGAAAGGGAATTTGACGAGGCGGTATAAGGACGGTGGGTGTGTATGAATTTTTAGATTATTCTAGAATTCCCGTGTTGTTTAGCTAAATAACACGTTTGTTCTTTTGAATTCGCTTCTTCGAATCAAGATAAATTTCTTTGAATTAGAGAGACTTTTTTCCAAGTGTATGTTTTTTTCATTTTTAAGGAAAATTTAGTAATCTTCACTAAAGTTTTTAGATGTTGTTACTTTTTGTGGACTCCGTCGTCAAATCTAGAAAAGTAGATGACCAAATCTAAGATAGTATTCATTAAATAATACCAAGCTAAAGCCACATATAAAATGATGAATATTTTTGGGGTACTATTATATTAACAATAATAAAAAAGACTTTGTTTTCATGGATATTTTTCTGCAGGATGATAAAAAAATCAAAATACAGATCTAATAATATCGATATTAATAATGTATTGATTATTGTTATTACTAAACTTTAACGTTAATCTATAACTTTGATACATGAATTTTCTATAGGCTTGATTTTTTCAAAACATAACGTAACAGTATTAATTTTATCCCCCCTCCCGGCCCCTAGCAATAGATCGTAACATTTAGTCGAACCCCCTTCATCCCAAAAAACTGTTACGTAATTTTTGGATGGCATTTTACTATTAATTTAAGCTTTTATCCATGAATGTAAACATCAATATCAAGTGAATTCCACAGTGATATAATGAAATGCGTTGGAAAATGGGGACCTTTTCTCTCTCTAACGAGCACGTTTTTGATAAATCCACTTTTCTTATAAAGCGATCTTGTATTTTAGCTTTCAGTAGTGATAGTTAACTAATATGTTTCACATGGTGGATATATTGATACTATAGACTGACAATAGAGAAAATGATGCCAATTAATCAACAGCAAATTGTCTACGTTCAATTCTATACATTTGCTTCCTCTTCCAATTCAAGTACTCTCTGCAATTATGTGGATACTTGTGCTAGCGTAAACATCGCAAAATTCTAATGTGTGTGTACATAAAAACAAACTGAGGGATGTTAGTAATTAGCCAGTGAGTTCAAAAGCGGAGAATTTGAAATACAAATTTTTAATGTTGAAAGCTTTTGAAAAATTCGAAAAAGCTTTTTCCTAAATTCAATATTTATTTGTAAAATCTCTCGTCTCGTCTCGTCTTGTTCTGCCTCGTCTTATCTTGTCTTGTCTTGTCTTGTCTCGGCTTGTCTTGTCTTTCTTGTCCATTTGAATGTTTTTAATGAGTTGCACTAATTGTTGATTAATTTCAATATTTAACAGTCGATTTATTTGAAACATTGGAATATTGAAAATGTTAAATTTTGATTTATTATTAAATTATAAAAGCTGGTAGATTTTTTTGTTTTTACATGGTAATTTTTCGAGCTGGAACAGGCAAGGGGGAAGTTTCGTCACACTCTGCTCTTTTTGAAGATCCAGAAATTATAATTAATTGCTATTTCTTGGAAATTTCATAACTATTTTGTCGAATTGACGTTAAAAATGTAATTGCCGAACAATTTCGAGGTTATATTCGTAATAAGCATCTCACAAAGGTAAGTTCACGTGGTTTTAACAGAATGAGAATAGATATAGTTATGAACCTGATTTTAAAAGATTTTTAATTTTTTCGGGAAAAATTTTAAATTTTTTGAGTCTTCCCTGAAAGATATTTTACTTTTAGACTAAAAAAAAAAATTTTTCCGAAAGGCTGCAAACCATTTACTCCAAAATTCGGAAAAGTCATAAAAGTAAAAAATTCCCCAAAATTTTTCAACTTTAAGAGCTTTTAATAAAATTAATTTAATTAAAATTATTTATTTTGGCACCCTTGAACTTAAAATTATTGAACAAATATTTCTTCCAATTATAAATAACACAATGTTTGAGAAATCAATTTTTACACAAAACAATTTTTCAAACTCCTGTTTTATCAGTTTGAATTCTAAATGCTTCCGATTTGAAAATTTCCAATTTCGAATGAGTTTTGATTTATCTCTGTGTTCATAAAAAATTTATCCAACTTATTTGGATGCAGACTGAAGTAAACATAATTAGCACGCAGAATACAGTAAAAAAGTAATATTATTTATATATTAGAATAATATTTCAGGGGCATGCTGTTATCAACTTTTCCATATTCGCTCGTATAGCAAATAATGGAAAATTGATTTTATTGTTATACTTTAGAGCTTTAGACTTTAGGGTGCTATATCTGAAAAGACTCGACGTTTGCGTTTCCTGTCGAGCCTGAAACCACCACGTTTCAGCATCAATAGCAGATAAAATACCGCTGTGTGGTGTGTCCCAAGCTCAGCGGGTCAATAGTCATCGGTGTGCATGACGACACCATGCCGTTAGCTTTTTATGGTCTTCTTTGCATACACTTTTTCTCCATTCCATACGAAATAAAAAAAAACAATAAAGTGTCCGAAAATTGTCACTAGTCTTTACAAAAATAAGGTTACTTCCATCCATTCATTTAACCATTTGAATATAAGCTAAATGTGAGCCTTTCAAATTCTTTGAAAAATCGAGAATCATGTGAAATTTGTTTATAAAAAATAATTTGTTTCCATATACTACTAAGCGACTTCCGTTTTCTTTTTCCTACACTTCTCTCCCACCTCAACCTTGCCATATATCACATTCACTCTTTCGTTCTTTCTCTTTTTTTCAGCCCTCTTTAATTCTTTCATCCACTCCTCACCCAAACCATCCTCCCCTGAAATCTTTACCACATTCTCTTGTAAGCTTCCTTTATCTCCAATTATTTTTTCTCACATCTTCCCCATACGTGCTCCCATGTTTCCTCTTCCCAGTCATGGATTCTGCCCTTTCTGTTCTCATTATTTTCCCACTTCATCCCTCCCCTTACTTCGTTTTCCAACCTGAATCTGGCTGTTCTGGTCAATCTTCTCTCTCAACATCCCATTTCTAAATACTTTGGTATTTCTTTTTTTTTCTAAACATCTGATACCGTGTATTATATTTCAATTCCTCAATTATCCTCCATTTTTCTATTAATTTCTTTCCCTGTCTCTTTTGTTCAATTCTTCATAGTTAACTCCAGTCCTCTCTCTTAAATCTCTATCCCTAAAAAACTCATTTCTTTCTTCTTCCCACCTCGTTAACACTACTGCCCTCTCTCCTTCATTTTACCTCTTGTAAACATTTTTACGCTAATTCTTCTTCCTTTCTCTCTTTTCGCTTCCCATCAAACTTCCCTACCCTCTTTCTCGCTCTAGTCCTTCATTTATCCCTCTGCGCTCCTTCTATTATCATATATCCAGGTACCTTCTAGTCCACCCCTCGCGTCCACATTATATAACTTTCTTTTAACCTCTTAGTCTCTTCCCTTCCTTTCGATCCCAATATATCTGCTTCATGGCCTATTACTAGCCATACCAGCGTATCAAACGACCACATTCTCCTTCTCCAATATTTTACTAACCTTTTTGTTTTCATTCATTTCTATATTTGAGTTTAACTCATTTATGTCTAAGTGCTTCTCCGATCCTGTAATTATGTCCGCCATGACTTCTCCATCCCCTGCCAACACCACTATAACGTCCACATATGCCAGTGTATACAATATCTTCCCTTTTCCTATCTTAACTCCTCCCCATCCCTTTCTCTTAATTTCTTCTCGCAAGTCTAAGATTAATGTAAAAAATTATATTGGGCTCAGAGAACAACCTTTTCTTACTTCTCTCACTAACAAAAAGCTACCGCCTACTTGCTCTGCTACTTTTACCCTGCTTTTTGTTTCTCTGAAATTTCCAATACACTCCTTATTGAACCCTCTCTTATCCCTTTTTTCATCATAACTTTTTCTATCTCGTCTCGATCGAATGAGTAAAACGCTGCCTTCAAATCCATGAAGATTGCTACCATTTCCACTTTCTCTCTTCTAGTTCTTCTATTTACCAAATAATTTAGAGTATATACATTTTCCATTGACCCCATACCTTTCCTAACCCCTGTCTGATTTTGTGACTCTATTCTTTTTCTTCAACTTCTTTCTTTAACCTCTTCGATAAAACAGTTACACAATAACTTATACAATGCTGGAATTAGCGTCGATCCCCTATAAGATTGAACTTCCTCCTCTTTCATTACCGGTCACACTCCTTTTTCTCTCAATAACTCTGGTCACTCATCTCCTCTCCATACTCTATTGCATATTACCCAGGCCCATGCTTTTAGTTCTTTTACCCGATATTTCCAGATTCCATATGGAATCATATCTATACCAGGTCCTTTCCTATCTTTCATTACTCATTTACATTACATTTCACTCTCCCATTTTGATTTTCTTGAACTTTTCCTTGTGTTGGATTGGGGGTTTCGCGGATGCCCCACCGGTTGCTTTGTCTTCCGCCTCTCCTTCTCTTTCATCCACACACCTGCTCCCACTCTCGAAATGTTCGCTCTCTTCCGTGGGGAGCTTCACGATGCCGTCAATATGTGTGTAGCTTTCGAGCAGACAACAGTGTGAATAAAGTTTAGTGCACAATTGAACCCCGCCTCAACTCATTTTGTGGAACAACCCAACATTGGTCCAGTCAAGCCGGATACTTCACGCGCAGCCTATCTACCTGCGACACCAGCTCACCGCATCCTCACAGACGACTTCTCGTGCATACGACGACGGCTACCCGAGCCCGAGGCCAAGATTTTACGCAGCAGACGCGCTCGATATTGTGTCTCCGCCCAGACATCTCCGAGCCTCACCCGGACGTCATCATGGACTCAGCCACTGGAGAACTGAGTAAGTACTCTAAAAATCGCAATTAATTTTGCTACAGAAGCTACGCCCTCTGTCTTCTGTCTAGCGCATCGTTTCAGAAGATACGGCCCCTGGCTCTGGTGCACCGCCTCAGAAGCTACGCCCTCTGTCTTCTGTCTAACGCACTGCTTTGAGAGCGACGACCCCTGGCTTTGGTGCACCGCCTCAGAAGCTACGCCCTCCATCTTCTGTCTAGCGCATCGCTTCAGAGGATACGGCCCCTGGCTTTGGTGCACCGCCTGAGAAGCTACGCCCTCTGCCATCTGTCTAGCCCACCGCTTCAGGAGATACGGCCCCTGGCACAGTACAGGAGGTACGCCCTCTGTCTTCTGTCTAGCGCACAGCTTCAGGAGATACGGCCTCTAGCTCAATACAGGAACTAAGCCCCCTGTCTTCTGTTCAGCGCATCGCTTCAGGAGATACGGCCCCTGGTTCAGTACAGAGTCTTCCGTCTCGTCTTCTTCTTCCTCTCCTTCCACAGATGTGAGCCGACTTAGGTCGATCAATGGGACGATTGGTTCGTCACAGCAGCGACCCTCAACATGGACTCCAAAACAAGGCGCGGTTGGGAGGAGGAGATCAGCCGAGCTGAGAGGACCACAGCATCGGCTGCGAGGGGCTTCACGACGTACGACCACCTCACCACCTAACTCCAACAGCGCTGTCTGATGCTGCAGCCAATCACCACAGGCCGCGCCTCCACAATGACGGATCTCTCTCGACCCCAGGCAACCGGTCCCTGCCCCGCTAGCACAGAAGCACACTACCTTGGCCGCTGCGAGACATTCAGAGGCCTTGACACGTCAGAGCGCAAGTACCTGATCATGAGCCACAAGCTCTGCTTCAATTGCCTGAAGGAAAATCACAGTGCAAGGTACTGCGCATCGTCGTCATCGTGCAGAACGTGTGGCAGGAAGCACCATACGCTAATCCTTGAGGGAAATTGTGCTGGAACAGGCCCTTTCGCCGCCTTCCCTGTAAAGCGGCCCCGACACCAGATGACAATGGCCGCTACCACGGCTAGACCCATGCTCTGAGGCCACTCTCGTCAACATCAACATTGCCAAACGACCGCTCGCTTCGTTTTGAGTCTTCGGCTGGACCCTCACCGGCACCGTACCCGTAAACGGGTCGACGACAACGCTCATGGCTGCATGCACCCAGATCCCGTGCCAAGAGAGACTAGTCGAGCTCGTGCAGCGCTTCTGGTCACTGGAGGGGGTACCGCGGGCCCCTCGATTGTTCACGGGCGATGCTGAGTGTGACCGCTTATTTACCGAGAGACATACCCGCGAGCCAAGCGAACGATACATCGTGCCTCTTCCCCTCAAGGCATAAGGGGCCTTTCGTCTGGGGGAGAGCCTGACCGACGCTCCGAGATCACTGGCAACAATGCACTGCCGCATGCGACGCGACACGAAGCTCGCCGATGCTTACATACGATTCATGGAGGACTACATCAAACACGGTCACATGCATCCCGTCACGCTTGAAGAACGGCAAAACTGCCCACAGCCAGTCTGCTATATCTGCCACCACGGGATTTGGCAGTAGAGCGACGAAAGGGGCCAACTTCGGGTGGTGTTTAACGCCTCTCACCTAAAAACCAGCAGATGCAGCCTCAACGACGTAATGTATGCCAGCCCCAGGCTCCAGAATGACCTTGCAGTCGTGATCACCCGCTGGAGAACTCGCCGAATCGCCGACTGCGCTGACGTCAGGATAATGTTCTGACAGATCCAAGTCCGACCCTAGGACATCCACCTCCAGCGGATCCTGTTTAGCCCGACCCCCGAAATCCCAGCAACTCACTATGACCTTCTCACGGTCACCTGTGGAGAGACCAGTGCACCGTACCTCGCATTGCGGACCCTGAAGCAGCTTTCCCAAGATGGAGGCGACAATCTTTCCGAGGCCGGCGGCTTCAATCTCAAGAAGTGGGTGTCGAATAGCCCCGTACAACTCGAGGACATCGTCCCAGAGTACGGCTGACATGGCTCCAATTCTCGACCAACAGACCGATCAATGAACTGGTGGTCGCCTCTGATCCGGCGCAAGATTGCTTCCGGTTTTCCCCTCCACCCGCACCCAGTAACCGCCAATTCACGAAAAGGGCGATTTTCGCCGAGCTGGATCGAATATTCGACCCAGCCGGGTCACGGTGGTTGCTAAGATGCTGATCCAAGACCTGTGGCAAGCCAAGCTCGTGCGTGCCTGAGCCCTGGACTCGCAAGTGGCTCGCGTTCCAGGATACGATGAAGGAAGTGGACAAGATCATCATCCCAAGCTGGATTCGACAGCACCAATCATGACGAATCGAACTGCATGCCTTCGCGGATGCGTGTCGTCGAGCAACAGCCGCAGCACTGTACTCCAGAACTAGCCACCACGACGAAGGAAACGCTACGACCTGTCTCTTCTGGGCAAAGACCAAGTTGTCGCCCATTAGAAGCCTCCTCCCGCCAAAGAAGGCCACTACCCGGATGAAGATCCCGCGACGTGAGCTGGGAGCCGCCCTCCTGGCAGCCAAGCTTCTCCACTTCGCAGCCGCAAACTTGAACATCCCCCTGGCCGACTGCCATCTCTGAGGCGACTCACAGATAGTGCTCCTTTGGCTTCACCCCGATGCTCTGACGGGAAACAATTTAGTTGACGACCACATCGTACACATTCATGAACTAGTACCCGACGCTAAATGGCACTGCATTTCAACCAGAGAGAGTCCGGCTGATATGGCCAGCAGAGGCATTGACATCCCAGGCCTCTTCCAATCAAGCATATGGTGGAACGGACCCGCCTGTTTGAAGGAAGACGACGCCGCCTTGCGCACTCACAACTGGACACCCTCGAGTTCCACACCCAGACCACCCACAGAGCCAACCAATCTGGGATGCGCAGTCGCCCAGGCGGCGCAAACTGACGAGCATCCAGCTGACAAATTCTCGAGCCTGAACGGACTCCTTAGAGGCATGTCACATGGAAGACGAGTGCTTTGCCGACGGATAGATCCAAGCACGCCGTCAATCCGTGCTCCTGTAAGAGCCGACGATCTGCACAAGGAATACGTGATCTGCGTAAAAATAAGTCAGAAGATACATTTTGGACCTGAATTCGTACAACTCCAGTGGGGCCAGCCAATCTGCCGTGACAGCGCGCTGAAAGGACTAGCGCCCTTTGTCGATGACATCGGCCTCTTGCGGGTCAGCTGTAGGCTCGGCAACTCGACACTTCCTCCTGATGAGAAGCACCCGATCATCCTGGACAGACGCAGCCACCTCGCTCGGCTTATAATCGACTGGGCTCACCTCCGAAGCCTACACGCGGGCATCCGTGCCCTATACCTACACAAAGGGTTGTGGAGTGAGCACGACCAAGGGCTATGTCGCCCTCTTCGTTTGCCTAGCCACCAAGGCCGTACACTTGGAGCTCGCGGAGATCTCACGAAGCAGAGCTTCCTCGGAGCACTCGATTGCTTCACAGGCCGACGCGGACAACCCCAAGAGATGTGGAGCGACAACCTACAATGTTCCACGGGGGAAACACCAAACTTCGTCGCCTGCTGCGCGCCGCGGAGATGGACTGGGGCCTCGTCGAAGGAAGCCTTGGCCAGCAGGGTATGACCTGGAACTTCATCCCTTCTTCGGCTCCCCATTTTGGCCGCCTTTGGGATGCGGGCATAAAGTCGGCGAAATCTCATCGGCGACGAGTCACCAGGCCCCACAAGCTCACGTTTGAGGAGTTCTCTATGCTGCTAGTCAACATCAAGAGGGTTCTAAACAGCAGACCTCTCACGCCGCTCAACATAGATCCAGACGACATCAAGTTCCTGGCGCCTGCTCATCAGCAGGCCACTCACCTCTATGCCGCGGCCTTCCATGGCCGATACACCCTTGGATTACGCAAGACACTGGACTTAAGTCAAAGGCCTCCGCATGCATTTATGGGCACGCTGGAGCCGTGAGTACTTAAACATCCTTCAACAAAGAGCCAAGTGGACACGGCCCCGCTCAAACCCCGCGGTTAACGACATGGTCCTCATCATCGAACCTCCTCTTGTCAAGCCCAGCGGAACCTGGCCACTCGGGAGGATCACTGCTGTTCACCCCACGCCGGACGACCTAGTCAGCGTTGCCACGGTACGTACAGCAGATAGCTCTTACATCCGACCGATCACCAAGCTTGTGAAACTGCCGGTGAGAGCTCAGGACCAGGAAGACGGAACCCTCGACCGGCAGGACACAGACCGCCAGCCCGCTGACCTACAGCTGGAGGATGGACGGCTCACGGCGGGCGGTACGCAATCTCCCAAAGTGCTTTAACAGGGCAGGCGGCACCTACATCAGCGGCGTGGACAAGCAGACCTTCCACTGGCTGCTCCCGGCGGGCGGACTTGTTTCGATTCCGTTTAAGGAACGAGGCGGGCGGGATGTTGGATTGGGTGTTTCGCGGATGCCCCACCGGTTGCTTCGTCGTCCGCCTCTTCTTCTATTTCATCACCACTCCTGCTCCCACTCTCGGAATATTCGCTCTCCTCCGTGGGGAGAGTCACGACCCCGTCAGTGTGTGTGTAGCTTTCGAGCAGACAACAGTATGAATAAAGTTTAGTGCACAATTTAACCCCGTCTCAACTCATTCTGTGGAACAACCTAACACCTTGCATTTTTCTGTTTCTTGTATTGAACAATCCTTTCTTTCTGTTCTTTTTATCTTCACTTGCTTTTTCTCCTATTGTTATAACTCTTTCCTCCCTCTAATGTCACTATTATAGGAAAATGATTCAAATCTATATAATCTCCTGCATCTAGTTGCTGGACCTTCTCTTTTACCTCGTCCTCCTCTATCACGCAACCAATTACTGTTTCTTTTTCTCCTCCTGAGCGAGCATATTCTCTTTCCTCATGCCCTTTTATATTTCCGTTCAAGATAAACCATCCCATCTCCTCCAAGCTCTTGAAAAATTTCATTCCCTCCTTATTTTCTATCTTACCTTTAAATTTTTTTCCTCGCTCTCATCCCCAATCGCCTCCCCCTCTATCTTCTGTTCTCGCATTGAAATCTTTTTCAATTATAAGCTTGTTCAATCTTGAGATTGACTGTACCTATAGTACAGCCTTATGAAAGACCACACTAGAAAAATAATTTTTGTTTCTTTTAATAAATTTTGAAATTGACTTTACGTCGAGTAAATCCTTAAATAAGATCACATTAGAACAAGAATATTACTTCAGTTTTTTCTGAATTTCAAAATTGACTTTTTGTGGACTACACCCTCAAAGAAATCCACATTAGGGAAGTAATCTTCTTTTAGTTTTAATGAATTTTGAGATTGATTGTACATTAGAGTGCTTCAAACTTTTTTCTTCGAATTTTCATGCATATTACCCTAAGATTTGTTGTAATCCATAAAGTAATAAATTTGGTTGAAAAAATAACATTTAGAGGTCCCGCAAGCCCCATGAAGTTTAATACGTATTTCTAATAAGAAAAATACATTTATGTACATTTTATTCAGGATCCTCAATATTAGGTGTATCGAGTTAACCCTCAACATTTTCTTTCAAAATTATCCATATAATACGAATACAAGATTACTTTTTAAATTTCATCCACATAAGTCTATTTTATAGGGTCCCAAAAAACCCCATAGGTGAAAAATTGGGTTTTGGGAGTTTTTGGCATTATTTATTATTTTTTTGCGGTTTCATTTAGTAAAAATTATTTTTCATACACAGAGTTTTTTTCTACTGATAACTAGATGTTTAAAACCATTGTCTAAACAATTTATTATTGTTCATAGCAATGTTCGTTTTGAATAGATTTAGAAAGGCGCGATTTTTTCTGAATTCTTCAACTTGCTTTCAACTTTTCAGTTAGAGCGAGACAAAATTTATAATAGTTGACAAAACTAACTGTTTACTGAATGTATTATTTACAACAATATTCTCTTAGAATAATGCTAGAAGTTCACGGATTTTTCTGAAGTCTTCCACTTATTGCCCACTTTGCACTTAGAGTAAGGTGATAATTAATTCAATTCATCAAAAATAATTGTTAAACAAATTTTAAATTGTCTATGAGTATCTTCTCTTAAGAAAATGCTAGAAAGTTGAGGTTTTTCTAAAATTTGTAAATTTGTTTTGGCTTTTTAGTTGTGAACAAATAATAAATAAATATCAGGGAGAATAATTCTTCAAACAATCTCTGTCTTTTTTGTGAATACATTTCTCTGAAATAATACCAGATATTTGATATATTCTTGAAATTTTCTGTATGGATCATACTAAATGTAACTTTTCCATGAAGTAGTTACTGAGAGCCTTTTTGTTTAGTTTATTATTTTTTAAACATTTAAAGAAAAGAAAAAATATTTCATTCCGAAAAAATAGAATACTATTTAAAAAATGATTCTTGTTGGTTTTCATTTATTAGTTGTTCTGAAAATATACCTGTTATATTTTTGGATGAAAATATTTCCTTTATAAGTTTAAAATTCAATATTTTAATGTATGAATTCTTGAAAATAAACCAAGAATCTTACTTTCGTTGCTGTTCCCGCTTGTTCTAAATTTTCTTACCTTGATAAGTGTGCTGTGTGAGCACCGAAACGTTGGTGAATATTATCCATGCTTTTTTATTGTGATTTCAAAGTAATAAAAATAAAAAAGACGAAAGAAATAAAAAAGAGAAGGAAGGGGATTTGGTTGGTTGCCTTCTCATTTTTCTTTCCTCTTTTTTATTTTTGTCCGAAGAAACAAAATTTTATTTTGTTTTCAGGAATTACAATAGGATCATTTTGTGGTATTTGTCCAAATTTTATCGTAAGATTCTTGGTTTATTTCCAAGAACTTATACATTGACTTGAGTGTTGGACGTCAAATGGGATTTTGAATTTGATTTTAATCTAATTTAACATTCTTAAATTTCAATTCAATATTTTGTTCAAAATTCATGTATCTTGTTGAAAATACATGTGGTTGCGTAAAAAAATTAATCTCGTTTCATCATTTTGTCTGAGAATTGAAATTTTTAATACTTGATTGAAAACTGATCTTTTTTAGATAAAAATAAAACCATCGCGTTGAAAATTCATCTCTACTGATTGTGAATAAACTGTTTTGTCGACAATCCTTTTTGTCGGCTTAAAAGGCAACTGTTTTCTAAAAAAAAATCAAATTTTTAGTTTGAAAACTTAACTATTTTTTTGAAGACTCATCTATTTGGGTAGCAAATTAATCTTGCTTGTTAAAAATGTATTTATTTATTGAATTCAACTGGATGATAATTAGTTTTTTTCAAAGTTAGTCTTTTTGACTAAAAATTTGATTATTTTAGTTTTGGTTGTAAACTTATGTTCATAGTTGAAAATTCAGCTATTTTGTTTAAGTCACATTTCTAGTTTTAAAATTTATCTTCCTTGGCTAAAAATGAACTTTTTTGTTAAAAATTCAACCTCTTGGTTCAAAAATTCAACTTTCTTCTAAAATTTTTTTTTGTTGGCTTGAAGATTTAATTATTTGATTCAAAATTTACCTGCTACATTTTTTGTCGATAATATTGATCTTTAATGTACCGAAACGGATTTAAATTTTAGACCAGACCCCTGCCTCCTTTTTTTTAGAGTGTCACGTAATATGTGGACGCTCCGTTTTCATGCGGTTGGCCACATATTTTCTCTAAAGCATAGGAGAATGTCGCGAAAAATTAATATCTGAAGCTGTAGTTGATATCGCAAAGGCCAGCGCGTGACTTACGACCGCGTGTAGCACATAAGCGCGATGATTGCATCGCAGTGCATACGAGTGTGAATCGAGTGAATTACTGGGGCAAATTAGGCCGACTAACTGTCGCGCGACACGTGATAGGGAAAATCTCGACGGAAGCATGAAAAATGCATGAGAAACTGGGCGGCGAGCATAAGGGCACTCGTTTCATGGACACGATGACAGGGTACGTGAACATCAGGGAATTATTTGCCAACGCAAATCGACCTAGACACAATTTTTTCAGCTTCAAACTGAACGATAAACCGACATACAAGTTTTGCATCAATTATTATCATTTTAATACTTAGTTTGTCATCAAACGGGACCGTTCCATTGTCAAAAAGCCAATAAGGGGCGAGGCGGACAAGTCACAAGACCACTTTCAAATTAAAGAAATATTAGAATGTCCTTCATTCGCTAAGTTTACAAGCCTTACAGTCGTTTTTACTCACTGACGTCGGGAAAGATATTCCACGAGCACAAACACTCTTTCATGTTTACTCAACTTCGTCCTGACTATTTTTGGAATTCTTGGTCTTTTCAGATCCAGACCTTCTTCATCCCTTCTTCTGCCTTATAGGTACTCTTCGAAAACTTTTGGTCTTACATCCTCACACGGAAAAAATTAAAGGTCAGTTTGACCATCTAGATGTGCAGACAGACTATATTGCAGGGTCAACTATAGGACAGCCCTTGAAGATGGCTAAATCGACTATCTTTAGAAGGTTAAAACAAGAGGTTCAAATCGATCATCACAGAGGGTGGAATTAATCATTATAAAGGGTCGAATCGATCATTATAGAGGTTCGATTTGTTCATATCAGATAGTCAACTTGATCTCCTCGAACAGGCGACCTGGCCATCTTAGGGGGCCGATTTGATTGTCCTACATTTTCTATATTTGTTGTCATTTTCCTACTTATTCCAGTCTCTCTCTGGTAAGAAACTGGAAATTATAAAATTAAGTGAAACCTATAAAACCTAAAAATTGATATGAAATACATGAATTCTGAAAGCATTTTTTATTCTTTGTGGAGAATGAGGTGTATGAGACATAATTCGATATGCAAAAACAGTGCAGATTCACAATATATTTTTTGGAGCACGAGCTGCTAAGGACACGGCACGGTGTCACACTGAATTGTAAGATTTCGAATATTGAAGTGAATTCAGAAACCATTATCCCACATCTCGTTACGTTCTGCATCATTAATGAGTGCTGAAATTTTTTGCACGTTATTAGTTTCAAACGACACGATGACAACAAATTGATAGTAGAACATCCAGTTACGCCTTTATCTTAAATGCCTTGGAAGCATCAAATTTGACGTTGAAAAATCAAAAGATCAAGCTTAATTCACTTTCCATCATGTTATTATGCACTTCACTCTCCGCGAATGTTCGAAATATCGAAAAGCAGTTTAAACTTATTAAAAACATGTTTAAGTTCAATAGACAGCAAATGTGACGCTGAACGGCTCAATGACATTCACTCACTCCAAAAATGTTCTAGAGTTTAGACCAAATTTGAAATGATTAAATGTGAAAATCAATTTTGTACAGCAAATAATATGAGTAAAGTTATTAAAAATAATTCTTCGTTCCCAAGGAAGACTTATAAAGTGGAATTTAAATTATTTATTAGATTTTCTCCTCAAAAATAAATGTTAGATTTTAATTTTAAAGACAGGAATATCTTTTCTATCCTAAATATGAATTTACAATTATACCTAATCAGGTTGGCCCTCTGCGATGGATCATTTACTCTTCCGTGGATGGTCGAAATGAATGAAAACAAGATGATCGTATTGACCATTCCGAAAGGATACCTTGCTTATCCCTGATAGTGAGTCTGACCTTCTTATAACAGACAGACTGGACATAAAATGAGAGCCTCTCCTACTATGTCAAAAAAATTCTGGATGAATCTTTAGTCCATCTAGAAGAAGGGACTGTCTCTCTAAATTTTGACCCTCTAACTTTAACCATCCATTTCTCCGTGCACCTGATCAGGGTATTCCCTGAAGTTCAAAATCTTTTAAACCTCCTATTTAGACTTACAATATTACCAGGAACAACTCAAGATCACAACGCTACCGTCGGTTACCGCACGACCACTACCACGGTCGGACAACACACGATGATCACACCACCATCTGCTACCGCATGACCCTTACATCACCACGCGCTCCGAAGACCAAATAATACTTCACTCTAAAACACCATCTGATTTTACAATACACTTTTACACCCCATACGGTCGCAATGCGGAAAATAAAAGCTTTCCCTCTATTACAACGTCTCTGTCACAGAGAATTTCCGGTATTTGTTTGTAATAATAACGACCCTACAAGGGTCTGCTTTGGGCTCAGGTAGATGGGTTCGCCCATTGATAATATATATGTTTATTTAATTGTAACTATCCAAGAAATACACACGCTATACGGGATTATTGAATATATGCCTGATCTTTAACTACTACATTCTGTAGCTAAAAAGAGCTAAATAAGTCAAAAATATAAGCTCTAATACTCAAAATATGACAGTATATCAGAAAATGGCCACTAACGGTTCACTGACCACCAACCCTATAAAAACAATACAAATGAATATTTATTTAGCCTAAAATACTTATGCCTTAGTTATTAGTATTAAATGGGAGTTTAGCCACTCTTGAACTCTTTTGAAACATTTGAAACCTTTCAATATTTCTTAAATGAAATGTCTTAAAATATTCTGAAATCTCATGAAATCCTATAAATTTCTCTGAATTCCCATAAAATCCCTGAAAACAATCTCAAATACTTCAAAAAGCTTTTAAATTTATTTAAATCCGTCAAAATCAATAAAAAAAAATTGAAGAGCACGTGATACCCCATATATTTTTTTTATATTTGAAATTGTTAATAATCCCTGAAAATCCTATGAAATTCTCTAAAATGTTTAGAAATAACTTGAAGTTCTGTGAAACCCTCAATATCTTTAGAAATAATTTTAAATCTTGTAAAATCCCGTGAAGTATTACAAAATACTTTAAAAATCCTTAAGATATTTTAAGTACTTTGCGGTCTCTAGAAATCATTTAAAATGTCTTTGAATCATCTGAAATCACTTGAAACCTTCAGCAGGTTCACAATATCCTGTGAAATATTTTACAGGCCATTGCAAACTTTTACAAAATCGTTAAAATCTGTCTAAATCCCTTAAGGTCTTCTAAAATTAGTTAAAATCCTGTGAAATCCCTGAAAATATAGGCCATGAAATCTCAAAAGATTCTTGGCAATCACTTGAAATCCTTTTCAAATTTGTGAAATCTCTTGAAATGTTTTAAAGTTACTTGCAATCCTTTTGAAAGTGTTGTAAAAACTCTTGAAATATTTTGAAATAATCCGAAAATCTCTCAAATCTTTTTAAATACTTTGCGATTCCGAAAAAATTTTTGAAATCCATTAAAATCTTCCAAAGTTTTGTGTCATTCCCTGAAATATTTCGAAACCCTTCGAGAACGCTTTAAAGTTTTTAAAATCTTTTTAAATCCCTTGAAGTTTTCGGAAACTAGTTCAAATCCTGTGAAATCCATTAAAATCATTAAATCATTAAACCATTAAATCACAAGTGTTATGAAACCTCTTAAAATATTTTGAAATACTTCAAAAATCTTTTTGAAAGCATATGCTCTGAAATATTTCTTAAAATTTCTTGAAAATTTCATAAATTGATTAAAATTCATAGATATGCTGTGAAAGTATTTGAAATATTTTGCAATTCTTTACATAGGTATAGAAATTATTTGAAATTACTTGGAATCTTTTTAAATCCCTTGAAATCGCATAACTTTCTTTTTAATTTCCTATAGTGGTTCAAAATCCCTGTATATGCTTTGTATATTGTATATATTGTATATATATGCTTTTTGTATATGCTTCGAAATCTCTTGAAATTGATTGAAATTGTTCGAAATAATGAGAAATTCCTTAAAATGTTTCGAAGAACTTCGGAAACGTTCAAATTTTAAAAAACTTTCTCAAACCAAAAAATAACTTCAGAAATCTTTTGAAATTTTGTGACATCATTAAAAATCTTAAAATCTAGAGTACACCCACATTTCGGAAAATATACCCATTGCTCTTAAAGAATTAAAAGGAATGCATAATTTTTTTTATTTGATGAAATTAAGTTTTATTCTCTTATCAAAGTAAATAACTTAAGATCTGTATTTGCAAGGCCAATTAAATATTTTGGCACCATAGTATCACAAATTAAAATATTAGTAGTCGAAAACAAATTGAAAGTTAGCAGCGGACTTCACTTTTAAATTTAAAATATAATCAATTTTCGAGATTTTTTAGATATTTCATTGCACCACATTTTTAGATGTGAATATAAATTAAAAAATAACGCCACAAAAGCAGTTTTTATTTCAAGAATGATTTTTCCTCATATTTTTAGATAAAATAATTGCCTCACGTGCAAAAGTTGTTCAAATGATGGATGAATCAGGGATATAGAAAAAATTCTGCGTAAGCAAAACATTAATTTTCTCGTCTGCGTGGAAATGATTGATGACTAGTTTAAACATTATTGTGCTCATGTACAAACTCCACGTGTTCTTCATCAGCTCTTTGTATATCAAGTAAAGACTTCAAAAAAGAGAAAAAAAAGTTGAATCTCCGGGAGAAACAAGTTATAGAGATATTTTAACTGTCAGAGAATTTGTTTACATTTCAGATATTTCGTGGAGGTGAGATTTTTTGCGGGAACGTAATGGATACTTAAAATTCTATTTACCGAATTTCGAGAACGCATTGTTCAGTTTTAGCTACGAGAAAGGTACCCATTAAGATCTTTCATTGATGTAACTTATAATTTGTAGTGCATTAATCATCCGGTTGCGTCACGATGAAGAAGTTGATCTATTAAAGAAGATATTTTATTTCCTGCATTGTATTGTCGGCACTAAAATGAACAGGTAGCGTGCATGATGGAAATAAATTGAAGCATTAAGATTATTCGTCGATGATGAAATACGTGTCGCGACTCTATTATTAGGTCATACAGAGTGTAAAAGGGAATACTCGTATCTCAGCACTCAATTAAAGTGATAAAAAATCTACATTATCAGCTAAGATTGAAAAATTTATAAATCTCAATGGATTCGACGAATTAAATTTAAAATTGATTTACATTAATCAATGGAATGACTCAATTATAAGTCAAACAGAATAACACGAATATACTTCTCGATTCTACTTTTTTAAACACTAAATTCTCCAACTCTTCTGGAATTCTGATAAAGATGCAAATACAGATGTAATAGGCTCATTTATTATAATCTGCAAAAATTCTAACTATGTTGTTATTTCTGCATACATAAAGATCCCGAGAAAAATTCCTGCATCAATTTAAATATTTTATTTATTTAGGTTAAAGGTTATTTAAGTTGTAAAATCAAGATATAAAGCCGAGTACAAGGAGTAGATCATTTATAAATAGAATTTCTTTTAATGAAAAAAATTCTCCTAATGAATTAGCTTAACAAATAATTTTTTTGTTCAATCAGAAAAGCAAATTTATATTTTAGAGGAATAAAAAAAATATATATATATAAATTTGGCGGGCCTATTATTGCTCTAAAATAGAAATTTATTTTGCTTGTTGAAAAAAAACGCAAGCTATTTTTCGGGATTCACAATATTTAGCTCATTCATATCCAGAGTTTTGATATAAAATGTGAGAGGAGTTAATATTTTATTGCAAATATTTGAAAATAGATACTATTTGGCAATTGTTCAAGTCATTTTTATGAACAAATTCTCAGTTTAGATATTTTTAGATGAATAGGCTCAATTTCTCAAAGAACAAACAATATATGCAGGCAGTAAAGCGAGTGTAAGGGTAAATGGGAAACTGAGTGACTGTTTCGATATTGTGCACGGCGTTAAACAAGGATGCGTTATGTCCTCATGGCTATTTATTATATTTATGGATAAGTGTCTAAGAATGGCCCTCTTACCTGTTAAATATTAATTGTTTTGGTTGAAGATTCCTAATTTCAGTTGAAAATTAATTCATTTGTTATGTTTTGGTTCAAAATTAATTAATTCGTCAAAGATTCATGATTTTCGTTGTGTTTTGATTAAAATTCCATTATTCAATCAAAAATTAATCTATGTTGTACAAAATTTAACAATTATAAGAAAATATCAGTTTTTTGGTTGATAGTTCACCTGTTTTGTTAAAAATTCGTCTTTTTGGGTTTGAAATTCAACTATTTGGTTGAAAATTAACTTTATGGTTGACATTTAAAAAAAAAAATTTTTTTTGAGATGTTAGTGCATAATTTTAGTCGAAAATCCAACTATTTGGTTAAATATTCATGTATATTGTTAAAATTCGTGTCTTTCGTTGAAAAATTAATCTATTCAGTTAAGAATTGAATTATTTTTGTGGAAAATCTAAATGATTTGTTGAATTATTATTTAATTAATTTTTTTAACTGATAATTTAACTATTACATTTTTTATCGTAAATTTAACTATCTTAGTTGAAAATTGAACTATTTTGTTGAAAATTTATTATTTTTGGTAGAACATCAATTTTTTAAATTGAAAATCTACCTATGTCATTTTTGGTTTAAAATTTATCTTTTTTAGTTGAAAATTCAATTTTTTTCTGAAAAATGATCTTTTTGAGTTGAAAATTCATCTTCTTGGTGAAAATTTATGTATTTTGTTGAAAATTCGCCATTTTCGGTAGAAAATTAATCTTCTCGGTTGAAAATTCATGTTTTTTGGAAAAAAATTCAATTATTTGTTAAAAATTTATGTATTTTGTTCAAAATTCATTTTTTTGTGTTAAAAACTTAATCTATTCAGTTCAAAATTGAACTGTTTTGGTGGAAAATTTAAATATTTTGTTGACATTGCTTAAAATTGATTTTTATTAACTGAAAATTCAATTTTTTCATTTTCGATTCTAAATTTAAGTTTTTTTTTAGTTGGAAATTCAACACTTTAATTCGAAATTTATCTTTTTTATTAGAAGATTTACCTTCTTGGTTGAAAATTCATGTATTTTGTTGAAAATTCGACTTTTTGAGTAGGAAATTAATCTTCTTGGTTGAAAACTCACTTTTTTGGTTGAAAATTAAATTATTTAGTTAAAAAGTAATCTATGCTGTAAAAAATGCAATAATTTTGTGAAAAACTCATTTTTTTGGTTGAACATTCACCTGTTAAATATTAATTGTTTTGGTTGAAGATTCCTAATTTCAGTTGAAAATTAATTCATTTGTTATGTTTTGGTTTAAAATTAATTAATTCGTCAAAGATTCATAATTTTAGTTGAGTTTTGATTAGAATTACATTATTTAATAACAAATTAATCTATGTTGTACAAAATTCAACAATTATATGGAAATATCATTTTTTGGGTTGATAGTTCACCTGTTTTGCTGAAAATTCGTCTTTTTGGATTTAAAATTCAACTATTGGGTTGACGATTTACTTTTTTGTTGAAGATTCATGTATTTTGTTGAAAATTCGCCCTTTTTGGTAGAAAATTAATCTTTATGGTTGACATTTAGAAAAAAAAATTTTTTTTTCAGGTGTTAGTGCATAATTTTAAGCGAAAATCCAATTATTTGGTTAAAATTTCATCTTTTTTGTTAAAAATTCAAGAATTTTGTTGAAAAGTTTGTTTCACAACTCTGCAGTGATATATGATAAGTTATACTGAATTTTACATTCATGGGAAGATTATAGGTGACATTTTCTGGTACTTAAATAAATTATCCTAGCATATATTACATATACTTTAATACTATAAAATTACTTTTAAAACAACTTGTCCATTTATGAACAATTGACAGGTGAACTTAATAAATTTTTTCGATTAATATTAATGTAAATACTATATTAAGTAAAATTCAATGTAGAAGAAGTTAATTTTTAACAAAAAGCTTAAATTTTTGACGAAAAAATATGAATTTCACAAAATGGTTGATTTAAAAAAAAAATAATAATAATTTTAAACAAAATAGTTGAATTTTCAGCCAACAGAGATGCATTTTCAACCAAAATCTGTCATTTTTGGAAGAAAAAATATTAAACTTCAACCAAAACCACTTGAATTTTAAACCAAATGGTTGAATTTTCGAGACCAAAAGCCGAATTAAAAAAAAATACATTAACAAATAATTGATTTTTTTATGAAATATTTAAATTATCAGATCAACAAATTAATTATTAAGCGAAAAGAAGCAGAATTTTCAACAAAAATGTTGAATTCTCAACAAATTTGCTGAATTTTAAAGCCGAAAAGACGAATTATCGACAAAAGAGTTGAATTTTCAACAAAATATGTTAATTTTCAACAAAAAGATATGATTTTTTCAAACAAAAGGATTAATTTTCAACAACATTTTTTAATTTTCAACCAAATAGTTGAATTTTTGACAAAAAAAGACCAATGTTCCACAAGATACACGAATTTTTAACCCAAATGTTAAATTTTTTACCGAAAAAAAAGATGAATTTCTAACCAATAAGATTAATTTTTTACCAAAAAATACGAATTTTCCACGAGGTACGTGAATTTTCAAAAAAAATTCAGCGAAGAATATTAATTTTTTTTAAAAAAGACGAATTTTAAACAAAATATGTTCATTTTCAACCAAACAGTTGAATTTTTGACGAACAAAGTTGAATTTTTTATTCAAAAAAAGATGGAATTTTAAACGAAGAAATGAATTTCAAATCAATAAAAGGAATTTTTAACAAAGTAGTGGAATTCTAAACTATGAAGATTAATTTTCTACCAAAAAAATGGAAGTTTCCACGAAAAAAATTAATTTTCAACCAAGAAGATCAATTTTCACCAAAAAGACGAATTTTTAACTAAATATTTCAATTTTCAAACAAATAGTTGTATATACAAAATTTCAATACAAAAAAAAATGAATTTTAAACAAAACGATGAATTTTGAACCAATAAGAGGAATTTTTAACAAAGAAGTTGAATTTTCAACTGAAAAAGTTAAATTTACGATCAAAAATAAAATAATTAAACTTTCAGTTTGAAAAATTTAATTTAAAAAAATTTCAAGTAAATATTTTAATTTTGCACCAAAACAGTTCAATTCTTAACTGAATAGGTTAATTTTCTAACTAAAAACACACATTTTTAGCAGAAAACATGAATTTTTAACCAAATAATTGAATTTTTATCCAAAAACATGAATTTTCAACCTAAAAAGGCAAATTTTCAACAAAATACGTAAATTTTTAATGAAATTGCTGAATTTTTCACCAAAAAGATGAATTTTTTACTAAAAAAGATACATTAACAATCAAAAATTGATTGGTTAAATTTTCAGTATGAAAATTATTTTTCTACAAAAAAAAGAGTTTCTAACAAAATAATTTAGTTTCCAACCAAATGAATGAATTTTTACCTAAACCGATAATATTTCAACAACAAAAATTTTGATTTTATATAAAAAAAACAGTTATATTCAACGAAAAAAAACGAATTTTCTACAAAATAGTTGAATTTTCGACCAAAAAATATGATCTCCCAAAAAAATAGGTCATTTTTTAACAAAATAGTTCATTTTTCAATAAAACAATTTCATTTTTAACAAAATAATACAATTTCAAACCGAAAAAGGTTTTTCCTGAACCAAAAATATTCGAAGTAAACAAAAATAGTTGGATTTTCTTATTCAATTCTATTAATTAATGAATTTTCCGCCAAAGAAGATGAATTTTCAACGAAGGAAATTAATTTTTTTCCGAAACAAAACGAATTTTTAACATAATATGTTAATTTTCAACTAAACAGTTGAATTTTTGACTAATTGCAAAAAAAATGAATTTTCAGCAAAAAGATGAATATTCAACCAATAAGAGAAATTTTTAACAAGATAGTGGAATTTTCAACTAATAAGATTAATTTTCTACCAAGAAAGATGAACTTTAATTAAAATAGATAAATTTTCAACCAACTATTTGAATTCTCCACCAAAAAAGATAATTTTTCAACCAAAAGGAGTAGTGGGGCTATGTCACTACGAGGCCAAATTCCGAGGGATGGCGCCGCCGTCACAAGTTACCGACACCAACAGATTGCGCCACCAAGAAAGGAAGGGTTCTGTTCCATGCTAAGTTACCGGCAGTCGATAAGTGGCCTCGGTCGGTCATGCAGATTCCTAATGTGCCATCTGTTGGCACATTCGGAATCTGCATTATAGACTGATGGTAATACGGGCGGTGGCGCCACCTGTTGGCCATTAGGAGTCAGCATTACCGATCGAGGCCACTTATCAACAGTCGGTAACTTAGCATGGAACAGAACCCTCCCTTTGTTGGTAGCGCCATCTGTTGGTGTCGGTAACTTGCGACTAATTTTGACCAAAAAGACAAGTTTTTAACAACAATTTTTAATTTTCAACCAAATAGTTGAATTTTTGACTATAAAGATTAATTTTCTACCAAAAAAGGCGAATTTTCAACAAAGTCCATAGATTTTTAAGCAAATATTTGAATTTTCAACAAAATACATAAATTTTCAACGAAACTGTTGAATTTTCCACCAAAAAGATGCATTTTTGACAAAATAGACGAATTTTGAACCAAACAGCTGAACTTTCAACCGTGAAGATTAATTTTCTAACAAAAAAAGAAAAATAATAGTACAAAAAATTTCAACCAAATAGTTGCATTTTTTACCTAAAATGATAATATTTCAACAAAAAAGACTTTAATTTTATATAAAAAACAGTTATATGTCACAAAAAAATAGAATTTTCCACAAAATAGTTTAATTTTCGACCGAAAAATATGATCTTGTAAAAAGTTAGTTGAATTTTGAACTAAATAGTTCATTTTTCAATAAAAAAAATTCATTTTCAACAAAATAATACAATTTCAAACCGAAAAAGATGAATTCTGAACCAAAAATATTCAAAATAAACAAACATAGTTGGATTTTCTTATTGAGTTCTATTAATTTAGTTCGCATTTAAGTCAAAAAACGAGAAAAAGGGGAAGCTTCTTGAAAATATTTAAAAAAATAGGAATTCTTCAAAAATGAGGAGAGATGGGAATAGGCGAACGAGTTTAAAGATGATAATTGTTCACTCTTTTGTAATACAAATACTTATTAATAATGTTATATAATCTTTAAGATATATTTATTTCTTTATGCCACTCACACATTGAAACTTGATGATGAACAAATGCAAAATAGGAATTTTTGCATTTACATCACCTATTGACGCACGGAATTTTATGACTGCAGAGGATACATTAAAGAAGATGATTTATTTATATTTCGGTCAAGAACACTGCATGTATCTCTGACATAATTTCCAAGCCAAATGAGAATAATAATATAAATAATAAATCATAGTGAAAAATATATCAGTCGTGGATCATTTAAAGTTTAAGTGATATGAGAATCGTGATAACTTTTATATCAATGAGGGACCGTACTTAAATTACGTAACAGCTAGGGGTTGAAAATTTAAATATGTAGTTGAAAATCCGTCTTTTTCGAAAAAAGTAATTTTCTTGGCTGAATTTTTCTTTTTTTAATTCACGTACTTTATGGGAAATTCGTATTAAAAAAAAATCTTCTTGGCTAGGACTGCTATATCAACTGCTTTGTCAACAATTCCCCTTATTGGTTGAAAATTCATCGTTTCGTTTGAAATTCATTTTTTTTTTAAATTAAAAGTTCATCTTTTTTAGTCGAAAATTCAACTATTTTGTGCTTTGTCAAAAATTCCTCTTATTGGTTAAAAATTCATAGTTTTATTTAAAATTAATTTTTTTCTTCTTAATTAAACATTCATCTTTTTTAGTCGAAAATTCAACAATTTTGTGAAAAATTTAAATATTTAGTTAAAAATTCGTCTTTTTTGGGGAAAAAATTAATTTTTGTGGCTGAAATTTTTTTTTTTATTTAAATTCACATACTTTATGGAAAATTCGTATTAAAAAAAAAAAATAATCTTCTTGGTTTAAACTGTTATATCAACTGTTTTGTCAAAAATTCCTGTTATTGGTTGAAATTTCATCGTTTTGTTCAAAATTCATTTTTTTAAATTAAAAATTCATCTTTTTCAGTCGAAAATTCAACTATTTGGTTGAAAATTGAAATATTTAGTTCAAAATTCGTCTTTTTTTGGAAAAAAATTAATTTTCTTGGCTGAAATTTTTTTGTTGTTGAAAATTCATATACTTTATGGAAAATTTGTATTTAAAAAAAATCTTCTTGGTTAGAACTGCTATCTCAACTGCTTTGTCAAAAAATTCTCTTATTGGTTCAAAATTCATCGTTTTGTTTGAACTTAATTTTTTTTAAATTAAAAATTCATCTTTTTTAGTCGAAAATTCAATTATTTGGTTGAAAATTGAAATATTCAGTTCAAAATTCGCCTTTTTTGAAAAAAAAAATAATTTTCTTGGCTGAATTTTTTTTTTACAATTCACGTACTTTGTGGAAAATTCGTATTTTCTTGTAAAAAATTAATATTTTTTTGGTGGAAATTTCTAATATTTGGTAGAAAATTTATTCACTTTGTTGAAAGTTCATCTTTCTTGGTAGAAATTGCATATTTTTCGTTGAAAAATTCAACTACTTTCTTAAAAAATCCTCTTATTGGTTGAAAATTCATCGTTTTGTTTAAAATTCATTTTTTTTTAATTAAAAATTAATCATATTTTAGTCGAAAATTAAACTATTTTGTTGAAAATTTAAATATTTAGTTCAAAATTCGTCTTTTTCGTTAAAAGTTAATTTTCTCAGTTGAAAATTCATCTTTTTTTGTAGAAAAATCAATTTTTTTGGTAGAAAATTAATCTTCACAGTTTAAAATTCATCTTTTCTTGGTAAGAAATTCAACAGTTTGTAAATTTCTAATATTTGGTTGAAAATTCATCTTTTTGTTTAAAATTCATTTTTCTCGTATTAAAAACTCATCTTTTTTAGTCCAAAATTTAAGTGTTTGGTTGATAATTAAAAAATGTTATTAAAAATTCGTCTTTTTGGTGAAAATTAATCCTCTTGGTTGAAAAATCGTCTTTTTGGGTGGAAAATTAATCTTAATAGTTGAAAATTCTACTACTTTGTTGAAAATTCCTTTTATTGGTTGAATGCTCATCTTTTCATTTAAAATTCATTTTTTGTTATATAAAGTCAAAAAGTTAACTGTTTAGTTGAAAATTAACATATTTTGTTGAAAATTCGTTTTTTTTTTTTTGAAAAAAATTGATTTCCTTGGTTGAAAATTGGTCATTTTTCATTTTTTTTTTTCATTCATCGTTTTATTCAAAATTTATTTTTTTTTTGTATTAAGAATTCATCTTTTTTAGTCGAAAATTCAACTATTTGGTTGAAAATTGAAATATTTAGTTGAAAATTCGTCCTTTTTGGAAAAAAAATTAAGTTTCTTGGCTTATTTTTTTCTTTTTTTTTCGAAAATTTACTTACTTTGTGGAAAATTTGTATTTTTTGGTAAAGAATTAATATTCTTGGTTAAAACTGCTTCGCCAACTACTTTGTCAACAATTCTTCTTATTGGTTGAAAAATCATCGTTTTGTTTAAAATTCATTTTTTTTCGTACTCAAAATTAATCTTTTTTGTCGAAAATTCAACAATATTATGTTGAAAATTAAAATATTTTTTTAAAAATTTGTCTTTTTTGGTAAAAATTAGTCTTCTTGGTTGAAAATTAATTTTTTTTTTGTAGAAAATTCAATTTTTTTGGTAGAAAATTAATCTTCATAGTTTAAAATTCCACTACTTTGTCCAAAATTTCTTTTATTGATTTGAAATCCATATTTTCCTTTGAAATTAATTTTTTTTTAAATAAAAAATTCAACTTTATTAGTCAAAAATTCAACTGTTTGGTTGAAAATGAACATATTTTGTTTAGAATTGGTTTTTTTTTTTGGAAAAAAATTAATTTCCTTGGTCAAAAATGTATCTTCTTTGGTGGAAAATTCAAATATTTGGTTGAAAATTAATGTATTTTGATAAAAATTTGTCTCTCTGGTAAAAAATTAATTTTCACGGTTCATCATTCAACTATTTATTTGAAAATTAAACAATTTTGTTAAAAATTCGTATTTTTTTTGTTTTCTGTTTTGTAAAAATTAATTCCTGTATTTCTTTGAAAATTCGTTTTTCTGATAAATAATTAATTTTCATGGCTCAACATTCAACTATTTGGTTGAACTTTCATCTATTTTGGTTGAAAAATCGTATATTTTTCTAAAAGTGCGTCGTTTTTGGTTGAGAATTCAACCACTTTATTAATAATTCCTTCTATTGGTTGAAAATTCATCTTCTTGTTTGACATTCATTTTTGTGCATTAGTAATTAATTTTTTTTGTATTAAAACTTCATTTTTGTTGTCGTTAAAAACTCAACTTTTTGGTTGAAAATTAACATATTTTGTTGAAAATTCAACTCTTTCGTCGATAATTAGGGTTTTTTTGCTTTAAAATACAGCAAATTTGTTAAAAAATTAGCTTTTTTGGTGAAAATTCTTCTTTTTTTTTTGGTTAATAATTAATTCTTTTATCTGATAATTTAATTATTTGATCAAAAACTCAACTATTTGTTAATGTATATTGTTTAAAATTCCTAGGGGGGGGGGGTTCGAGAGATTTTTTTACAAATTAAACAAATAATTCGCAGTAATTATACAGAAATTTAATATTAATTTTTACCCGCCAAAGAAAACCTAATGATTGAAAAATGAACCTAGCCAAAAACTATTTTATAAAAAGTCAGGAAATTTTATTGGTCAGGAAAAAATCAGGGATTTAACAATAACGAAAAATCTTATAAAAATCAGGCAATCTTTATAAATTTAAATAACTGTCAAGAAGGATAAATTTTAAATGTTTTCAATTTTAATTTGAAATTGTTTTATTTTGTTTATAAAAAATTCTAGCTGGAAATGTAAAAACTTTAAGATTCTGGTCATTCTATATTAATGGTGAAGGAGAATTAAAAATTTGTCAGGGAAAAATTAAAGAATTTTTAAAATAAAAATTTGCGATAACCCCGATATAATATTTTTGTAAGCAATTTATTTGTCTCGTATTTTTATTTTTATTTCTTTTTTTTTTGCAGTTGCGTCCATTTGAAGATTACCTTTTTATTTATACATTTTATTATTTGGTTGAAAAGTCAACCATTTTGTTAAAAAGTCATCCTTTTTGGTTAAAAATGAACTGTTTCGTTGAAAATTCGTCTTTTTGGGTTAAAAATTGAACCATTTTCCTCGAAAATTTACTTTTTGTTTGAAATTTATATTTAGTTGTAGAAAATTCAACTGAAATCTTTTTTGAATTAAAATTCAACTATTTTCTGAAAATTTGTCTTTTTAGTTCAAAAATGCATTAACTTTAGTTTAAAAATTCATCTATTTTTAGCAGAAATTACACCTTTTTTATGAAAATGAACCGATTTGGTTCATAATTGAACAATTTTGATAAAAAGTCATCTTTTTTAGATTGGATTCCACTATTTTTTTTTTTTTAATTTTCTTTCTTGAGTTGAAAATTGAACTATTTTCTAAGAAAATGGACTTTTTGTTTAAAATTTATATTTTGTTGTTGAAAAGTCAACTAAAATCTTTTTTGGATGAAAATTCAACTATTTTCTGAAGATTTGTCTTTTTAGTTTAAAAATTCATCCATTATAGCAGAAATTACACCTTTTTTGTATGAAAATGAAACTGTTTGGTTAAAAGTTAAAGAATTTGGTTAAAAAGTCATCTTGTTTTAATGAAAATTCAACTATTTTTTGAAAATTTGTCTTTTTAGTTTAAAAAATCATCTATTTTAGTAGAAATTACATCTTTCTTGGATAAAAATGAAACTGTTTAGTTAAAAATTCAACAATTTTGTTGAAAAGCCATCCTTTTTGGTTGAAAATAAACTGTTTTGTTGAAAATTCGTCTTCTGGGGTTGAAAATTGAACTATTTTACTAGAAAATTTATATTTCGTTTAAAATTGATATTTTGTTGTTGAAAAGTCAACTGAAATATTTTTTGGATGAAAATTCAATAATTTTTGAAAATTTGCCTTTTTAGTTTGAAAATTCATCTATTTTAATAGAAATAATTTATAATAAAATAGATAAATTTTTAAATAAAGAAAGATGAAGAAATATACAATTATATCCCCTTTTTTGGATGAAAATGCCACTATTTGGTTGGAAATTCAACAATTTTGTTAAAAAGTCATCATTTTTTTATTGAAAATTTAAGCGTTTCATTGAAAATTCAACTATTCCGTAGAAAATTTACTTTTTGTTCAAAATTCATATTTTGGTGTTAAAACTCAACTAAAATCTTTTTTAGATGAAAATGTAGCTTTTTGAAAATATTATCTTTTTGATTTAAAAATTCATTTTTTTCAGAACTTTTGTCTTTCTTGGAAAAAAATGCAACTGGTTAAAAATTAATCATTTTTATTTCAGGATTCAAGTATTCTGTTAAAAAATTGTTGTTGAACCACATCGTTAAGAAATCATTTTTTGTTAAAGATTCATATTTTCAGTTGAAAATTCTTCTCTTTGGTTAAAAGCTTAACTATTTTTTTCAAAACTGATCTTTCATAATTGAAAATTCAACTGCGAGAGTTTTGTTGAAAATTAATTTTTTGCTGAAAATTCATAATTTCTGGTTGAAAATTCAATTTTTATTAAAAAAAATTCGTCTTTGGGGTTGAAAATTAATTTATTTTTTATAAACTTTCACTTTTTTGGTGGAGGATTGATCTTTTTGAGGTTGAAAATTCAATTTTTTTTTCTTTTGAAAATTCAAGTATTTCATTAAAAAGTGATTCTTAATGGTAGAAAAGTAATTTTTTTGTTCAAAACAAATCAATCAATTTGAAATTTTTTAATTTGTATCTGAAATATTGTTTTGTTCCATTTATAAAAGTTTCTATGTTAAAAATATGACAAGACACAAATGTTGGTATTTGTATAGTAATGGTCAGGGAAAATGAAAGATTGTTCAAGAAAAAATCACAACAACAAAAAAACAAATGAAAAAAAAGTTAAATTTTTAAGCAAAGAAATTAATTTTTAACTAAAATAATGAATCTTCGGCAAAAAAAAAATAATTTTCAACACAATAGTTGATTCTTCTACCAAAAAATAAAAATTTTGAACAAAATAGATCAGTTTTCAATTAAATAATTAAATTTTGAACCGAACAGATGAATTTTCAACCAAGAAGATTGAATTTCTAACAAAAAAGATAAATTTTCACCAGAAAATGGAGTAGTTAAATTTTCAGTTGAAAACATTTATTTTTAACGCAAAAAAAACGATTTTTCAATAAAATATATAAATTTTTAAGCAAAGAAATACATTTTTAACTAAAATAATGGATTTTCAACAAAAAAAATCAATTTTTAACCCAATAATTGAATCTTCTAACAAAAGAGACAAATTTTCAACAAAATAGTTAAATCAACCAAACACATAAATTTTCAAGCAAGATTAAATTTTTATCAAAAAAGATTAATTTTCGACAAAAAGTATAATAGTTACATTTTAAGTTGAACAAATTCAAACACAAATTTTTTGTTGTAGTTGTTAAATTTAACTATTGTTTGAATATCATTTTAAATAATTTTTTAAAATTGAAATTTAACTATTCCGTGTTTGGTTCAACATTTATTTTCCTAAGTTGAAAATTCATGTATTTTATTAAAAATTGAAATTGGTTGAAAATGTCTGAATTTTTTTGAAGCTTTGTCTTTTGTGGTAGAATATCAATCTTCTTGGTGAATAATTCACCATTTTGGTTGAAAATTCAACTATTAAGTTAAAAATTCCATTAAAAATTAAAATATTTGGTTAAGAATTCATGTATTTTGTTAAAAATTATTTTTTTTTGTGTGGAAAATTAGTTGTTTTTTTTTTTAATTAAAATGGACTTTTCTTTTATTGAAAATTAGTGCTTCTATGGAAACTTACATTTTCAACTAAATTTTTTTGTCGATTTGTCTTTATAGACATTTCTTTTTGGTAGAAAATTCATTTTTTTGGTAGAAAATTGAACTATTTCGTTTCAAATTTACTTTATTTGCTGAGGAAAATCAACCTTTTTAGTTGGAAATTCTATCAAAAATTAGAATATTTGGTTGAAAGTTCATTTATTTTGTTAAGAAGTATTCTTTTTTGGTAGAAATATATTTTTTTAATTGAAATTTAATTTCTTGAAGTAAAAATTTAACCGTTCCATTTTTATCGACATTTTTTTGTTGATAGACATTTCATCTTTTTAGTTGAAAATTTGTCTTTTTTTAGTAGCAATATAACCTTTCTGGTTGGAAATTTAACTATTTGGTTAAAATTTTTTATATTTTCGGGTTGTTAATTGAACTTTTTTTTTCAAAAATTCGTCTTTATGACTTAAAAACTCAAAATTTTGGATGAGATTTTTTTTTCTTTATTGAGTGTAAAATCTTTCTTGGATGAAAATTCAACTCTTTTGTTTGAAAGTTGCTATATTTTAGTTTAATTTAATAGTTTTTTACTGAAAATTCAAAAAAAATTGTGGAAATAGCAACCATTACATTTTTTGTTGAGAATTAATTTTTTTTATCAAAGATTCATCAGTTTGGTTGAAAATTAAAATTTAAACCGAACATGGAATAGTTAAAATTTCTGTGAAAAAAAATTAATTTAGTATGACAAAAAATGTTCAAAACTAAAGTTAATTTTTTACCCAAAAAAGGGTAAAAATGAGTAGTTGAAATTGGACCACTTTATTGAAAATTCAACTATTTGGTTAAAAATTCAAATATTTTTATTGTTAATTTTTGCATCAAATTTGATTGAAGAATCATCTATCTTTTTTAAAAATTAACTTTTCAAATGAAAATTCGTAATTTCTGGTTGAAAATTCAATTTTTATACAAAAAATTCGTCTTTTGGCTTGCAAATTCATTTATTTTTTAGGAACTTTCACTTTTTTTGTGGGGAATTTCAAGAATCGCGTTAAAAAGTGATTTTTCGCGGTACAAAAGTAATTTTTTTGTTTAAAACAGATAAATAAATTTGAAAATTTTTAATTTGTATCTGAAATATTGTTTTATTCCGTTTATAAAAGTTCCTATGTTAAAAATATTACAAGATTAAAATGCTGTTATTTTATTATTTATATTTATTTATTATTATATATATTTATTTTCATTATTTTTATCTTGGTGGCCTCCACATGACTGACGTAAATATCGGAAAGAAAAGTATCATTGGTTCTTATCAAAACGCATTTTCATAACAGAAATGCAAAAAAATATCTACATTATTATCAGCTAGTTCTGATAATAGTATTCTAATGTACAGGAAGGTTATCGTCATTAATTATACAATTTGCAAATTGCTTCCGAAGCTATTTTAAATTTAATCTGAATTATCATTGTGGTCAGTAACTGGTCAATCATCTGAAGTCTTCCACAATCTGTGAAACTAAACTCATTCAAATTCAGATTTTTATTAATTTTTATTAATTTATTAATTTTTATTATTCTTCAGATAAGGTGGAACTATTTTAACATTTGGAAAATTTAATTCTTGTGAAAAAATATCCTCCCTTCCAACTCGAAAAAAATGTGATAAATAAAAAATTTCCCTCTTCTAATTCAGGAAAAGATTGAAAATAAAAAATTCCACCTGTGAGACAACAAAAATTCTAACAAGAATAAATGGCCTTTTCCAATGCAGACAAAAAAATAAATAATCAAAATTTCGCCCCTTCCAACTCCATAAATATCTTAACAATTTAAAAATTTTCCTCTTTCAATTCAGAAAAAATTGAAAATAAAAATTTCCTCCATTCCAACTCAATGGAGATATAGAAAAAAATTTTAATACAAAAATAAAAACAAAATTTGAATTTTTCTTTGAAAAATCATCTTTTTAGTATACAAATTTAACTCCTTGGTCGAAAGCTAAACCACTTTTCTTCAAACTTTGTTTTTTGGTTGAAAATTCATGATTAAAATTAAACTCATCGGTTGTAAATTAACCTTTTTGTTCAAAATCCATATTGTCAGGTTGAAAATTCAACTGTTGTTTAATAATTGAAAATAAAAAGTTCATCTCTTTAACACAAAAAAACTCTAACAAGAAAAAATGGTCTTTTGCCATTTTTTTTGCCAATCAGGCATAACCAGAATACATTCCACCTGGTTCCTTTTAATTTTTCTTAGAGCTTTTAGAATAATGCTAAACGGTTGAAAAGCATAAAAGAAAAATATTTTCCAATTAAGAGTAAATGCGTCAACTGCCTCAGATCCAGGATCTTTTTTCCAGGATACATAGTGAAAACACTTCGTATTTGTACGACTTGCGAATAAGTCAATGTTCGGTGTTCGAAATTTTTTAATAATATCATTGAAAGCGAAAGAAGCTAATTCGCATTCCGTTCCCTTTTCCAACTTCCTCGATTCTAAATCCGCCTCGAAATTATCATTTGAACTTATATATGAAGCAAAAATCCAGATGTTACGACTTTCACACTAAGTCCAAATTTCCTTCGTGATTTTATTTAAATCCTTAAACTGTACACACCGATTCTATTAATGTATGACACTGCTGTTGTATTATCAATTCTCAAGAGGATATTGCCATAATGAAAGTCTTTAGCCAAACATTGAAGGCCAAAAAATGCTACCTTTAATCCTAAGAAATTAATTGGGTATTCGCGTTCCTTTTCTGACCAAAAACCATTAGCCCTATGCTTGAGACATACATCATAATTTCCTCCGCTACATTTCAAGGCTAGGAGTCTCTGTCTTTCAAAATCTTCAGTGTAGACCCAACTATATTTAATAACTGAACAACAAGCTACAATGGAGCCAACACATTGTGCAAAAAATCGATTAGTACATTGGCGTGTAATGCTAAAAAACTTACTTTGGTTTTCAATATTAGATCGTTTTTCCTGCGGAAGACTTCATGGATTTAGAATTGTACTTAAATCCTAGAAATTTACCATTCTTGACCAGGATTTAAATTGCTCTTTGTCAAATTCATTATAAAACCCAGACTTTCTTAAACTTCTCGTCTTACATTAAGATCATCAAAGCATTCTTGTGGAGAAGCTCCAAATAAAAGAAAATCATCCAAGTAAACAAACGAAAAATAACCTAAACCTCTCAAATGAGAAAGCACAGGTTTCATGATTTTAGTAAAAACTTAAGGAGCTGTACATAAACCAAAAAGCAAACATGTAAACTCATAAAAAGTCCCATCGAATTCAAACATAAAAAATTTTCTATGCAATTCAGCAATTGGTACCAAGTAATACGCATCTTGTAAATCTGGTGTTGCCATAAAGCAATTATAATCTATGATGTTAATTGCAGTTCTATAATCTTCGAGCTTAAAATGTTCTGGTTCAATGAACTTGTTTAGATTTTCAAGATTTAAAATAAATCTAAGGGTACCATCCCTCCTGGATTGGGTTTGGAATGAGGATTCTGTTTCCGGTAATTCCTGGGAGGATCCGCAGATGTTTTCTTCTGCCCGCCCAGCATCGATGGGTACGATTTATTTTGTCGACGGGGCGGGCCTTTGAAGTTTTTCGAATTTCCCGGATGTTGGTTCTTTGTTGATTTTAGAGTCTTAGAAGTGTTCTCCAAAACCTTAGCTGACTTCAAATTTTCTGCTAAATCTCTTCCAAATAAAAACTCGTCAATCGGTGTTAATTTTAAAGCTTCCCTCGAAGTTGTACTTAGGTGGGTCAAAATGAGGCTCCTTCCAACTTGAGATTCATTATTTTAAACATCAGCGAGTAAACGGCAAGAGTCACTCAGAGCATCTATTAGAGGAATTTCAGTAAATGAATCCCGCTGTATTAGGTTTGAAATTTTTTTCCCCACTGTAGATATGCAAGCTGTCAACCAAACTTGTTTCGAAATAATTTGAGCATCTCTTAACAAAGGTGATTCTCGTGACTGAAGAGCAGTTTTAACCTCAATATTCTGTTTAGGTGGATCAATCAAAAGGCAATTGCTGGGTGGTGGATATTTCTCAACGAGCTCCGTTCTCTCCTCCTTAGATAGACCTACTCTAAGTATATCCAACCAACGTACTGAAAATTCTTCGTGAATTGCTGGGGCTAAAATCCGTTCTTCCACATATCGTTTCCCAATCACGTTTAGGATCTCGTCATGAAGCGTTTTATTGGATGTCATCCTTCTGTCAAGTCGACTAGACTTCAGGAGGTTGTTGGGAATCATTGTATAATCCAATTGCTAAACGGTGATAATCCAGAGCACTTGAAGTTGTTGGCGTTTCATTTACTGGAAGTGCCGGAGCAACAACACCTACCAGGTCTGCTCTTCTGTTGTCATACCTCGAAATTGGTGAAGATCGTGACCTTGATCGACCATCTGTTTAGGGTAAAAAAGAAATATTATAATATAAATATCTCATAATTTTATAAATTAGGGCCTGTCTGACGTGTGTAGATTAGACTCGAGCCAAATAGTTGCGAAGGGGACAGTAGCATCCGCTACTCTTCACGCAGGTGAGAGCCTGCATGGTTATAAACAATAATATGTTTCTAACAAAATCAGGTGAGGGCCAGATTTGGTTAATCAAGTAAGCGCCTGAAAAATAGACAGGTAGGCAATGCCTTGAAAGCTTGTTATATGCCCGAAGAAGAGGACGAACAAGAAGATGAAAACGGAGATCTCCGGTGACGGCGATGTTTTCTTGGACGTGCAAATTTTCTTTCCAAGGCTTCACTTCTTTTTCGTTTTCCCATCTCGGAACGATATGACACTTTTCAGCACAAAAAAGAGTTGAAAAGTTTAAAATTCAACAATTTTCTTAAAAATTCATACTTCTTGGTTGAAAATTCAACTGTTTTGTAAAAAAATCGTCTTTTTGGATTGAAAATTCAACTACTGGATTGAAATTTTCTTTCTTTCTTCACTAACAAATTTTTTTTGGTTGAAAATTCAACTAATTTGTTGGAAATTTATCTTTTTTGATTGAAAATTTATCTCTTTCCGTATAAATTTCATTCTTCTTGGTTAAATTGCAAGTGTCAGGTTAAAAATGAATCTGTTTCGGTTGACAATTAATTTTTTTTTTAAATTCAACTGTTTTGTAGAAAATTCTCATTTTATGCCCAAAAATTTAATAATTTGATAGGAAATCTAACTATTTGGTTAAAATATAACGTATTTTGTTAAAAATTCATCTTTTTTGGTAGAAAATCAATTTTTTTGTTGAAAAATGCAAGTGTTTGGTGAAAATTAATATGTATTAGTTGAGGATAAAAGTATTTTGGTAATAATTCGATTTTTTGGGTCTAATGCAACTGTTTTTCTAATTTAAATTCAAAATATTTTTTGTTGAAATATCAAATATTACATTTTTTGTTAAAAATTCAACTCCTTGGTTGAAATTTGAACTAATTTTTTTTAAAGTTCATCTTTTGCTGGAATCTTCATAATGTTAGTTAAAAATTGTTTTTTTCTTTGTTAGAAATTAATTTTTTAACCCAGAATCTAACTTTTTTATTTAAAACACAACTGATTGATTAAAAATTAAGTTTTTTGCAGAAAATTCAACTGTTTTGTAAAAAAATCGTCTTTTTGGATTGACAATTCTACTATTTGGTCTGTATTGTTGAAAATTAGTTTTTTTTTTATTGAAAATTAATTCTCTTAAATGAAAATTCAATAACTCATTTTTGGTTAAAATTGATCTTTTTCAATCCAAAATATCAACTATTTATAGTCACAACATTTTAGAAACGAAAAAAATATAAATTAAAAATTAATTAAATAAAATTTGGATAAATTTATGTCATTTGTTAAAAATTCGTCTTTTTTGCTTGAAAATTAAAGAATTCAAGTGACATTTTTTTCATTGAAAACTCAACTACTTTGTTGAAAATTAACTTTTTAATTGAAAAATCATCTTTTTAGGTTGAAATTCAACTCCTTTGTTGTAAGCTGAATTACTTTTCCTGAAAGATAATTTTTTAGTTGAAAATTCATATTTTTAGTTGAGAATTCGTTTTCCTTTGGTTGAAAATTTATTTTTTTGAACTGAAATTCAACTATTTTGTTTAAAATTCAACTGATTGGTTGTAAATCAACTTTTTTGTACAAGATTCGTATTCTCGGGTTTAAAATTTAACGGTTTTGAAGAAAATTCGTTTTTTTGGTTAAAATATTCAACGATTTGGTATAAAATTCAAGTATTTGGTACAACATTACACTGTTTTGTAGAAAATTCGGTCATTTATTAAAAATTAATTCTCTTCAATTACAATTTAACTAGTCCATTTTAAGTTGAAAATTGATCTTCTTTGATTTGAAAATGCAACTATTTAGTTTAAAAAATTTAGAAACGAAAAAAATATAAACTAAAAATTAATCAAATAAAATTTGGATTATTATCACATCTGTTGTTCAAACTATTGAGTTAAAAATTTATGTTTTTTGTTGAAAATTCATATTTTCTGTTAGAAAATTAATTTTCTGGTTCAAAATTAAACTATTTGGTAAAAAATGTATTTTTTTGTTAAGAATTCATATTATTTAGTAGAAAGTTAATCTTCTTGGTTGCAAATTCATCTTTTTGGTTACAAATTTAACTGTTCGGTTGAATATTCAACATTCTTGTTGAAATCTCATGTTTTTGGCTTGAAAATTCAAAATTTGTTATACAATTTTTTTTATTGATAGAAAAATCCTGTTGGTTAAAAATTCAACTGTTTTGTAGAAAATTATTATTATTTTGTTTTGTTTAAAAATTATTTCGTTTGGTTGACAATTGGTCTTTTTTGTAGAAAATAAATTGTTTTGTGATAAATTCAATTGCTTGGTTAAAAAATAATCTATTTTAGTTGAGGATGCAAGTATTTTGTTGATGATTAGTTTTTGTTGGTTAAATGCAACTATTCTCCTCATTTTACATTAAAATCTTTTTTTGAAATATTAACTATTACATTTTTTGTTGAAAATTCAGCTCCTTGATTGAAAGTTGAACTACTTCATACAAATTCATTTTTTTGGTTGCAGAGTCATAATTTTCGTTGAAATTCGTTTTATTTTTGTTAAAAATTAATTTTTTTAACATATTTAACTATTTTGTTTAAAATTCAATTGATTAGTTGAAAATAAAAATTTTTGTAAAAAATTTAACTTTTTTGTTGAAAAATCGTCCTTTTTTGTTAAATTCAACTGTTTTTGATTAAAAATTAAAATTAATTTTTCGGCATGCTGTGATTCGTTGAGATGGCGGATATATTAATTTAGCCAATTAGCAAAGAAGTTCAAACATATTTTCCAACGAAAAGTAAAGAAATAGTGGCATTAGCGGAAAATTATGAGAAAATAGTGTAACTAGAAAATTGGAAGAATTATTGAGTCAAATTATTAAAAAATCAATAGAAATCTCAAAAACATCAATTAAAAATATTCATGCTTTTTTAAAACTAATTGACAATGTAATAATACCTTTTGATCACATATTTGTCTCTTTTGATTTAGTAGCTATGTTTCCAAGCATCCCTTATGAAAATGCCATACGAAAACGTTGGGAATTGATTAAAATTAATACTAAAATTCCGAAAAAACAATTTCTTGATGCTATAGAATATGTTTTTCATTCTGTATACTTCAAATTTATTAATAATTTTTATAAACAAAAGTTTGGAACTCCCGTAGGATCAGTGTTGTCTCCTACTTTATTTAGCTGAGATTGTTATGAAAGATTTGGAGAATGAAGTTTTCCAAGAAATTGATTTCAATATTGATTTTTATGCAAGATATATAGATGATCAGTTTTTGGGAATTTTATGATTAATTGGGAATCAATTTGTTGCTTATTCTGCAAAAATTATTCATGATAAAATGGATTTCTTTTCAATCTTAATTTATAAAACAATTATTATTAATATAACTATATAAACCTAGAATATTAATTATAAAAATATTTTTGTTTCTAATTAAAACTCAAAAACCAGCAGAAGGTAATAAAAAAATTATTAAATTATGTTTCCATAGGAATTCATTGCTACTGAATGAATTAGTAAGTTGACACCACTAAGCAGATTAATAGAATCCCTTAATAATTCATTTAGTAACATAAATCTTACCATTTCATTTAGTATAAACTGATAAAATTACTAATGTAACACTCAGATACAATGCTACTAATTGCATTAGTAAAATTTCTACTAATTCGGATTTAGCGAGATTATAAGTCTGTTTGATATAAGGTCCCCAATAAATCTATGAACGAAAAATTGGGTTTTGCGAATTTTTGGCGCTAATTATGATTTTTTTGCAGTTTCTCGAAAACAAATTGTTTCTGATACATAAAATACTACTCTATACTGATAATAAAGTAATTAAATTCAACAGAAATAATTTTTGAAACAATTTATTATTTATAATAATATTGTCTTAGAATAATTCTGGAAAGTTGCAGTTTTTTCTGGAATTGTCCACTATTGGGCCGCTTTTCATATTCGAATTAACAAAAATAACTTTTTAAGCAATTAATTATTATTTTACATAACAATCCCTTTGAATAATGGTAGAAAGTTGCGTTTTTTTCAATTCTTTAACCTTTTCTTTACTTTTCACCTAAAGTGTAGTAACAATTAAAGAAATTTAACAAAAATAATTGTTTAAACAAATTATTATTGTTTATCTTCTCCTATAGTAATGCTAGATAGTGGCAGTTTTTATGAAATTTTCTACTTTTTGTCAACTTTTCACTGAAAGTGAGGTAACGATTAGTGCCATTTAAAAACCATAATTGTTTGAACAAATTATTAATGTTTATAACTCTATTTTTCTATGTTTCTAGCAATTATCTAAGGGAAGACAATTATAAACAATAATCAATTGTTGAAATAAGCACATTTTTTCAACTTCCATTAATTATTACCTTACTGAGTAAAAAGTTTACAAAAAGTTAAAAATTTCAAAAAAATCCGCAACTATCTAGCATTACAATTGGAGAAGGTAGTTATAAACAATAATAATTTGTTCAAACAATTACGTTCGGCAAATTTTATTAATTTTAACCTCGCTCTTAGTAAAAAGTGAACAAAAAGTTTAATATTGCATAAATAACAGAAAACTTTCTATTATTATTCAAATATAATATTATTTAAAATAATAAAATATGATGAAACAATTATATTTTTTAACTCAAATTAATTTTCACTTCGCTGCAAGTAAAAAGTGGACAAAAAGTTGAATATTAATTATTACCTGACTTTAATCGAAAAGTGGACAATGAGAGAAAATATTAGAAAAAACTCCAAATTTCTAGCATAATTCCAAGAGAATATTATTAAAAATAACAATTAATTTTTCAAACAATCATTTCTGTTATATTTAATTGATGATTGCCTTTCTTTATAACTGAAAAGTTGAAAATAAGTTGAGAAATTCGGGAAATAAGCCACTTTCTAACTCTATTCTAAAAGAAAATTGCTAAAAACAATAATAGATTGTTCAAGCAATTTATTCAAATATCTAATTGTCATTGTAAAGTAGCATTTTATGTATTCAAAACAATTTGTATCGGAAAACTGCAAAAAAATCATAATTAACTCCAGAAACTTGCAAAACCCAATTTTTCACTTACGGGGGTTTTTAGAACCTTATAAAATAGACTTATGTGGGTGTTTTTCAATAAAGTAATTATTCATTTGTTTTCTGTATTTAATTATGCAGAGAAATGTTGAGTTTCATCTCTGTTTACCTAATATTGACGATTTTGAATAAAACTGACAAAAAAGTATATTTTCCTAGGGAAATACGTGTAAAACCTCATGGGGCTTGCGGAACCTCTGAATATAATTTTTTCTTATATTCAAACGCATTTGGGGGCAACGATCCCCCAATGCGGTTTATAAACTATTGTTTATAAAATAATGCATTTAATGTAATTAGTAATTAAGACATGATACGTGTTAAGGTAATAAAATTCTAGAATTGATTCTTTTAATTATATTTGTGCTTGTAATTAATGATTATCTACTGTAGGGTATTAAAAAAATATGGATGTCACCCCTAACACACCCCCACGGTGCGTGCCTCCAAAAGTATTCCTTAGTCGAAAAACGTCAATTCTACACAAATCTACACCTTTGAGCACTTTATTCTCTGTTTTTACTAAAAATTATTATTGTTGGTCTAGTGGAATAAATTTATATATTTTTAAATAATTTTTAATTTCTTAAACAAAGAGGGACCCCAAAATAAGCCGAAAATCCGCCCCTTTTTTTGCGCTCAACGTAGTTTTTGGAAGAAAGAACACAAAGTGACGCAACGAAGCTCAAAATATTCGTCAATGCATGCTGTAACCAGGTTTGTCATAAGTTTACCCTTTCAACCTCTTTTAACACTGGAAAATTGATGAACTACCCCTGATTAGGAGTGCAAAGTACTTCATGCATGGGAACGTGATTTAAATAGCGTTAGTTTATTAACATATAGTTTCTACGGCCATTTTTCTTACATAACCCCTAAAAACCCGAAAACTACCCCTATCAGGGGGTGGAATATACACCGGTACTATAAAAGTAGGTAGAATGGTTTTCAATAGTTTTTCATCTAACAGTGACGCCTCGACTCTTGAAAGTCGAAAAACTACCCCTATGCGGGGGTGGAAAATAAGTCATAAACAAGAATGTGCATAAAATATTTTTCAATTATTTTTTCCCCATATATAGAATGAATTAGTATCAATGTATAATAACTACGTTGATTCTATTCACTTAGCACCATTTCAACCCAAAAAAACCGAAAAACTACCCCTATGAGGGGGTGGAAAGTACTTCATGACCAAGAACGAGGCTGAAATATTTTTTAATCATTTTTTGTAAAGATATGGTCACGCTAGTGCGAATGTATAATGACTTTCTTAATTCTTCTTACATAACACAATTTCAACCCCTGATAACCCGAAAACTACCCCTATCAGGGGGTGTAATGTACACCGGTACTATAAAAGTAGGTAGAATAGTTTTCAATAGTTTGTCATCAAACAGTAGTGCTTCGACTCTTGAAAATCGAAAAACTACCCCTATGAGGGACTGGAAAATACGTCATAAACAAGAATGTGTATAAAATATTTTTCAATTATTTTTTCCCACATAGATAGAATCAGTTAGTGTCAATGTATAATAACTACGTTAATTCTACTTACTTAGCAACATTCCAACCCATAAAAACCGAAAAAGTACCCTTATCAGGGGGTAGTAAGTACTTCACGACCCAGAACATGGATAAAATATTTTTTAATTAATTTTGTCACAGATATGGTCACGCTAGTGCCAACGTCTAATAACTTCGTTAATTATTCTCACTTAGCACTATTTCAAACCCCAGAATCCCAAAAACTACCTCTATCAGGGGGTGTCAACTACACTGGTACCATAAAAGTAGACAAAATAGTGTTTAATTGCTTTCTATTATAACAGTATAATATCTTTCCCGATTATACTTACTCAGTGACGCTTTAACTCTTGAAAATCGAAAAACTACCCCTACAATGAGTTATTGGATTACGGGTTATATAACCCTATATAGTGAATGTGCGTGCATATTTGGCTGTATGTGTTTGTGTCTGCATATGTGTATGCACACACCTTCACTATATAGGGTTATGAACCATAACCCAATAACTCATTGTAGGGGTAGTTTTACGATTTTCAAGAGTTTAGGCGTCACTAAGTGAGTATAATTGAGGTACATATTGTACCGTCATGATGAGAAACTATTAGACACTATTTCACCTACTCTCATGGTACCGGTGTAGTTTACACCCCCTGATAGGGGTAGTTTTCGAGATTCGAAGAATTGAAATGGTGATGAGTAAGAATAATTAACGAAGTTATTATGCTTTGGAATAAGCGTGACCATATCTATAGAATAAAAAATAATTGAAAAATATTTTATCTTCATTATTGGTCATGAGGTACTTTCTACCCCCTGATAGGGGTAGTTTCCGGTTTTCATGGGTTTAAATGGTGCTAAGTAAGTAGAATTAACGTAGTTCTTATACATTGACACTAATTGATTCTATCTATGGGGAAAAAAATAATTCAAAAATATTTTATACACATTCTTCTTTATAACGTAATTTCCACCCCCTCATAGGGGTAATTTTTTTGATTTTCAAGAGTCGAAGCGTCATTGTTTGACGAAAAATTATTGTAAACTATTCTACCTACTTTTATAGTACCAGCGAGAATTCCACCCCCTGATCGGGGTAGTTTTATAGAAAAAAAATAATTAAAAAATATTTTATCTTTGTTCTGGGTCATGAAGTACTTTCAACCCCCCGATAGGCGTAGTTTTTCGGTTTGTATGGGTTGAAATGGTGCTAAGTAAGTAGAATCAACGTAGTTCTTATACATTGACAATAATTGATTCTATCTATGGGGGAAAAAATAATTCGAAAATATTTTATGCACATTCTTGTTTATGACGTATTTTTCACCCCCTCATAGGGGTAATTTTTTTGATTATTGAGAGTCGAAGCGTCATTGCTTGACGAAAAACTATTGAAAACTATTCTACCTAGTTTTATAGTACTAGTGTGAATTCCACCCGCTGATAGGGGTAGTTTTCACATTTTTAGGGGTTGGAATGGTGCTATGTAAGAAGAATGGACGTAAAAACTATACGTTAATATACCCATGCGATCGCACCTACATAAAAAACAAAGTTAAAAGCTATTTCAATCACGTTCTCATGCATGAAGTACTTTTCACTCCCAATTAGGGGTATTTTTTCAATTGTCTAATGTTCGAAGTGGTTGAAAGGGTAAACTAATGACGAACTTGGTTACAGCATGCATTGCCGATTATTTTGAGCATTGTTGCGTCAATTTACGTTCTTTCCTTCAAAAACTACATTGGGCGCAAAATAAGGGCGGATTTTGGGGTTCCTCTTTCCAGACAGAACCAAAACAATACTCTCTCACAGAATATACTGATAGGCAACGTAGGGTAACATTTTATAAAAAAGAAATTTTAATATTTATAGCAGAAAAGAGTGAAAGTTCCAAAGCTTATCAGAAAAATATTGTTTAAAAAAATTTAATTTTTCAAACAAATAAGTTTTTGTTAACTAATAAATCTGAGGTATTGAAAACGTAGAAAGTATGTTAAAAGGCAACATTTGTTATGCTGTGAGAAAAAAAAAAAAATTTACGAGGAAAATCATTTAAACAAAGGGGCGCTTTTTAAATAATAAAGCTAATGCATTGAAAGTGTATAAAATGTACTATAAAAAAGCAACCTTGATTTTGATTCTGTTAAAAAAAACTGACATTTTAAGAAAAAAATGATCATTTGCTCAAATGGAATTTGTTTAAAATATTAAAAATTACTCAGAAATATTGATAGTTATTCCACTAGACCAACAATAATCATTTTGGCAGAAAAACAAAAATTGAGTGCTCATAGGTGTAGATTTCGTGCAGAATTAACATTTTTTGTTTTAGGTGTAGTTTTCTGAGCACCGTGAGGGTATCTTAAGGGTGACGAAACCATATGATACATAGAATTCTTCGTTGAAAAGTCCTCTATAAGTCCTATAACTTTCTCGTCACATTTTCAAATGTCCGGCTGCACCTGTTAAAATCAAAATTAAAAAAAAAAAATGCGATTTCTATTTTCGGATTTGAAACCAGACTGTAAGCATCGTTACCCTCCAGCAGTAAAAAAAATTTCCAATTCTTTTTCTAACCACCCTAGTGCACCGTGGGAACAGATATTAACCGATTTGAATTTTTTTAAGAAGCTAATAAAATTCCGATGATAATTGTCAGGAATAATTTTGAAAAGAGGTCTTCAATTTTATAAATAAATAAATATGCTGTGAAAATGTTTGCAATTTCAAGAATTTGACTAAGCAGCATTATTTAAAGATAATTCGATATGAACCACTCTACAAAAAAATTTTTTCTCAACTAAATTATTAGTTATGAGTTGATTTTTAAATAATTTTCATTACCTTCAGATCATTGTTCCTTATTTGATAAGTGATTTATTTTATAATATTATTCTGATGAAAAAAAATTTTGTATGAGAGTAATAATAACACAAGAGTAATAAGTAATTATTGCACAAGACAGTTTCTATGATAGGCATGGTTAAACATTACATTTTATGATGATTGTAAACAAATTTTATAGCAAATGAAAATGTGGGACATTTTTTAGGATAAAAATATTTTCTTTTAGTCTTGGTATGTTTAATCAAATACATTATGGTAATTTAAGTACTAATTATGTTGATTTCATAAATTTTACTATTATTATAAACAAATGTCATTACCGAATGCAAAACTTAGGTGTTATTTAACAAAAGTTTTTTTATCGACTTAGTACTTCTACTGGGCTAACAGAAGCCAGTTTGAATACTAAGACGTGATTTAAAAATAAATTTTATTATTGTTATAAACAAACTTGATAGTGAACGAAAATTGGAACATTTCTTAGCCTAAAAAAGCTTTTTTTTAATGTTGGTGTGTTAATTTGAATGCACTAAGGTAATTTAAGCACTTCATATAGATTATAAATTTTAGTATTATTATATTTTTATTTCTGCATAATGTATTTAATTAAACATACTAACAACGAAAAAATCTTTTTTGAGGCTTCAAATGTCCTAACTTTTCATTGGGTATTAAATTTGTTTATAAAATCATAAATTTTTAGTTCAATCATGCCTAGTATTCAACTAAGTCGAAAAACTAACCTTCGTCAAAACACACCCAAATTTTGTATTCTTTAGTAAAGTTTGCTTGCATTAGTAATAATTATTATTCGAATACAAATTTTTCCATTACCGTGATATTATGAAACTAATTTCTGGCGTGATAAGGAATATTAATATGAAAATAATAAAAATGATAAAATATCAAATTCCAACAAACGTATTGTTTATAAACAATTTTTTTTGTTGATTGGTTAATATTGAATTATCTTCAAGTAATATTGCTTTATCCAATTTAGGCAATTGCAAACATTTTGCACCATTGACAAGAATCGAGAATATCGAATTGAAAGAATGGTCATCTTTTAATGTATTTGCTTATTTATAAAAAAATGAAGACCTTTTTTCAAAACTGACCTCGATAATTTTCTTTAAAATTTTATCAGCTTTAGAAAAAATATTCAAATTGGTTAATATTTATAGGCAATCTTTTTTCTAAAAATCAAGCTTATCATTATAACTACTACAAATTTCTTTATTTTATTCTAGTAATTTGCTTCAAATCACCATAAGTCTCGATATTCAGTTTTTCTAAATTAGCAAATCTGAAATAAAAATAAATTTGTTAAGAAATAAATTTATTTTGTTATTATTATTGAAAAGTGTTCAAATATTCTCTGAACAAGCAGTGTATACGGTGCATTTTGATTTAAAAAACTTTTGGCAATAAAAATTTTAACTTGATTGGAATAAAATAAAAAATTAGTATGTGTATTGACAAGCTTTCTTTTTGAGAGAAATGTTTGTATGCCCTTTATCATACCTTTAAAATGTAAAAAATTACGAAATTCAATTAATAATACAAAAAAGTTTTGAAGCAACTTTTTTCATCAACTAGTATGCATAATCTATATCTCATAATTTTTTTAAAACAAAAATTAACTTTTCTCAGGAAGGTCTCAGTAGATGATTTTAAAATTCATCTGAAAACTTTCATGGGATGCCAGAGAACCATGATTAACAAAACAAAATCCATATGCAAGCCTTTCAATTAAAGTTCGTTCAGCCCCACTGCGTTAAAACTTAATCATTTTTTAAAACAATCCAAGCTTGTGCTTTTTTATTTCAAAAGTAAAGTTCACTTTTCAATAAGAAAATGGAAAAATAAACTATAATTTAACAAAAACCATTAGTTCAATCCAGCAATAATGAAGAGTATCGGAAAGTTCTTTAAAGTATTTGTCGTGCCAAGAACCAGATCTCTGCAAAAAATACTTTTTTATGATATGAAGAATAAAAAAAATACAACTGCTGATGTAATATCAAACAAAAAATATTGTTCTACAGAAAAAATTGTGAAACTTTCAAAAAAATTATTTCAACCATGTTTTTTGCAACTGAATTTTTTCTTACTATCGATTCTTACAAATTTTTGCAAAACGGATGAATTTTAATGATTGCTTATTTTTCGGGAAAACCATCCTGTACTACTCTACTGTTTCTAATTTTGAAAGTAAACTTTTCTATGGCTGATGTGGTCAAAACAATTTTTTTTAAATAACATTTTTTTAACAAATAACTATATTTGAAGACTATTTACTTATTTTCCATAATTGGAAACTGTAAGATTGTAGAGAATGTTTTCCCAGAAAAAAATTTGAACCTTTTTTTATGAGAAATAATGTTTTTTGTTTCGTAAAGTATGACTAATAATATTATTTCAATTCTTAAAATAATAGAACTTTTTTCCAGAAACCCCATTTTTGGCACAACTACCTTAAATTTACCTGTCTTGGGAAATTTACACAGAAAAGTATGTATCAAATGAAAATTATAGAAACAAGATTTAAAAACCAACCCGGTTATTGCTTTTAAACTTGCTTGTAAGTTATTGATATTTTATGCTATCAATCAATTTTCAATATAATTCGAAAAATTAAAATTTTGGCAACCATATTAAAGATCTAAATTAAAAACTGAAGAATTTATAAAAACGTAAAATCTTTTAAATATTCCTACTTGAAAATATTCTTGTCTGAAATTCTTTTTTTATGAGTACTTCTAATTCGAAAAATAAAATTCGAAATTTGTTTAAGTTGCCAGCTATCAAATTTAGAAATATGTGAATTCAAAAGCATGAAAGTTTAAAAATCATTCAACTTTTCGACATTTGAAACTGTGTACGTTTTCAAATTGGAAGATAAATTTACATTTCCAAAATTTATTTGTCCTAATCTCGAGTGCCTGTTAATTTGGAGTCTTTAAAATTTAAGTAATTTTACTTCAGACACATTTTAATTTAAGTTTATTTTTATTCCAACTTCAATGTCCCCAGTGCAAATGTACTTTTATAATTAACTACAATACATTACAATAATGCACAATAATGTGAAAAATGTTATTTTTGTACTGAAAAATCCCAATTGAATGTTATATTAAAATTATTATTGGAAGAAAGCTACTAGCAACTACAATTTTTTCTAGAATTCAAACATTTGACAAAATTGTACAAGTACCGTAAAATGAGGCTAAGTGGCTCGTTTTTTATGAAAAAAAGTATAAGAAGGAATTCAAATTCGGTATTGATGCTTCAAATATATAATCTCTATATGATCCTCTTTCGTACTATAAATCCCAAACTTACGTTTTATTGATAAACAACTATTTATCATCCTAGGAAGTGTGAGCTACTTTACCCCACAATGTGGGGCTGAGTCGCTCACTCAAAAAAAAAGTAAAAAATGGTGCTTGGGTGAAAATTTTATCAGAAAAAGTAATTAATTATAAGTTTTCTAATTATTTTCATGCAAATAAAGTTACTGAAACTTATGAGAACGTTGAATAATCTACTTATTGTCACTCGAAACATAACCAGATTTATTTTTAACCTCACGTATCTGTAAGTGAGATCTGTTACAGTACAAATTGTTATTTGATGGATTTTTATAAATTTTAAACATTGTAAAAGGTGTTTTTGAGCTTTTAGGCCGAGTTATCATGAAAAAATCTCGTTTTGTTTATGATAAAATACTATGAGCCGCTTTGCCCCAGAAAAACGAAAATTCGTTCAAAAGTCATTCTACAAGATGAAAAATATATTTTATTCATGTAAGAATTTGCATATATTTTGTTCAAGTGCTTGTCGATTTGATCCATTGTACAAATTTCCACAAACTTTTACAAGTTAAGTTTTTCACGATTTTTTGTACACAACCTAACTAAATGTCCAAAACTGAGAATCATATACGAATGAAATTTTTATCCATTACAAATAATGGAACTCCACTAAAAGATTTAAAATTAGGTTTAATATTTGTAAACAAAAAATAATCGTTAATCTTAAAATTAATTATTTGGGGAAAGAGATTCCTAATTACAGAAAAAAAGTTGCGAGTGAGCGAGTTTCCCCCGCATGCGCCGCTTAGCCCCATTTTACGATAATTACACATTTTTTAAGAAAAAATTACAATGTTCACATTTTTCTACATGAGAGAATTTTAATTTCAAAGATGGGATGCTTTTAACAAGTTTTTATAGTATCTATAGTATCTATATAGTATATACATCAAAAGTTGAAAAAATTATTAGGACTTGTAAAAATTTGTCAGAAAAAAAATTGTAAAACCTTATTGAAAATCTTCTTTCAGGTTCAAAATTAAAATATCAGACTCACCCTTCCTCTTTTCAAGGTGCCCTCTATCATTAAAATGAAAACAGTTTTCATAAACATTTATAATTTATTAACGAAACTGAATTTGTTATCATACTGTAATTTTTCTATTTGTTATGGAAATTTTTATTTCTTAGTATTATAATATTTCCAAGTAGTAAACTGTTGAATACTAAAATTACTTAAGAATTATTTCTTATTAAAACAATTAACTGAAATCTATTAACATTCATATAAGATTTATAAAATCTTTAATCGATTCATATTTCTTTCTATATAATAAATTCTTTCTTATTGACCAAGGTTTTTTTTATCTCGATCTGTTTCTTTCAACATAACCGAATGTTTGAAAAAAAAAAATTTATAGAATAACCTTTCGTCATGAAATTTTATATAGTACTTTATAGAACTAAAGAATTGAAATATTTTTTGAATCCTCTCATTGTGGTTACAAAATTAGAAAAAAATCACATTGATATTCCTAATACAAGTCCGCAGAACAACAGAAAGGATGAAAAAAATGAATTATTAAAAAAAAATTTCAAACTATTGTGTACTTTTTTGGCTAAAGTACTTATATTTTTTGGTCTCTGGCGACTGATATTTTACTTTAGGACTCGAAATATTTCTCAAAATGTTTCGAATGATCTACTGAAAAATTCGGAAAAGTCATCAAAGTAAACAATTAACTGAATTTTTTACTGCCGTTAAGTTACCACAAAAGACAATCTATCCGATAATTCTTTCCGTAACTTATAGAATCATGAAATTATAATTCTGAAAATCCTTAAATAAATAATATTATTCTATAAACTATTTTATTAAGAAGTTTTCAATCCTCTTTACCTGGTTTGATGCAATTACTTACTTTTCTTGATTATTAGAAGATAATTGTATGATTAAAATGAGACAAAGTTATAAAATCTTTGTAATCATGATAAAAAAGAAGCGTTGTTTACCTCGAGACTGTGATTCAGAAAACGTTGGGATTGCTTGTCTTTCCAGTTGCATCAGTTGCAATAAAAATACTTTTTCTAAAGACCCCTGGAATTGAAAAAGTTCTGAAATTGCTGTGGTCGACTGAAAATAAAAAATAACCTATCGTGGATGGCTTGGATAATCATCTGACAAGACATGGTGAAACTGAGCGCGAAACTATGGGGATCTGTTTGTCGTCGTCATGGCGATGAATTATCGAACGAACTCAACCCTTGTAGTAGTTGGAAGGTGGTAACTTTATTCACTTTCCACTGGAGAAGCGATTTTTCAAAAGAGACCGAAAGAATGCACGAGGTGCTTTCAGAGGAATGACTGTTACATGTTTGTGTTAATTTTGTCCCTTCATTAGCTGAGTGGCGGCTCAGACATATACATATACATACACATATTCATATGCACATACGTACACATACATATAGGAACCTACAGGATTTCAAAAGATAAATTCACAGAGAATTCTTCCAGAGAATATCATTATACAAAAGAAATACCACAGGAAATACTGCTCACATTCTCTAGAATATTAAACTACACACAGACAAAATTCCAGGAAATATTTCACTTGATGCAAAGTCTGCATGCAGATTTGCATCGAATTTAATTTTAGAGCGTCTCAGTTGCTGAATTCTATCCAATGATGGATTAAAGAAAAGCCAAAGCTGAACGCTGTATTCAAAAAGAGAAAATTGTTTCTCAAGTGAGACTATTTTCTGCGACAGAAAAGTACCTTATTCCTTTTAAGGCAGTTGTCGTGATGAAAATTGGATCTGTGAAAAAAATGCATCTATGATTTTAAGAAAAAATATATATTATTGATTACGCCATTTCAAATAGAAAGCATTATTTTTAATGAATAAATTTCAAAACTTAAAAAAATATTTATTCTACATTTTTAACCAATATTTAAAGATGTCATTGGATTTTCCTCTAGAGTTGGTACTTATATTACGTAAGGCTGTTTTCTTATTATTGAATAAAGATAAGAATAAGGTTGCCGTTAATTAAAAAAAGACACAACGATATAAACAAAAGAAAAATACGCTATGTCATATATGCACGATCCCCCACTCGCCTAAATTCTTTGTCTCATATCAACATTCAAATAATTTTGTTTATATCGGTTTTGTAACTTGTGAAAAAATGTCTCTCTAGCTGCGCTGGGATTCGAACCCAGCTCTGCAGATGGCCGGTTTATTGCTGTTTTCACCCATGCTAAGAAAAGTACGAGATCCGTTTTTCACAACCACCTAAAAACTAAAACTAAAATAAAAAACTAAAATTCAATAATAATCAATAACCGATAACATATTTAATTCTTGAATATCATGTGACCAAAACAAAAAAGGTTGTGAAAAATTACTTGCGTACTCTCCGTAGCTCAGTGGGCAAAAGCACAATACCAGCGATCTGAAAACCTGAGTTCGAATCCCGGAGGAGCTATAGAGACAGTTTTTTACAACTTATAAGATCAATATTTAGATAAAATTATTTAAATATCAATATGAGACACAGAATTCAGGCCAGTAAAGGCAAAACATTCTCTACAACTCTACTGTTTCCAATCTTGAAAGTAAACTTTTCAATGTCCGAAATCGTTAAAACAATTTTCTAAACAATTGCAAAGTGTTTACTCACCTGGAAAACCTAGAAAACCTGAAATTGTCTGAAAATTTGTATATCCCTGGAAAACTCCTTAGCACATTTCAAACCCCCTTTCGTAATAAAGGATTTTAATCAAAAACCCGTAAAATTATTTAGCCTTCAATTTAACAAACTTTGTCGCAATTTGAGAATATTTTAGTAAACGGAAAATTGTATTAAAATTTCAAAAATAATTGAGATTGATATCAATGGTTCATAATAAGAATACTATTAAGATAATACAAACTACAAAATTCAATCAAATCCATTCATGGAATTTATTTATTTTTATCCTTAAATGAAGAAAGTTAATAATTGTTCTTACTTTTTCCTGTTCACATAGACACATTTTTAATAGACTGCTCAATAGCGTCTGAATGTTAACTCAATACAAACAAAGAGTTGCTATTGAACTTTTTCTAATTTGTAAAATATTTAAAATTTTAAAGGATTTACGAAGCGCTAACCACTGTTGAAATTTGATATATCCATAAAATCGCTTCGAAGCTGTACAGATTTCTCAAAATATCTCAAAATCTTTCAAAATTCCTCGAAATTACTCGAGATTACTTGAAATCACTTTAAAATATTTTGAGTCACTCGTGTTTGGTTAGATTTCATAATATCTCTTAAAATATCTTGAAATCTTTTGAAATTTGTGTAATCTCTTGAAATCGTCCAAATATTTTGAAACTCCTTGAAATTTTTTGAAATTATGCTTCAAACCTTTTGCTAAAACTATCGAAATTGCTTGAAATCACTTGCATATTTTTAAATTCTCGACATCCCTCTAAACCCATCAGAATATTTTAAAACATCTTGCAAAAAGTGAAATCCTTTGAAGTTATCCTTAAAAACATTGAAAATTTTTAATATCCTTTGGAATTCATTACCCAATTTTAAAACCCCTTGCTATTATTTTTAAACATTTGAGAACATCTCTACATCTTTTAAAATACCTCGAAATTACTTCAAATTACATCAAAATTCTTTAAAATCCCTTCGAACTTTTTAAAAATCACTTGATTTTTCTCGATCTGTTGAAATCTTTTGAAATCCTAGAAATATGTTGACATTTTTCAGACTATTATAAAATGTCTCAAAATTGTTCAAAAACATTTAAATCACTTAAAATCTTCTAGAAATTCTAGAAATCTCAAAGAATATTCAAATCACTGCTACTTTTTTAATTTTATAAAATCCCTTGAAATATTTTAAAAATTATAACGTCCTTCAAGTCCCTTAGAATATTCCAAAACCCCTTTAAAAAACGAAATCCTTCAAAATTGCCCTTGAAACCTATTGAAATCCATAAAAATTGCGTAAAATTATTTTAAAAGTTTCAAAATCACTTGCATATATTGAAATTTATTGAAATTTCTTTGTAATCCTCATAATCCTCTTTGAACCCATCAGAATATTTTTTGAATACCTTGAAATTTCCTGGAACTTTTCGAAATCCATCAATTCTTCTAAGTCCCTCAGATTCTTTCAGTCCCTTGAAATTCCTGAAGAAAAACCTTGAAATTTTTAAAATTATTTTCTTTTTTTCCCATTTCATCAATTTTCTTGAAATCCCTTAAATCTCTTCAACTTTTCAAAAATCCTAAATATTGGTGAATTTTCTCAGCCAATTTTAAAATCCCTTGATGTTTTTCGAAATGGTTTGAAATTATCCTTGAAATTCTTTAGAATCCTTCAGTATCTTTTATAGTCCCTTGAATTTCCTTGAAATCCCTCGAAATTTTTTTTAAATCTCTTGAACTCTTTAAAACGCTCGATATCCCTTGAAATACCTCATCCTTCTAAATCTGTTGGAATCCCTTGAAATCTTTTAGAATATTTTAAAATCTCTCGAAAGTGCCCAAAATCATTTAAATCCCTTCGAACTTTTTTATAATCACTTGATTTCTCTTTAATTTCCTGAAATCCCTTGAAATCTTATAAAATATCTTATGATCCCAAGAAATCTTTTTAAGCCCCGTGAAATCTCAGGAAATTTCCTAAAATCCCTAAAAAAAAGTTGAAGTATTATGAAATCTTTCGCAAATTTTTTGACTCAATAAACAAAATATTTAATATAATTGTGATAAACAATTCAAAGCAATACATTTTACATTCCAGCAGATTTGATATTGAAAATTTGTATACCTTATGAAATTTGATATAACACTTTGAAAGTATCTCAAAAGCAGAATCAAAAATATTTTCAAACTATTTTCGGGATATGGTACTCATGAAAGAAATTCGTGACTTGAAAAGCACAACCTCCGGAGAATAACCGGAATTTATTTTCTTTTCGACAAAGAGCTTGGTATTAGTATTCAAGTGATTCCTGATCTGTGTTATATATCTATCCATCTATATCCTGACGTGGATGCGGTCGTGTGAAATCCACTGAATCTTTCAAAGGTAAGAGAAGGAAGTGAAGGATTCGAATAAAAATTTGACGAGAAATCCTTCAAAGAAAGCCTTTCACAGAAGCCATTCAAGCGAAAAACCCGGATATTAAGTACCCCAAAGCGATTTTAATGAAACAAGATTACCCACCACAAAAGACGTGCGGTCAAATATGATGAGATTTTACATTTATTCTCAATTTACTTATTGCGCGATTGTTCACTTCATGTATGCCAATACAATTCCATTCAATCCAAAATTTAAACAAAAATAGCTAATATATAATAAAATAGAAATAAAATGAATATAATAATGAAATAAATAAAAATAGCTTTATATATAAAATAGCTATGACTGGTCACACTTTTGTGACCAATCACTATATTGGCAACCCCCCTTTCCTAACTCTGAAAGATATTAGAAAATATATCTAGGTACATATTCGAATATATAAGAGCTATACCTTTATGTACACTAAATTTTATGGAAAAGATACAAAATTGTACAAAATTTAGACGCAGCAATTTTGAAAATGACGAAACTCACGACTTCGGTAGAGATTGCGAATTTTCATGAAATAAGTTTATAAATTTATATTTTCTTGAAACCACCTATATTGAATAACGTAAAAATAATAAAAATTTACATAAACATTTTAATATCCCTAGACTTAGAGGTGTGTTTTTTATTGTATACTTATTTTCATGGAAAATATGCACAGATCTTTTACACAGCACTATTTAAAATTGTATGTCAAACTCACGACGTCGCGTCACGTCGGCAGAGATTAAGAATATTTTAAATGCAAGTTCATAAATTTTTGATATTTTTAGAACCTCATATATTCAATAACGTCTAAATGACAGAAAGGTTACTGTCACTTTTTAATGTCCTCGGAAGATATTAAGCAGCCATTTTTAGTACGCATACATTTTTTATAGATATGGAGTTTTATTGTATACTAAAATTGGTATGCATAAAACTATTATATTATTGGTATAATTATGATTATTGGTCCATTGGCGGAATGATGAATTCACTGTTATTATTTTTGAAAATACACAACCATCAAATATACAATTATAACAACGAAATATACAATTTGCAACAGTTTTATTGAATCGATAACAATTTTATTTGCAATAGAAATAAATCATTCCTTCAAACTAAGAAATTTTTACAAAAATTTCCGGAAATTTTTCATTTTCTCCGACACATTCAAAATATCAACAAAAATGAGCCAAATTTTTCAAATTCTTCTTGCTTTTCTCATTCGTTAACCAATGGTAGAAAAAAAGAAAACTGTAACATAACCAATTTTATTCTTTATATCGATTCTACATGCTTCAATTTGACGCATCCGCAAAGGAAATCAGACTAAAAGAAAAGCTTTCAGCATAGGGGTCTAAATAAATAAATTTTACTTGTTTTTCTTATTTTTCTTATTTTTTACCCACTGATATCAAAAAAAGAATAATGTAACATAGCTAAGTTTATTATTTATCTCAAGTCTACAATCCAAGTGCTTCAATTTGAGCTATCCCCGAAGAAATTTCAACTTCTGATATGGAAAACAAAATTTTCCTTATTTTTTTTATTTGTTAACCACTGATATATACAAAAAGAAAAATGTAGGATAGCAAATTTTGTCTTTCATCTGAATTCTACATCTCAAGAGCTTTTATTTCAGTCATTGTACTTGTTTTTCTTATTTTTTAACTTCCGATATCAAAAAATAAAGATGTCGGGTAGCAGTTTTGATGTTTTGTCTAAATTCCACATGCCAAGGTCATCCATTTGAGCCATTCCGGAGAAAATCATGAGGATTACGTAGAAGATTTTCAATTTTTAAAATTGATCATCAACCTTCGCTATATTAAAAAAAAAACACTTTTATTATTTTAATGCGTGAATTCCTTATTTTGGAATTTTACTAATGACGAGCATACAATCAATATTCAAGAGATTATCAATACATCTAGTTTATATAGGAAATTTGAACACAAATATAAGAGTATTATTTGAAAAAATCGAATGGATTAAATTAATTAAATTGAAAAATTAATCCTGTGCATTCAGAAATATTTGAACATTGACCAATCGTTTTATTTGTCATCAAGAGGGTACGCGTCAGGCGAGAAAATAAACATTTGTGAAATTATCTTCCTACTAATTCATTTTCACACAAAAAAAAATCTACAAAAAAATCAATGCCTGATCCTTTAACGGGTTTCTTCTGGTTTGAAAAAACTGTTCACGATCATCTTTCTGAGTCAAAGTTATTGACATTTCACTAATTGCCAGTATTAATTCAATTATATAACAGAAAACCCCTGAATATTAGTAGAAAATTGCTAACTCTATTGGTAAAAATATTTAAAGTTTTAAAACACATGTTATTGCTTGATAATTGAAAAATAAGAATTATTTACACATTTAATCTATTTCGCCTCACTAAATTACCTGTTCCACGTTTGCCTTCACAAAATAAACGCGATTTGTCACTTCTTAGCCTTTTTTGTAACTATTTAATTTCTTATCTGCCAGTGGCCTAATAAATAATAACGAAAATTTATTAAATTACATCTAAAAAAATCTTGGAATCTACGTCTAACCATTTTTTCAAATCTAAAAAAATATAAAAAAAATCAGCAAGTGACACAGAATAAGGGGGTGAAATTTAAAAGAAATTCTTAAATAATTGTTTTGAACCATCCAAATGTGCATGCTATGAAAATTATGATAAATTATCAAATGATGTATCGGAATTTAATGTAATTACTAAACGTTTTATATACTTACAGCGAAAAATGTCATTATAAATCTTATAATAATACTTATATATAATATTATAATACTTAAAATAATACGCGTCCTCAGTGAATATTTATTCCCTATGATGATTTATCTAAAATTATAACTGAAGCAATGGTAATATCATTTAAAATTTGTAACATGCAAAATCTTCATTAAAAATAATATCAAACAGCTTTTAAGTTTAACTTGAACTATTTTGAGAACTATTTATTGTCCATAACAATATTATTATTATTATTGTTATTATTATACCATGAAGCCATTTCCCTTTCGGGTTAGGCGTGAATCGCTCGCTTGGAAAGTAGTAGTGTGTATATGGGTATATAGGTATAGGGTAGATAGATATATAGGTGTAAGGTATAAGTTTTATAAATTGATCTAGAGTTCTCGTGTTATTTATTTAAATGACACGTTCGTTCCGCAACACTGCTCCGACCCAGGTAGCTGATCAGTCTCTCTAGCGATCACCCCACGTGAAGAGCCTCACAAAATTGTTATGTGTGGTTCCCCACTTGGGCCCATTAGTATCGCGGTCCTACTGGGAGCCGATGTCATTTTTTTAGATGACAGTTACTCCCAGTGGGACCCTGCGGTGGTTGTTAACCTGTAGTTTTTATATATATATATCAATTAGGCGAAGAGAAAGAAACTTGAAGCAATAGAAAAATGATCATTTCTGCTCAAAAGAAATCTACTTTAATGTTAGATTGTTTAAAGAAATTATAATGTTCGATTATTTTAAACAGGTCGAGATTTAAAGAAAACTGTCAGTATGCGAATGAAAACAAAGAAGAATCCGTATAATATCGAGCAATACTCGAGAAATTATTTTTTGACGCGTATCCCTAAAATTATTTTACTTATGTAGCATGAAATTACAGAAAAATTTCTAAACGGATCTACAAGGTCAGAAAATATGCTTCTGTTTCCATGCAATCGTTCTCATTCGTGTATAAAATGCTCATAGTTCCAATTGCCACTTGAAATCCTCGTTTATCAAGATTCAGTGAAAGCATTCAAGATATTTTTAATTTATGAAAGGTGTTAATTTCCAAGAGGAAATTCCCTTTTAAATTAATACATATAATGGAATATAAAGGTATATCAATTATGATCAAAATACTTTCATTATCTAGAGCCAATACGTATACGTCTTAGTAAACAGAACTCTATTTTATCTTGCTTTGATTGGACGCAGTAGTGGACAATGAATACCCTTTTGATACTAAGTTGGCTCCTGGAGCTAAAATACCATCGAGCTACATATATTACCCACTTGAAGATTAAAGAATTTTGAACCTATATGTCATTCATGTCATTCTGGTTATTAATGTTAATTTAATCTCACTAAATGTAACTCATATCTATAAAAATCTCTCCAAGTACATTTTAATCTCTTGATCTCTTGCAGCTACAAGTGCTTTTCATCGCCTTACGGTCTTCCTTGGTATTCCACTCAGAGAAATGTCCTCCTGTGTCAAAAGGATGTTTTTTTTCAAGATAAACTTTTCTCTGAGTGTGCCCAAGTAAATTTGTCTCACGATTGTTCATCTGAAACAGAGTGACTTTTATTGCCTTTCAGCCATCCTCGGTGTTTCCCAAGTTAGCTAATCAAATTGATATTGTTGTCGATTTGTTGTCCATTTTAATACCTTACTGGAATGAATATTCTGAATATAATAAAGTCTATAAGACACTAAAATTCTTTGAATTAATTTTGAATTGTATTGTAGTTTCTTTTAGTGTTTCAAATTAACGCATTAATAGTTTATTATTATGTGATTGACACGAGCACCTAGCACTTTTAAACTGCGCTGGCATATACAATTAGGTGCTTTCACATACTCACCAGCTGACATAATCACAAGCTAACTGCACTTTATGAAGTGCTGAGGAGAGAAAAATGGACCGGATGCATGGAAATAAAACCTTATTTTGTGAATATTTCCGTGAAAATGAATTTTTTTGCTGTAAATGTTGCATCAACTTAATAGTTATATCAGTATAACCAAAGTTGTGGCTGACACTCTGATCGCTTCATTCCACTACTTATGTCTTCGTACTCGATCTGAAGGTGACGTTTCTTGTATTGAAAAGCCGTTTTTGAACTAAACACCATGGTCAAAGATTGTTGGGATAGTTCTTTATTAGATAAAAGAGCATACAATTTTTTTAGATGCACTAATGGTTTACAACCTCTTTTCTACGGTTGAATAAAACTACATAAAAATAATCTACCCATCAGACCGGTCACTTATTTTATATATTCACCCCTATACAATTTATCACAATACTTGAAAACAATTCTTAACAACATTCGCAGCAACTCATAATACATTTTAAAAAACAGTTGGAAACTTTTTAGTAAAATTAAACATCTAAATATGCCAGAAAACTTTGCAATTGTATCACTTGATATAGTACAGATGTTTTCCAATATTGATCCCGATATAGTATATAAATTAGTAGAAAAGAATTGGGACCGTATAAAAATTTAAAAAAAATTTAATTTGTAGTAATTTGATGAAGCTATCAGATTTTGCATCAGTAATGCCTACTTTCAATTCAACTATAAAATTCATAAGCAGAAATTTAGAGCACCCATAGGATCACATATATCTTCAATATTGGTAGAATTGGTCATGCATGATGTGGAACAGGAAGTTATTGAAAATCCGATCTTTAGAGCTTTATGCTATCATTTATCGATACGTTGACGATACGCTAATATGCTTACTGACAACTCAAGTTCAAACATTTGTAGAAGAATTTATTAATAAAAGCATTATTAAATTGGATATTAATTAGTCAATGTAAACCACAAAAGAGGAATTATTTTCTCTCTTGTTGATACAGTAACAAAACTTTCAGAAACTCGTTTCCAGGAAAAAAACATTGGTATTATGTACGAAATTTTGATTCACAATAATAATTATCCTCATGAATTTATCATGAATAATACGAAAGAAAAATTTAAACATTTAGAAAAATCAATAAATTTACAAATTAATACACAGAATAAGAAAAAACCTATCGATTACTCCAAAGTTGTAATTCTGGCATATGAAAAGGACCTTTACCTGACAGTGATAAGAATATGTAAAAAACTAAACATATCTCTTGTCTTTACAATTAAAAATAAACTTTATGATATCCCTTTTCCACCTATTAAATATCAAATAAAAAAGTTCGCACAAATTAACATTATTTATACAATTTAGCATAAGGATTGTCATATGATCTATATTGGACAAACAATACGTCATCTTAAGACTAGAATCTCAGAACACCGAGCAACTTACAATAACAAAAAAAAACTAGGACAGCTTTGCGCAAACATTCTACAAATTTCGATCATAAATTCGACTTGATTCTAAAAACATCAAAATTCGCTTCACTTCCACACCTAAATTTTTGGAGCAGATCACAATCATGTGGATCTGCAACATGTTTTTCTAAATTTTGTCAAATTTATAATAAAAAAGAATGAATTCACTTTAAAATCATTAAGTCAAATGTAACTTAACAGTTTACAACATATAAAAAACTCTTTTCAACATATCTTATCACCACTCTCTCAAAAAATAATTTTGGCACGAACTCCTACACGTTTTTTTTTTTGAATGAAAAATGTTTTTTCGAAGTCTTTTAAAAATTTCTTGTAAGTTTAATTATTTATAGAAAAATTTGAATCCAAAATTAAGTATACACTCACTTTAATGCTTTTACTTTTTCATCTTCATAAAGATTTAAAAAAGTATAACCTCCGACAGTATATAATCTTCATCTCTTAAAGTAATCTGTTCAAAAACACCTTTGTAATATTAAAAACGTCACTTACGGTAAGCTTTTAATAAAAACTTTTCCTTTCTTAGAAACTTATATCGGGGTTAATAATGAAAATTTTATTGCTATGTACTTCCACACTTGTTACAGTCCCGATGAGGCCGTGATTCATGGCGAAAGCATCGACGTTTTTAAAAAATAAGGACTTATTTATTTTACAACCTTCATTTTTTACTGTACACGAAACATGATTTCGAAAAATGCGAAATCCCACCAATAAAATTCAGATATATGATATCAACCCCTAACAAATCGCTCTACCTCTTCAGCAATATTATTCCTGGGTTTCGGTACTATTTGTTACGTGACCAAATGAATTCAAACCAATGTTGGATCGGATACCAAAAATAATGGGAGCGAAGTGAGAAGGTTGACATTAATTAGACACACGGGTTGAGTCAATTAAGTTTATTCAAATAATTCGCGAATAGACTCCCGCACTTGTCTGGGCATCCACCTTATCAAATTCCGATATGACATTGCTTCAGATCAACCTGACCGGGGCGGCGAAGCCAACTGAAAAAAGTCTTACAAACCTATAATTACACTAATTTTAATACAAACTTTCCAGATATTTGCGACACGTTATTTTCGTTATTTTACATTGAATAACAGTCAATCAAGGACACCACAGTTCTTCTGAATTATTCAGAACTTTGCGATAGATTAATTAATAAATCTTAACTTATTGCAAACAGTATTCCGAATTGCACTGATGTGCAATCAACGCATTGTTTACAGACTTCTTTTTTCCACCTTTCGTTTACAGATAGGGTTTTAACGCAAATATTTTTTCGGAATTGAGATATCCCGGTTTATTTCAGGATATTCTCGTTTCTACTCTACTCGTTTGGGGTAGTTCCATGGGAAAAGCCTGAGCTTGCGGCCCTGGATATCGCTAAGCGTAAGGTCATGCATATGCACAAGAGCTCTTATATCAATTTGTCCGTTCCGCAATCATACATCATCTCCTAAAAATCGTTTTCTCAAAATGATCAGAAATCACAAGATGATCACCAAAGGAGCATTCCTTTACGAAGACGTGGAGCAGGCGGCCAAGACACTTGGCCTGAATTTCGACATGAGAAGAAGGGAAACCTTCCCTTCTGTTGAACCGCTTGTGCAGTTTGAACTGCAAAAGTTGCACCATGGAGCCCACAAAGACCATTTTCTTGGAAAAATCATTCAAAACACGTCGCAGCAATACTGCAGGATTTCTTGCTTTTGAGTCCAGATACCGGATTCGGAAAATTAAGAGATTATTTCCGCATGGAGAACCTAGGATAGGGAAATCCACTTCCATAAATCTCCATATTCACGACCACAACTCCGAACCTGTCTTTCTTATTTATACTAATTTCAGTCTTTCTTTATTCCGAAGATATTCCAAAGACTGCCTCGAGTACATCGTTTGGCCTAAACAAGTACGTTGTCATGAGCTTACACCCTAGAAATGTCCGTAAATCGTTCCTACGGTACATCTTTCGAGCATTGGGAGATCTTGAATTTGTTTTTGCATATATCGACGACATCTTGGTCCCTTCCGCGAGTTAAGAAGAGCATACTACTCAACTAAATATTGTTTTCAATGTCTCGAGGATTTCTTTCTTCATCTCAGTGTTAGCAAGTGAAAGTTCTGCAGGTAGGAAAAAGTTTTTCTAGCTTACCTGATTCATGGTCGTGAAACTTCGCAGATTCACTGCATTAGGAAACTTCTATCACTCAATTTTACAACATGCAGCCGACGTTCAGGCAACTTTACACTGATATCTGGGCAAATCGCGTCAAAACGATAAGAGAGAAATAACTTAAAATGAGAAGGCTGAAGGGGCATTTGTCAACGGCAAGCAGGTTCTTGCCTACCCAACTAACTCCTCTTGCACAACCTGTTATCGATGCTAGAACACATCACGTTACCGATCCATCGGATACCGGTATAGAAACAACTTGTCTACAATGCTTGCGACCGCGAACTCACAGTAGTTTTCGAGTCTATAAAGTACTTGAGGCATTTTCTTGACCTTCTAAAGATATTGCAGCCCTAACAGTCTGTCGAGCTTTGGTAGACCATTGGATTTCTCGTTATGAAGTTGTTTAAACTTTAACAACTGGTCAGTGTAGTCAGTGTCACAATGGTCTATCACCCATCATTTAATGGCATGTTTGTGCGTCGGTACCGATGCCTAAAAGCTGCCGTCATATTGATTGATTGCCATCGTTATCAACCGTGTTACTCGGTCTCAGATCGAGCGTCATGGACATGGGTTCGCTTCCTGTGAAATTTTATCCTGGAACGACACGTCACTTATTCCAGTGGAGTTCGCCCTTCCAGATGATTTCAATGTGAATCCTCAAATTTGTTTGGAAAAGTTTCACGGAAATATGCGATCACTTTTCTAGGAAAACTGTTTTCGTGACTCAAATCCTGCCACTGTCAAATTCCTTCCACAATTCGAACCCATCCACAATTCGTATCATTTGTTGACTCTGATCCATTAGCCCTGATGAAAAACGGATAAAATTGTTTAACAAATGTTATGTACAAAGAAGATATATATTTTTATGAAATGCACAGTTTCACTATAGAATACTTTCCTCTTATTTTGGGGAAATTCATTTAATTCATCGAGAATTTTGGAGCCTGTCCCATCTCTCAGTTTATAGCATGCATTCATGTTACATATTTTTTTTAAAGTACTCTGTTAAATGCGTTAATTTGTCTGTTTAATTTAAGAATCGTTTATAGATTGATGTTTTCAGTTTTTTTCTTGACGTTTCAGAATCGATTTTTGTGTACTGGAACATAACATACAGTAATGCTAAAATAATATAAGATCATGCTTGGTAATGGGTAATAATGCTAAATTTTGGAAACTATTGCATATTGTTTATCAAATTTAATGAAAATTCAGTCTTACTTGATTCTAGGTCGAGAATGGGCAACATAAGGGGATGGGGCGGCCCACTAACTTCATCTTGGCATGTTCATACTATTTCTCTACAACATCGGATCCTTCGCAGAATGAGAGATCTCGGCATGACAACTGTATTGCCGGCGTTTGCTGGTCATATACCAAGGGCTATTGCTAAACATTTTCCTTACGCAAACGTGACAAAGGTTGACGTGTGGAATGACTTTGCAGATCAATATTGTTGGTAACTAAAGTCTTTTGTGAATATTATCTACTGGAAATATTTTAATTCATATTGTCTGGGCTTATCTTGTGAAGTATGATTTTTGCATTCTCATAATTTATAATGGATAACGCATTAGATTAGTTCGAATTTTTACACGTAAATTTTTTAACGGATCTTTGCGTTTTCAAAACATACAAATCCGAAATAACAAGTTTGGGCCACGGCGTCTGCATGTCTGTCTGTTTATTTCAAATTTTAAAATGACTGCGATAAACAGAAGAAATCAAATGATGAGCCAAACGACGCGAATTAATTTAAAAAATCTAAAGGAGTAATTGTAGATTTCCAAACGACCTACAAATTTTTTTGTACTCATTATATTCTCATTCATAAGAGTGTAACGTAAGCGTCCAAATTTTCAATCGGAAAGTCGGATTATTGAATAGTCTTCACGAGGCTCTTCCATTATATATCATTAGACACGGACAAATTCTTGTAATGCAATCAATTTATGTAAGCAGAGCTGTGTGCCTAGTTTGACATATTGGTCAAAGCCTGCTTCCTTGCCCAGCTATCCACGGACTGGACTGCAGCCAAGTGTATTGTAGGGATACCTATCGTTTAAAGTGGAATCTGAACCACCATAACCTTGGTAAAAGTAAATAGATAAATGTCCAGAGGTACTGGCTCAGGGACTGAACCCTGGACCTCTAAAATGAAGTCCAAGCGTCCAACCGTCTGAGCCACCGAGACACTATACTGTATTGTTATAATAAATTTTAGGCTCCAGAAGCTACGATCATTATCATTAAAGTAACCAATCCCGATGAACAACCAGAATATGTACGTCATCTACTTTGTAGAATTTACCGTGAAAGGGTTTGTCAGCATGTTCTCTTACAAGTAACCTTTCATAGGTACTCAAAAAAGTAAGCGACACATATTTGTTATTTTCTAAAGATATTCGGTTTAAAGAGGTAAAACTCGTCCCCAAATATTTCACATGCAACATAAATAAATGTTTTTTTTTTCTAGAAATTGTGAATTTTTTGGAATGCTATCATATGAGAACCGTTTCTAGTTATGAAGTGCATCACATAGAATTCACATTTTAGAAGAATGTTGCTTTTTAAAGGTGATCAAGCCTTATAGTGATAATCAAAAAACCGGCATAAGATTAAAGATTTTGTTCGGATTTTAGCAAAGTCAATAATATTACAAAAAAGGATTTCTACCCAATCCCACTTATGCTAGAAATACTGGACACTTTCCATTTCCAAAATCGATCTAGAATTTCCTTACTTACAAATTCCGTTGGAAGAGAGTTCAAAATCAATCACAGCATTCACAGTACCTGAAAAAGGCATGCATCAATTCACAAGGATGCTATTTGGTTTAAAAAATGCTCCAGCGGCCTTTCAGAGACTGATGCATAAAATTATAACTCCAGATTTAAAACCAAACGTTTTTGATTATTCAGACGACATATTAATTGTAACTCAAAATCTTGACGAGCATTTAAAATATTCAAATATCGTATTAGACAAGATAAACGAAGAAAATCTAACGATCTGCACCGACAAATGCGAGTTCGGCTGCTCGGAAATTAAATACCTAGGTTTTAAAGTGAACGACTAAGGACTCCAAGTGGACGAGGACAAAAAAGAAACGCTCGCGATATTTTCTGAGTACTACATCTAGCCAGGGATGTATGAAAAAATAATCAACTACGTAAAAATTGCAAAATCTGTTAGAGAATCAAACCGAGCAACCAAGCGAAATTAGGGGTTGATGGGAAAAGAAATTATTGTACATCCGTGGACCAAAATTGCTACAGATATCATGGGCTCATTACCAATTTTCAAAAAGAGAAAGAATCAATATATTTTAGTCTTTGTAGATTTATTTACAAAATAAGTCGAAATAATTCCAATTATAAAATCTAACTGATTCACGATAGAGTTAGAATTCCACAAACTTGTCATTTTAGGAAACACCTAGGGTTCTCCATACCGATAATGGTACGGAATTCGTCAACAAAATCTTCAAGGGAACTAACAGAAGAATTAAGGATTAGACATGCGAAAACGCGCAAGTACTATCCACAGGCAAACCAACCGAAGGCTATAACAGAGTAATAAAACAAATAATTAAGACATATTTGGAAAATGATCACTCTGCTTGGGACGTACATATAGACGATTTACAATTCGCAATTATTTTAAACCAAAACTCCTCAACACTATTCACCCCAGGGTTTTTAAATTCAGGCTGCGAATTCGAAACGATTCAATCCATAAGAAAAAAAATGGAAAACGATAACGAAATGGAGTTCCAAAGCGTCAGTAAATAGACTGAGATTCTGAGAAAGTTACAAATAATAAAAGACGAGTTTCAGAAAAATACAGTTACAATTTAAAAAGAAGACCGATATGATTTGAAATAGGAGATAGGGTTTTCAAAAGGTATCCAGGCTATCAAATAAAGCGGATAAAAAGGCAGGAAAACTATAGGACCAGTATGAAGGTCCTCTTATTATTAGATGGAAATATCCCCAACGATTTATGAATAAAAAAATCTTAAATGAAAACGTATAGGTGAATGGAATATAAATGATTTTAAATTGGAAAACGCAAACACTGATAATGACAAGTAGGCGTTTGAAAGACTAGAAATTATGTTGAAACATTTAGACTCAAGCAAAGGCCAAAATGGAAAAGTATCGATAGCATTCACAATATAAACTGACTCAAAAACTCAAGATCAAAAAACAAACTCGATTAAAATCTTGAAAACCGACTAATTAGATCTTCAGAATAATCTTAAATTTGTGTTTAGGAAATTCCTGGACAGTTAACGTTTGAATTTTGTCGCATGATTCTATAAAGAATATATTGCGAATTTCTTGATTGTAAATACAGCCAGTTCTGTGTGCGACACTAAGGTATAAACGTGTTTCATAGAGAGCAAAGTGTGCTTCGTTAAATAGCAAAAGCTAGCGATGCCCTGCGACAATAACATCGCATGCGAAAGTTAGGCAAAGAAGCTATAGAGAATATTCTTAGTGAAACTTTAAAACCCATAGTTACAACATTACAAAAATTACAAGTTGACAAATAAATTTATTGGACTATTAAATAAAAATGGAAAAACATATTTGGATATGGTTTGCGGTGTACGAAAAGCCAATGATGGAACGGTCTTAATTGGTTATACACCAATCAGTTTTGATGGACTATATGCCAATATTGGTGAAAAACTGTATCGGAAAAGTACTGGTTTGTTTGAACTTTTATTTAAACAAAAACTTGACGGAACTTATATAAGCCAGGACGATCAAAACAACTATAGAGAAAATTGTATTGCTACAAATGTACATAGGAAGAATCAGAGTTCCTCAAAACCCATTCACTTGAATAATACTCTAAAGTATAAGAATATTATATCAAAAATTTTTCTACATGAACTATCATCAACAAGTGGAGGTTCATTAAAGAAAAAGAAACGATTATTAAGTTTAGTTCCTCAATTTTTATTAGCAAGAAAGGTTCAAGGCCAGACTACATTATATAAAATGATGCTAACGAGCTACTAATCACAGCTGGACTACTCACAGCATCTTAAGTACTAGTAAATACAAGTCACAATAATGAAATTATTTCCATCATCGAGGAATTGCGAGAAGCTCAAATCATATATTAAGAGAGTGAAGCTAACTAGAGCGTCAGTATTAAAATGACTATCGACGTGTTCGGACATCAGTTGAATCAAGCTGCTTCCACGAATCGTGGACCTCGCGGTATTGGTTTTAAATTTACCTCTAACGGTAATTACGATATCGATAAGAAAAGACTCTGTAACGTTCAAGACGCTGCAGAACAGTTTGATGCTGTTAATTTGAGACTTGTACAGCATATTGTGAGAGATATGAATACTTTATTAGTTTACATCATCTATGCGTAATGGAATCGATAACAATAATATTATGCTGGAAATTCTTGGAGAATCAGTAAATGAGAAATTAAAGAATTTACGGATTAATACCCAACAAGAGTTATCGCTACGCAACGTTGAACTCATTGCTCAACTAAACTTTCGATTGAACGCATTAGAGTAATGAACGCAAAGAAAGAGATAGTAGTCACAGAGCTGCATAAACCTGTGAGAAAAAATTATCCATGTCGTTTTGTGATAATGCGTGGATATATTTTCAATGTATACCCGGGCAGTTCCTGTAAAAAGCAACAGTGGACATGATATTACTGAAGCCATTAAATCCATACTTGTACAGGGACGAGTTCCAAGAAACTTGCACATAGATAAAGTTAAAGGTGAAAGCTTGAATGCAAAAGTATAGCATTAAACTGTACACAACTTACAGTACTTTAAAAGCGTCCATTATTGAGCGATTTAATCGTACACTCAAGGATAAGATGTGGGCACAATTCAGCTTGCAAGGTAACTTCAAATGGTTATATCTCTTGTTTACTCTCGTATTTAAGTATAACAATACAAAACACCGAGCGATTGGTATGAAACGAAAAGATGGAACCACCGATGATGAGGAAAAATTGGTAAAATGCTTTCAGAAACAAAGAAAAACATTTTTGAGAAAGTCTATATACTCAACTGAACAACTGGAATATTTATTGTGGATCGGACCATGACAACTTAACCAGAAATATATTAACTAAAGGACTATCAGGATCAACCCGTTGCTGGAGGCTTTTATCGAAAGGATCTTTTAGAAGTCAAGTATCCAGACATTTACCTTGTGGAGAAATTCATTAAGAGACGTAGTAATAAAATCTATGTCACATGGCTTCGGTTAGACAGTTCACACAATAGCTGCATGGATACTACAGACATGTGATAAAGTTAAACTAACGTGAAAATAACGTTAAGCTAACGTTAAAGTAACGTTAAAGTAACGTTAAGCTAACGTTAGAGTGAGGTTAAAGCTACGTTAAAGTAACGTTAAGCTAACGTTGTAGTAACGTTAATCTAACGTTGGAGTAACGTTAATCTAACGTCAAAGTAGCGTTAAAGTAACGTTAAGTTAACGTTAAAGTAACACTAAGCTAACGTTAAGCTGACGCTAAAGCAACGTTAAGCGAACGTTAAAGTTCAAACCGAAAGTCGCATAAGGTTTCTTCGAAATGTTGTACGAATCAATATCCAATACTCTGATTTATCTATGAGCCCACTATTATAATCAATTTTTTTATGAAAAGGGCTAGGCCGCCACTGGCTCTACCTTTTGATTTTTTTAAAAGCATTAGAGAAGAAATGATTGGCAGATATCGTAAGTACGTAACTTGAGTTTCACAAACTTCTCAGCTGTGTTTTTTTTTAATGCCATAAAAATAGAGAACTTGGTGGACGTGTTCGCTTTAAGCGAATTTCCTGCGGAGGACGTGGAGAATGCCATTTTAATTGAACTGCTAGCAGATCGTAGACCTGCTGAAAGGGTTGATTTTCGTGGCTAATGGATTAAACAGTTCAAAACCAACGCAGTGCAAAATAAATTTTCGGTTTGAAGCGAAGGATATCCGAAGATTAATGGAAGAAATATGCATTCCTAGGATAAATTAAACGTTTAACGGGTATAAAATATCAGTTACTTAAAAAGGTGCAATGTATTTCACATTTATGTATATGTGACGTGAAAAAATAAAAAGTAGGTTACCTTTCTAGGAGTTGAGGGTCTATGCATTTTTTTGCGAAGATTAGCATACCCAAATCGGCTGTTCGACTTAGAAAAAGTGTTTGGATTATCAATTCCGACTTTATCAGTCACTGAAAATACCGTGATGCATATCATCGAAGACAGAAAAGGGCACTTGCTATAAAATTTAACAAATTTGAAATGGCTTAATGAAGATAAGATTCAAGAATATTTTCATGTTTGTATTATCATTTTTATAATATTAACGTTGCAATTTTTTATAAGATCGGAGAGTAAAATTGTGTTTTAAATACATAATTCCAAGATAAAGTAAATGCATCAGTGTTCTTATTGCGGTGTATAAAACAGAATTTGTTTAGGCTATCATAAACAAAGGAGCCCCACTATATAACTGTTGGGCTTTCATAGATGGCACAGCAAGACCAATATGTAGACCTTCTGAGAATCAACGAAATTACTACTCTGGGCATAAGCGTCATGACGACAGAAGACATGACGCAGGTGAGGTTTATATAGTCGTATAAATAAATTATAATTTTTCAGAATGGAAAAAATATCAATAGAATTCGAATCTAGTATGCGAAATATATTAATATAATTTGAATCTGAGTACGGGAAAAATCTTGCTTTGAAAATTATTTTCCTCTAGGTATTCTTAGGGAAAGTAACCTCTACACGCAGTTAGAAGGAGTCGCCCCACATTATGTAATATATGGTGATGCAGGTTATCCTCTGCGAGAGCTTTTACTGTGTACGTACTCCACGGTCAACATGACCAAAGAGCAGCGAAATTTGAATTCTGCTATGAGCTCAGCTAGAGAAGCTGTTGAGTAGGGATTTGGAAAAATTATAAATGAATTTGCCTTTTTGGACTTTAAGAACAATCAAGAGCTATTATTGCAAGGCTTTGCTTCTATATATCAGACAGCAACAATGTTGACGAACTGCCATGCGTGTCTGTACGGCAGTCAAACTGCAGAATACTTTAATATTGAATGGTTTAAAATACTTTATTGACAATCAGAAATGCCAACGTTTCTCTTCTCAAATGTGAGAATTTTTCCAAAACAAAAGGATCTGTACAGCTTTGTAATAAACGATAACTTATTTTACAACTAGTCAGTTACTACTTTCCTTCATTGAACTTGAATGACGGGTGATACATCTCAATAAAAGAACGCAACATGTTTTGTTGTTCTTTGCCCATCTCCATCCTTTGCCGCCTTTCCCCCAATTCCGCCGTAAGACGAATTTCTTATTCGTCTTTTCTGTACTGAAATTTATCTCTTTTCCAAGTCAATTCCCGTTGCTGAAATATATATCAAAATAATAAAATAAATCAACATTGATTGAAATTGAGCTTTTTTTAAATACGTAGTATTTAATTCAAACAATTTTTTAGGAACTGCAATGATCATATTCATAGCGCCTTAAATCAGCCTAAAATTTATGGAAAAAGCAGAATCCAAAATTTAAATCTCTTTAGAAACTTTACGTTAAGTTAGCGCTTTTAAATTTAGCCACCTGGGTGACAAAATGTCATTACTCACTTTTAATGCCAACCTTTCTTCTTCGCAAGTAACTTTCCGAAGCTCAACCTCTAACTCCTCTTCTCCCATGCTTGTCTTTAAAATAAATACTGCAGGCGAGCATTTTTAAGTTCGCTGATTTTTTTTACGTCGTGCTGGCACTGAAACAAGATAAAAAATATAAGATAAAATATTATACAGCAAGAATAGTTCCATAATGATTTCCCTATAATGAATTTCTTATACTTTTCGCGATTCTAAAAAAATCATTGTAGGAAAATCAGTATGGAAATAATAAATTTTTAAATATTGAAAGAGTTGATGCAAAAAATAGAGAAAGTACAAACTAAGGATTGAGTTATTTTACGTAGGATTTCGACCCATTTTTAAGAATTTCAAGGAATTCCAGAAATTTCCATGGATTTCAAGCGCTTCCGTCTGACTTCACAGGTAACCGCTGAACCGGAAAACCGGTATATGAGACAGGTATATAATTTGTCGAGACCGGGAAAAACCAGGAAATTCCAGAGAATTTTTTTTTTTACTTAGAATTTTACACATTTTTAGAAGGAAAATCTATCCAATCACTTGATATATAAAAAATTTCATATCAGATAATATAAAATGCAATTTAAAATAATTTTGACTCAAACTTTTCTTCAAATATTGAGTTTAATTCTTAACTTTGTGAATCATGAAATCATTTAGCTTAACTATGTTTAATTCTACAATCTTTTACAACTCAAATTTGTCATTTTAGGTCTTCACTTTTGAGAGTACATTTTCAATTAAAAGAATATAAAATTGCAGGTTCAAAAACTTAAGCAATACAAAATTAATAGCATTCGATATTGAAATTTTTTGACCAAAAACGTTTAAAATCTCTGTTTCACATTAAAAACGTTTTAAGTGGATCAACTGAAAACAGAAGTTATTTGCTGATTTTTAAACTTAAACTGTAGTTCGAGACTTTGAAATTGAACAAAAATTTCTCGATTTCATAGGTTGGTTCTGATTCTGTTCAAAATCAAGCAATTCACAGATTTTAACTTTAAAAATCAAACTGTTTGAATTTGAAATCCTTAGTAGTTAAACAAATGTAAACGTCCGATTGAAGCTTTATAAACCATGTTCAATTTAGAAAAATAAAATTTCTAATTAATATCTTCATAACTAAACGCTTTTATCAATATTTTAAATCCAATTCCAATATTGTTTCAGTCTAAAACATTCCATTTTTAATCCATTAAATATAAGAACTTCCAATTCAGAAGCATGATATAATTTTGAAAATTTACAAATTTATTGACTCATTGTTCAATTTAGAGGATACAAAATGGTAGCGTGATTTATATATTTTTTAATCTTTTGAATTGTTCAATTGATATATGCTTCATATGTGTAAATTATTGAACTTCTGAATTAACAAATTTCAAGGCTTTAATTATAAAAGTTTAAAATTCGAGAGTTCCTTTTTAAATTTTTTCATTTCAACGTGAGTTTTTATAATATTCAAACGAAAAAATTCTTTGGTTCAAGAATTTGAATTAAAAATTTTAATGACAGTGAAAAATTGTTGTGAACCGGAAAATGACCGGGAATTTTTTTCCTGGATTAAAACGGCCACCCTGTTTCCTGCAAATTTCACGGCATTTGAAAGATTTCCAAATATCTCAGGAGCTTTTAGTGATTCTAAAGGATTCTAATTCTTATAGGTTTTCCAAAAATGTCAAATAATTGAAAAAAAATTTCTCGGGTTTTAAGAAGTTTAAAAATATTTCCTCATATTTCCAAGAGTTTTGAAACATTTCAAGCGATTCTAGAGGATTTTTACATTCTTCAAATATTTCAAGGGATTTTAAAGAATTCTTTGGTATTTCGAAAGATTTCAAGGGATTTTTCGTGCACTTTGGAAAATAATGTAATGAATTTACAGGGTTTTTTAGCGATTTCAATGGATTTTGAAGATTTCCAGGAATTTAAATTGATTTTTCAGCGAACTTTAATGAATAAGTTGAATTTTAATTATATTCAAGGGCTTTCAAATGATTTTCACTTTTTTCATGTATTTTTATATTTTCTAAAAATATCAAGAGATTTTCGAAATTCTAAAGGATTCCAAGACATATAACAAATTTTAAGTGATTTCAAATAATTTTGTAATCTTTGCAAATGTCATGAGGAATTTCAATTAAATTTTAAGAGATTTTAAAGATATCAAGGGAATTTACATTAACTCCTTCAAAATTTTTGTATCATCTATTCCATGTTTGATTACCCATGGAATCTTTTGTAATCCCATGAAAATTTGCAATTTAGTATTCTTCGTATTCATACTTGCTACACTTCCGCCACTACGGTTTCCTGAAGTCGATGCATAGGAAGATCGCCGTTGAGTTTCATGTTCAGAATTTGACGAACAAGAAGATCGCTGCTGAAATTCATTTGCTAAAATCGAGTACCAGACAGATGGTTCGTGAACGTCACTCTCATCATCATTCAGCGTTTCTGCTTTCAGCGACATTTCCTCTGACATCTCAGAATCCAGAATACTCTCTGGAAGGAGAGAGTAATAAAATAGTACATGACTAGACTAAAAACAAATACTATGTTTCGTAGATCGAATAGAAATAAATACAAACGTTCAGTCGATTCATATTGTACAGAAGAACATAGAGCAGCAGCAGCTACATCGCGAACTTAAGCACTTGCGGCTCTCGACTTTCCTTCCAGGTTACCTTTGCGCCTGTTGTACGCGCTTTTACCTCGGAACTCTCGAACAAGGTCCACTACATCCCGCAGTAACTGCTCTTTTTCTGTGTATTCTTTCTCTGTGCCCGACCTGTTAAAGAAAAATTCAGTATGTGACGGATAGAATGACGATGAAATATTCAAAAGCTTATGTTATCTAAGACCTATTTTGTCTCCACTTTTTGCCAATAAGGCCATTTCTGAAGCTAAGATTTTTTATTCGAAAAGAAACAAAATGTGTAATAATTATTTTCACAAAAGAAACTTTTTCATGAGGTAGCTCAAAAATCTTTATATTTCCCTCATATTTATATAAAATATTTACAAATTAGGAACACTATTTTGCTGATCTTTGCATCTTCTCAAATTGCTTCGTGGATTTCCCTTGAAAAATTAATAAGGTAGTTGCCTTTATTTAAGAAACGGATAAAAAAAATCTAAAAAATGTTTCATACCTGATCCTAAATACTTACTTTCTTAATTTTGCTAAATCCTGCGTATTTCAATATTGAGATGCTACTTGAAAATACCACATATTGACTGCACTAGTTCCACGTCGTCTATCTCAAGAATATCGAAAATAATTAAGTTGTTGCTTCTTAACACTCTATCCATTGCCTCGATTCTCCGGTATTGTTCCGTAATAACCGACCTCGGTTTCTCTTGCTGGACTTTAAGCTCTTTATTTTCCAGCGTTAGATTCTCAATTTTGTGGTGGAGAGCTGAAATTGAGTTTTCTAGATTCCCCATTTTTTGCATTAGGAGTTCAAATTCGACCTCAGGGAATTCGAGAGCCATTGTATTCAGTAATTCACGTCACACAAAGATGGCAACACGAACGTATTGTTCACCTGACTCTACTACTTTGAGAAAATTGGCAGTTTGGACGAGGACAACTGTGCTCAAAATTGATCGCTGTAGTGGTTGTAACACTCACAGGCCACTGCAAACGAAAACATTAGTGACAATTAGTTACTTCGAAAGCACTTTATAGATCACACTGCACGAACTCAGCCCGTAAACAATAAAAAATTTGACGAGCGATTCAACATGCGATCGACTGCCGTATGTGCTTAACAGCGGTCCTATTTTCTACATTCATACATGCTTTCCTTATCTTAATTGGATGAGGTAGGGTAATAAATGACCTAGCCCGCAAAGGATAATATTTATTCACATTGATTTCCAGGTGTATAATTAAATGCAATGTCCAATCTGAATCAGTTTCCTGGATATATTCAACTTATTGCATGATTGGTTGTTTCATATATTCATTGAACAAATCTCCTAAAAATGTCGTCGGCAATATGTCATTCGTTTTGGCCAGAAATGTTTTCGCGTGTACAGACTGATCATCCTTCGTTCTGATCATCCAAGTATACCGTAAAATTTGACAGGCCCATACTTACTTAATACACATCATATTCGTTTTGGGAACAACAGTGACATCGGTATGTGATATCCCCTTTCTGCGTCAGCTGATGCATATATAGAACCACTGCTCCTCAAATGTAGTTGGTAAATCGTACTCAGAATGATGATTCGAATTATTATGTGAAGGCATCTCTGCTTCACGGATGTCCAGAAAAGGTCTTTCAGTGTAGATTTTCAGGTTTCTATTTTCGCATTGCATTGTCTTAACATGAGTTGAATGTACAGTCGAACTCGGATTTAACGTCGGTTTTGGGGCTGTCCTTTGACCTGACCTACCCTAACTAAACCGGATTTAGCTACGTTTTGTCACGCCTTCATGAACCCCGCACACCCCGCGCAGCTCCTGACAAGCCTACCCGTGGCGCGGCGTCGATTCTCGGAAGCGGTGAACACACCCCGCGCAGCTTCTGACAAGCCTACCCGGGGCGCGTCGTCAATTCTCGGAATCCGTAAATTCGGAAACGTTGAATCCGAGTTCGACTGTATTTGTTCTTGTAGTCGCCATTTGGTAAATCTGGGAGTATAGCTACTGCTACTTTTGGCATAGGGAGAAGTAATTGACATTCATCCAGGGAGATGTTTCGACACTGCTTTGCTCGTATCTGCTGCTGCTTACACATCTTGCGGTTTTCAGGCATTTTTGAACCTGCTGAGTGAAGGAATTGTTCTGGGGACGCGCTTTTATAGGCAGAAATCCACTCTCTGCTTCTGCGCAACATTTTAATATGGGATTTCCGTCGCTTTGTCATCACACCACAACCCACCCCAGCTCCACTTTTATCAGGAACCTGTGAACCAAACCGCGCATGCCTAGTATTTTATATGTGGGGCCCCTCAGAGCACTACAACCCACGCCTCCTTCTTTTTCGTCTAGAAGCCGAGATCTAGAATATTCTGTTGAGTATCAAACTACACATGCGCGTTTATATTATAAAGGAATTCACTCCTTCCACCTCCACTCTAAGCGAAAAGCTGTGAATCAAACTGCGGATGCATAATACTTTATCTGTTGGGTCCAATCACAGCACTGCACCCCATCCAACCTTCATCTAGAAGCTGAGTTCTAGAATATTCTGTTGAGAATCAAACTGCTCATGCCCGTATATATTATCACTGTAGGATTTATCGCACTACATCCACCTTTATTTCGATCCAGAAGCTGAGTTTTAGAATATTCTAGTGAGAATCCAACTGCATATGTGCACCTCTAACTATAAACTAATGTTTACTTATAAAATCTAACTTAAAATTAACAGGAGAGGGAAATCATGAGTAAATAGACATTTAATAATTCATTCAAAAATCCATTTACTTAACTTTAAAAAATCATAACCTAGTTCTTACAATTCGGCATAGAAATCCCCTCTAACTCTGAAAACAGAAAAACCTGAAAGAAAAGAGCGTGATTGTTCAATATATATAAATAAAAAATAAGGGTAACAACCACCCCAGGGTCCCACTGGGAGCAACTCTCATCTGAAAAATGACATCGGCTCCCAGTAGGACCGCGGTAAATCCCATTCATGGCCACGTCTCACAACCGTGAGATATTAATTGAATTCCATAAATTCCTTGAATGTTCGAAATTCAACGAATTCTTTGAATGTTCTGAATTCTTCGAATTAGTGAAATTTCTTGAATTCCTTGAATTACTTAAATTCCTTGAATTCTCTGAATGCCCTGAATCCCTGAAATATTCTGAATTCTGGAAATTTCTGGAATATTCTGAATTAATTGAACCCCATGAATGTTAAGAATTCAAAGAATCCCTTAAATTCCTTGAATGTTCTGAATTATTCGAGGACCTGGAATTCCGTAAATTCTTTGAATTACTTAAATTCTTCAAATTCTTCGAATGCCCTGAATTCCTCATATATTCTGAATTCCTGAAATTTCTTGAATATTCTGAAATTTCTTGAACGTTCTGAATTCTTTAAAAAACTTGAATTCTGCGAATTACTTGGATCACTGAAATTCCTTGAATTCTCTGATGCCCTGAATTCCTTAAATATTATGAATTCCTGAAATTTCTTGTATATTCTGAAATAATTGAATTCCTTGAATTCCTTGGATATTTGGAATTCAATGAATTCCTTGAATTTTCTGAATTCCCTAAATTCCTTATATATTCTTAATTCCTGAAATTTCTTGAATATTCTGAATTAATTGAATTCCTGTGATATTTCAAATTCAATCAATTCCTTGAATGTTCTGAATTCTTTTAATTACAAAAATTCCTTGAATTCTATGAATGCCCTGAATTCCTTATATATTCTGAATTCCTGAAATTTCTTGAATATTCTGAATTAATTGAATTCCTCAAATTCCTTGAATGTTCGAAATTCAATGAATTCTCTGAATGTTCTGAATTCTTCGAATTAGTGAAATTTCTTGAATTCCTTGAATTCTCTGAAGGCCCTGAATTCCTTAAATATTCTGAATTCCTGATATGTCTTGAAAATTGTGAATTAATTGAATTCCTTGAATTCCTTGGATATTTGGAATTCAATGAATTCCTTGAATGTTCTGAATTCTTCCAATTGCTCAAATTCCTTAAATTTTCAGAATGCCCTTGATTCCTTATATATTCTGAATTCCTGAAATTTATGGAATATTCTGAATTAATTGAATTTCTCAAATTCTTTGAATGTTCGAAATTCAACGAATTCCTTGAATGTTCTGAATTCTTCAAATTGCTAAAATTCCTTGATTTTTCTGAATGCCCTGAATTCCTTATATATTCTGAATTCCTGAAATTCCTTGAATATCGTGAATTAATTGAATTCCATAAATTCCTTGAATGTTCGAAATTCAACGAATTCTTTGAATGTTCTGAATTCTTCGAATTAGCGAAATTTCTTGAATTTCTTGAATTATTGAAATTCCTTAAATTCTCTGAATGCCCTGAATGCTCTGAATCCCTTGAATATTCTGAATTCTTAAAATTTCTTGAGTATTCTGAATTATTTGAACTCCTTGAATGTTCAGAATTCAACGAATTCCTTGAATTCCTTGAATGTTCTGAATTCTTCGAGGACCTGGAATTCCTTAAATTCTTTGAATTAATCAAATTCCTTCAATTCTTTGAATGCCCTGAATTTCTCATATATTCTGAATTCTTGAAATTTCTTGAATAGTCTGAATTAATTGAATTCCTTATATTCCTTGCATGTTCGAAATTCAATTAATTCTCTGAGTGTACTGAATTCTTCGAATTACTGAAATTCCTCAAATTATTTGAATTATTGAAATTCTTTGTATTTGGTGAATGCCCTGAATTCCTGAAATATTCTGAATTCCTGAAATTTCTGGAATATTCTGAATTAATTGAACTCCTTGAATGTTTAGAATTCAACGAATCCCTTGAATTTCTTGAAGGTTCAGAATTTAAAGAATTTTTCGAATTTCTTGAATGTTCTGAATTCTTTAAAAAACTTAAATTCTGCGAATTCTGTAAACTACTGATATTCCTTGAATTCTCTGAATGCCCTGAATTCCTTGAATGTTCTGACTTCCAGAAATTTCCTGAATATTCTGAATTAATTGAATTCCTTGAATCTTATGAATTCTTTGAAGAACTGAAATTCCTTGAATTCTTTGAAATACTGAAATTCCTTGAATTCTCTTAATGCCCTGAATTTCTCAAATATTCTGAATTCCTGAAATTTCTTGAATATTCTGAATTAATTGAATTCTTTGAATGTTTAGAATTTAACGAATCGCTTGACTTTCTTGAATGTTCTGAGTTCTTTGAAAAACTGAAATTCCTTGAATTCTTTGATCTACTGACATTCTTCGAATTCTCCGAATGCCCTGAATTCTTTAAATATTCTGAATTTCTCAAATTTCTTGAATATTTTGAATCAATTGAATTTTTTGAATTCCTCGAATGTTCTGAATTCTTTAAATTGCTAAAATTCCTCGAACTTTCTAAATGCCCTGAATTCCTTATATGTTCTGAATTCCTGAAATTTCTGGAATGTTCTGAAATAATTGAACTCCTTGAATGTTTAGAATTCAACGAATCTCTTGAATTCCTTGAATGTTCAGAATTCCTCGAGTTACTGAAATTCCTTAAATTCATTGAATGACTGAAATTACTTGAATTCTCTGAATGCCCTGAATTACTTAAATATTCTGATTTTCTGAAAATTCTTGAATATTCTGGATTAATCGCATATTATAACTTCAGCAAATTCTTTGAAATTCCTGAATTCTTCTTATTGTTCTTAATTCCTCTAAATTATTTCTAATTCAGATATGTCAGGAAATGCGGCAGAATTCTGAAGATTTCAAGCAATTAAAAAAAAACGTCATTATTTTTTTATTTATAAAAAAATTCCCCTATTTATAATGCAGTACAACTATTTTCCCAAGATTATGTGACATATCTTATTGACACTAGGTGACTCATATTAGAAAAAAAATTCTACCAAGTTACAAGTATTACTTTAATTTTGTTTATGTCAGATTTCCATTTCTCAAGAATATTTTCCATGACACTACACCATTTTTGAGTCCGAGATAATTTTTCTGCCTGAAAATAAAATTTCAGAATTTTTTTCGTAACCGATGCTTGGATTTTCTAGATGTTCACACATGTATGTTAAAATTTTTTTACCTTTTATTGTTTCCGAAAAATAATGCGGAAATTAGATTTTATGAAAAAAAATTCTCCTGCCACAAAAATGGCACAGTCCGCATAAAACTCATTGAAATTTTTATGAAAACCTTGATCATGTATTAAAAGAAGAAAGATACGCAGGCTTGGACAGACTTTGGAACATTTTTATGCCAAAAAGTAAGTTCATTTTTACTGGCAATAAGCTAGTTTTATTTTAGATATGAACCAACAGGGTGTCCACAAATATATTTCCAAAAATAATCATCTATTATTTTCACGGATGACGCTGTGATCACTAATGTCATATAGTTGTGAAAAGTAGACAGTCTGAGGTTAATAGTCATAGTTACCTGTTTTGTGTGTTATGTTTCAAGAATGAGTGACATAAGCATTGCAAAAAAGGGCTTTCTCATATCATTTTTTTACGGAAAAAAAATCTTAAATTCATTCTTAAAAGTAGTAATCAACGTTTACATATTTTGGGTAAACTAGTTCAAAACCCGCATAATGTTTTTTCCTTTTCCGTGAACGATATATGATTCTATGAGAAACACCTTCTGTCCAATGCTTGAGTCACTCATTCTGGAAAAGGAACATGCAAAAAATGACACAATGGCTATAAACCTCGGACTGTCTACTTTTCACAGATATATGACATTAGTGATCATAGCGTCATCTGTGAAAATAATATCTAAATATTCTTGGAAACATATTTATGGATACCCAACGCACTATGTGAATTAAGTTCTGTTTTCAGTTGCAACAGTTTGTTCATCCTCGGAAGATAAAGTAACGCTTTTCTTGCGTAGTCTTCTTGCATTGCAAATTTTCATGATTCTACACGTTTTTTGGGTAATAATAACCAATAGTGATTAGTATATATATCAGTGAATGTCTCATCAGTCTCACTCATCCTGTACGAGATCCACCTGAAAAAGAAGGATCCTCATCAGAACGCTACTTGTAAGTTTACTCAATACAAAATAAATCTCAAATCTGAATACAATATGTTACGTGATTTCAGCATGAACAGTTTGAAACTATTAAACCTGAAAATATGCAATTTTTAAACTCTTTTACATTAACATATGTCAGACGCTGAGACGCTTTGATTTGCGAGTCGCCTAATTTTCCAGTTTTTCGTTTTCAGGCTTTAAAATGTCTAATTTTTTAACTTGATGCTCCTCATATTTCTGATACTCAAACACTCAAAGTTTCAAGTAGGTTAGTTCTGAGCGAACTGAAAATATTAAAAAATTGGAATTATTCGTGTTCAGAATTGTGCAATCTTGAAATGTGTCGACATAGTTATTGTAAGTGAAGCTGTGACTAAGATAAGGTTGAATCAACACAATTTGGTTGTGCTCGAATATTTCTTTGAGCATGTGTTATACCCTGATAATATTTTCAAATAAAAGATTTCTTGTTGATCCAACGTTATCTCTACCGAGGTTCCAAATATAGCTCAACTTTAGGCGAGACAATCATCTAATGGTATTCTCCTTTTGGCATCAATATTTCATGATTTAGATTTGAATGATTGCATTTCAAATCGTACAATTTTGATAACCTCGATTTTACATCTCATTTCTGAAAATTTATTGCATATTTAGGATTTCGTAGCCACTGGAAGAAACCCTTACAGTTTCGGTTGGGTGTTTCTCCGTCTTTCTTTTTCCTTTGGGATCTCACATATCCCTCTGGACTGACATATATGCAATCAATTTGGGCTTTTTTGGGCTCTCGCAAACCAAGAGTAATAATTTTCGAAAAACCATTCCTATCTCCCATAAGTAAGATGGTGCTAAATTTTTTTTGTCTACTGGTCTATTTTCTTTTCTTCCAACCGTGTTGTAAGATAAGATGATGTTTTTAGATGTTCACTAGGTAATTGAATTAAATAAGAAGATGTTAAATTTAGTTGGTCTACTGGTCCATTACTTTTTTTCTAACCATGTTGCGAAATTATACGATGTTTTTAGATATTAAATAGACCAGTAGACCAACAAAATTTAACCTTATTTAATTGAATTACCTGGTTACCATCTAAAAACATCGTCTAATCTTACAACACGCTTGGAAGAAAAGTAAATAGACCAGTAGCGAAACAAAATTTAACACCCAAATGTAACCATATCAGAATTGTTGTCTGTTTTTGAACTTTTTTTGGGCACGTATTCCGATCTATATTTAATTTTATTTTTCTTACAAAAAAATCGGATTTTGGGTCGAGGTGTTGGCAGCCAGCACCTCCACTACAGAAAATAAAAAAAATCAACAGCGCCAGAATTTTGTCCTTTTTTTGGGCTCTCTAAAATTAAAAAAATGTAGTTTAAAATAAACAACCCGTATCTCCTAAATACGACCCTCAACATAAATTATGCACTCAGTTTTAGCTCACTAAAAATATCAAAATTAGTATTGTCAACTGAAGTTTTTTCAACTGAAAAATTAAATATTCCATTTTTGGTTAAAAATTGATAGTCAAACAATCAAATATTTATTATTTTCATTGGATATACGTGGCAAACAGCAGACAATTTTACTAATCATTTGTCTCTTGTTCAGTGTATTATTCATAAATATCTTGAACTTATATTGAATTCTTTTAATCTCTTGAATTCTACAAATTCTTTAAATCCTTCAAATGTTTTTAATGCCTTGAATTCCATGAATTCCTGGAATTCCCTAAAATCCCTGAAATTATCGGGAGTTTCAAAAATTTCTAAATTCCTTGGAATGATTGCATTTCTTTTACAATATTTTTTGTGTGCAATTATTTTACATGAATTTACTTTCTAGAGTATTTTTTTTTAAAATAAGTTTTTCGAGGAATATAATTCTTTTAAGCATCCGTGTGCAATTTCGTTGCACGATTTGGAAATTTCACTGTTTGTGTTGATTCAAAAAATGTACTTTCAAAGATTGAATATTTTGCATTCCCTAAATTTCGTCAATATGATGAATTCTTAAAATTCCTCGAATATTCGGAATTCAATGAATTCCTTAAATTCCTTGAATATTTGGAATTCAATAAATCCTTTAAATTACTGAAATTCATTAAATTCTCTGAATTTCCTGAATTCCTTGAATATTCTGAATTCTTGAAATTTTTTGAATATTCTGAATCAATCGAATCTTTCGAACGTTCAAAATTCTATGAATCCCTTGAATGTTCTGAATTTCATGAAAAACTGAAATTCATTGAATTCTTTAAACTGCTGAAATTCCTTGAAATCTCTGAATGCTCTGAATTCCTGAAATTTCTTGAATATTCTGAATTAATTGAATTCCTTGAACGTTCAGAATTCTATGCATCCCTTGAATATTCTGAATTCCTTGGAAAACTGAAATTCATTGAATTCTTTGAATTACTGAAACTCCTTCAATACTCTGAATGTCCTGAATTCTTAAAATATTGTGAATTCCTGAAATTCCTTGAATATTCTGAATCAATTGATTTTTTTTTAATTCCTTGAATGTTCGGAATTCAATGACTCCCTTGAATGTTCTGAATTCTGGAATATTCTGCATTGATTGAATTCCTTGAACGTTCGGAATTCTATAAATCCCTTGAATGTTCTGAATTTCATGAAAAACTGAAATTCACTGAATTCTTTAAACTACTGAAATGCCTTGAATTCTCTGAATGCCCTGAATTCCTTAAATATTCTGAATTACTGAAATTTCTGGAATATTCAGAATTAATTGAATTCTTGGAATGTTTGATATTCTATGAATCCCTTGAATGTTCTGAATTCTTTGAGAAAATGAAATTCATTGAATTCTTTGAATTACTGAAATTTCTTCAATTCTCTGAATACCCTGAATTCCTTTAATATGATGAATTCCCAAAATTACATGAATAAACGAAATTCAATTAATTTCCTTGAATTCCTTGAATGTTCGGAATTCAATGACTCCCTTGAATGTTCTGAATTCTGGAATATTCTGAATTGATTGAATTCCTTGAACGTTCGGAATTCTATGAATCCCATGAATGTTCTGAATTAATTGAATTCCTTGAACGTTCGGAATTCTATGCATCCCTTGAATATTCTGAATTCCTTGAAAAACTGAAATGCATTGAATTCTTTGAATTACTAAAATTCCTTGAATACTCTGAATGCCCTGAAATCCTAAAATATTGTGAATTCCTGAATTTCCTTGAATATTCTGAATCAATTGATTTTTTTTTAATTCCTTAAATGTTTGGAATTCAATGACTCCCTTGAATATTCTGAATTGTGGAATATTCTGCATTGGTTGAATTCCTTGAACGTTCGGAATTCTATGCATCCCTTGAATATTCTGAATTCCTGGAAAAACTGAAATTCATTAAATTCTTCGAATTACTGAAATTCCTTGAATACTCTGAATGCCCTGCATTCCTTAAATATTCTGAATTCCTGAAATTTCTTGAATATTCTGAATGAATTGAATTCCTTGAACGTTCGGAATTCTATGCATCCCTGGAATATTTTGAATTCCTTGAAAAATTGAAATTCCTTGAATTCTTTGAATTACTGAAATTCCTTGAATACTCTGAATGCCCTGATTTCCTAAAATATTGTGAATTCTTGAATTTTCTTGAATATTCTGAATCAATTGATTTTTTTCAAATTCTTTGAATGTTCGGAATTCAATGACTCCCTTGAATGTTCTGAATTCTGGAATATTCTGTATTGATTGAATTCCTTGAACGTTCGGAATTCTATGAATCACTTGAATGTTCTGAATTTCATGAAAAACTGAAATTCACTGAATTCTTTAAACTGCTGAAATGCCTTGAATTCTCTGAATGCCCTGAATTCCTTAAATATTTTGAATTCATGAAATTTCTGGAATATTCAGAATTAATTGAATTCTTGGAATGTTTGATATTCTTTGAATCCCTTGAATGTCCTGAATTCTTTGAAAAACTGAAATTCATTGAATTCTTTGAATTACTGAAATTTCTTCAATTCTCTGAATACCCTGAATTCCTTTAATATAATGAATTCCCAAAATTACATGAATAAACAAAAATCAATTAATTCCTTGAATTCCTTGAATGTTCGGAATTCAATGAATTCTTTGTATTCCTTAAGTGTTCGGAATTCTTTGAATGACTGAAATTCATTGAAGTCTTCGAATTACTGAAATTCCTTCAATTCTCTGAATGCCCTGAATTCCTTTGACATGATGAATTCCTAAAATTCCTCGAATGTTCGAAATTCAATAAATGCTTTGAATTCCTTGAATGTTCTGAATTCTTTAAATTACTGAAATTCCTTCAATTATTTGAATTACTGAAATTTCTTGAATTCTCTGAATGCCCTAAATTCCTTGAATATTCTGAATTCCTGCGACTTCTGGAATATTCAGAATTAATTGAATTCTTGGAATGTTTGATATTCTATGAATCCCCTGAATGTTCTGAATTCTTCAAAAAACTGAAATTCATTGAATTCTCTGAATTACTGAAATTTCTTCAATTCTCTGAATACCCTGAATTCCTTTAATATGATGAATTCCCAAAATTACATGAATAAACGAAATTCAATTAATTCCTTGAATTCCTTGAATGTTCGGAATTCAATGAATTCTTTGTATTCCTTAAGTGTACGGAATTCTTTGAATCACTGAAATTCATTGAAGTCTTTGAATTACTGAAATTCCTTGAATTCTCTGAATGCCCTGAATTCCTTTGACATGGTGAATTCCTAAAATTCTTCGAATTCTTCGAACTACTGAAATTCCTTCAATTCTCTGAATCCCCTGAATTCCATCAATATTCTGAATTAATGAAATTTCTTGAATATTCTGAATTAATAGAATTCCTTGAATTTCTTGAATGTTCGGAATTCAATGAATCCATTGAATGTTCTGAATTCTTTGAAAAACTGAAATTCCTTGAATTCTTTGAACTGATGAAATTCTTTTTATTGTCCGAATGCCCTGAATTCGTTAAATATTCTGAATTTCTAAAATTTCCTGAATATTCTGAATTAATTGAATTCCTTGAATGTTCAGAATTCAACGGATTCCTTGACTTCCTTGAGTGTTCTGAATTCTTTGAGTTACTGAAATTTATTAAATTCTTTGAATTACTGAAATTCCTTGAATACTCTGAATGCCCTGAATTGCTTAAATATTCTGAATTCTTGACATTTCTTGAAAATTCTGTGTTAATTGAATATTATGACTTCACTGCATTCTCTAAAATTCCTGAATTCTTTACATTGTTCCTATTTCCTCTAAAGTATTTCTAATTCAGATATGTCAGGAAATGCGGCAGAATTCAGAAGATTTGAAGCAAAATGTTTGAAAGAATTTCAAGTGAATAAAAAAAACGTATTTATAATGCAGTACAACTATTCTGTTGAAATTTTAACCATGCTGTTGAAAAATCGCACTTTTTATATATAATTCGTCCAGTTAGATGGAAAATTATGCTTCATAGAATGAAAATTCATCTTTTTGGATTGAAAAGTTCTTGGTTGAAAATTCAACTGTCTTGTGAAAAATTTGTCTTTTTGGCTTCATAACTCAACTCTTCCGTTCAAAATGGAAAGCGTAGCCTTCACTGGTTTCAAGATGTTGTAGATGAATATAAATAGGCTAAAACAAGTTGGATCAAAATTGTAAGCTCTAGAACAATTTGTCCAGAAAAACTTGTCTTGCTCCACTGTGCGCCAGGTTGGTTGTTTTAAACGCACACTTTGAGATAACTTGTTTTTACATGGATGTATTAAATTATTAACTTATTGAATTTTGAAATTGATATTTAATCTTTCTAAAATTACAACTCTTTGATTCCTTTTTACAGAATTGAATTCTTTGGAAAATCCGCCATCAGATTCACAGGCATGAGGTTCATGATCACGGGCATCAGGTTCAGGACACTTGCTATTAGATGATCAGCCATCCTGGAACGGGAAATTGCGATTGCGATCTTCTACACCTCTCTTAGAACCCCCACGTTCATCAACGAGGTCTATCAATTATGGGCAATATACCATTAAGGTGTGGCTAGATCCTTCTAGAAAAGAAGTGCTAAAAGCTGACTATGTGGGCAATAAGGTTCCTACTGGCGTCTATTTAAAAAACAAAGAAACATTTTATAATCCGTCAACTTGATCTAGAAGACCTAAATCTTGCAAAATAAAACCAGATTGGGCACTTATCGAAAGCCAAGCACTGCACCCATCAGGTAAATTGATGTGGGATATGATCTTTAGTATACGCAGAACATCTCGATCACCTTTCCTTCTCACCTTCTTCCTCAACTTATCAGACATTCTTTAATTTTTTCCAGCTGCGTGTCTACTCCTTCCACTTCAACGCAAATAAACATTTTATTTTCATAATTTTACGTGTATCTTTCCAAGATAAATTCAACTACGGATGCTGTACCACCCGATCTTCAGCCGGCTTCACGCTTGACTGCTTCTGTCTCCCTGCTGTACGTCTTGATGGCCTTGACGCTCGGATGGTCAGTGCATCTCTGGGCGCCACTGCGCCACACTGTGCCGGGTTCAAAGATTAAATATGCCGTCCTGAGTGTTAAGATGAAAAAACGCGTTCGATTCTGTGCCCACAAGTCCCGAGGCCGGCCCAGTATTGTGAGATGAGAGTGCTATACTCACTCTAGAACCTAATGATTCAACATGGTTTATCGATTATTGGAAAAAATACTTTAAGGCTGGAAAAATACTGTTAGAATGAGCGTTAAAGATGTTAGCCTTATATATTATAATCCACATGAATATGAAGATTCCGATAGTCATGTCGAAAATATGGAAATAGTCAACGTAAATTTTTTCGTGTTCAGAGACGATTCTTCTAGCATCATAGGAACAGAGTTAGAGTAGGCCTTTTATCACACATAATTGCAGGAAGATTAATCTATAATCTTCATACAATGATATGTGATGAAAATCCTAGTCTAACTCTGTTCCTATAATGATGAAATGATGGTCTCTGAACACCAAAAAATTTGCGTTACCTATTTCCATTTTTTCGACATGAAGACTATCAGGATCTTCATTTTGATGTCAATTATGAGGTATGGGGTTAACTTGTTCTACGCTTTTTGTAACAGTGTTTTCACGAATCTTGAAGTATTATTTTCAATAAACGATAAACCATGTTGAATCGGTAGGTTCTAGAGTGTTTATGGTACCTTGAAAAGAAAAGAAAGTTTTGTTAATTAAAAACGAAGACAACTTAATCTCAAAACTTACACACTGTAATACTTCTGTGATGTACCTTTCGGAATAAAAATAAAATAAACTGAAAATTACTTTTATAATAAATTTCGAATGTCATGAATAGCAATAGTACAGTTGAATGGACTCGAATCCTCGAATCCTAGCCAGTCAGTTCGTGGCAACCCGACTACTTTAGCGATTTTCCTGAAACTACGAATATAATAAGATAAAAATCATATCGTGTATCTTTTTCAGTTGAATCTTTTAATATTTGTTTGAAAACTCATGTACTTTTTGGAAAATCGTCTTATTTGAAAAAAATTAATAGTTTTGGTTGAAAATTCAACTATTATAGTTTAAAAATTCATCATTTTGGTTGAAAATTCATTATTTCAGTTAAAAATTAAACAACTTGGTTGAAAGTTAAACTTTTGTCTTAAAAACTTTTTTTTTCGTTAAAGATTCAAGTAGTTCAGTTGAAGATTTATTAGTTTAGTTGGAAATGAATTTTCTTTTCTTAAAAAGTCAACTATTCCAGTTGAAGATTAATAATGTTAGTTAAAAGTTCAACTTTTTGGTAAAAAATTCAACTATTCCAGTTGAAGATTCATTATTTCAGTTGAAATTTCATCTTTGTTGTTGAAAAGTACACTAATCCAGTGTAAGATTCATTATTTTGATTGAAAATTCATCACGTTGGTTGAAAATTTAACTACTTCGTTTAAATTTCGCTTGTTTGTGTGCAATTTTCTCGGTCGAAAACTGATTTTCTGTTTGTTTAAAATCTCGATTCTTTACTTGACAACGTATATTTTTTATTTCAAAATTCAACTATTCAGTTCAAGTTCATGTATTTAATTAAAAGACCGTATTTTCTGTTGAAAATGATTCTTTTTGGTTGAAAAGTTAAATATTCCTGTTGTAAAATTTATAATTTTGGTTAAAAATTAAACAACCTGGTTGAAAGTTCAAGTCATATGTCAAAAACATATTTTTTCCGTTGAAGATTCAACTATTTCAGTTGAAGATTCAACTATTTCAGTTAAAGATTCATTGATTTAGTTGAAAATTAATTTTTTTTCTGAAAAATCAACTATTCCAGTTAAAGATTCATAATTTCAGTTAAAAATTCAACTTTTTTGTGGAAAGGTCGACCATTACAATTGAAGATTCATCATTTTAATTGAAATTTTATTTTTATGGTTAAAAATTCAACTGTTCCAGTTTGAAAATTTGTAATTTTGGTTGAAAATTGAACAACCTGCTTGAAAATTAAATTCTTGTGTTAAAAGCTTATTTTTCTGTTTAAGGTTCAATTATTTCAGTTGAAGATTTTTCAGTTTACTTGAAAATTATTTTTTTCCGTGGAAAAATCAACTATTTCAGTTATAGATTAATAATTTTAGTTACAAATTACACTTTTTGCTTGAAAATGAAACTATTCCAGCTGAAGATTCATCAGTTTATTCGAAACTTCATCTTTTTTGTTGAAAATTGAACTAATCCAGTGTAAGATTCATCATTTTAGTAAAAAATTCATCACCTTGGTTGAAAATTCCACTAATTTCTTGAAAATTCTTTTTTTTTTTGTATTTTTCTGGTCGAATATTGATTTTTTCTAGTTCTAAATTTCAATTCTTTACTGGAAAAAGTATATTTTTTATTTCAAAATTCAACTATTGAGTTGAAGCTTGTGTATTTCATTGAATAATCGTCTTTTCTGTTAAAAACTTATTTTTATATCAATGATTCAACTATTTCAGTTAAAGCTTGATAATTTTAGATAAAAATTCAACTTTTTGCTTGAAAATTCAAGTATTTCAGTTGAAGGTTCATCATTTTAGTTGTAATTTCATCTTTGTGGTTGAAAATTAAACCAATTTAGTGTAAGCTTCATCACCTTGGTTGAAAATCTAACTACTTTGTTGAAAATCCATTTTTTGGGGAAATTTTTGGTCAAAAATTAATTTTTTCCAGTTAAGAATTTCAATTCTTTACTTAGAAACATATATTTTTTGTATCAAAATTCAACTATTTAGTTGAAGTTCGTGTATTTTATTCAAAAATTGTATTTTTTGTGAAAAATTATTATTTTCAGTTGAAAATTCAGATGTTGCAGTTCAAAAATTTAACATCTTGGTTGAAAACTCATAATTTCAGTTGAAAATTAAACTATTGGTAGAAAGTTACACTCTTGTTTTCAAAACTTTTTCTGTTGTTAAAGATTCACCTATTTCAGTTGAAGATTCATTAGTTTAGTTGAAAATTAATTTTTTGGGTTGAAAAATCTAATATTTCAGTTGAAGATTTCTAATTTTAGTTATAAATTCAAACTTTTTGATTGAAAATTCAACTATTCCAGTTAAAGTTTCAACATTTTAGTTGAAATCTCATCTTTGTGGTTGAAAATGTTACTAATCCAGTGTAAGATTGATTATTATGGTTGAAAATTCATTCTTATGGTCGAAAATTCATTACCTTGGTTGAAAATTTAACTACTTGGTTGAAAATGAGTTTTTTTTGCAATTTTTCTGGTCAAAAATTTGATTTTTTTTAGTTAAAAATTTCAATTCTTCACTTAAAAACATATATTTTTATATTGAAATTCAACTATTTAGTTGAAGTTCATGTATTTTATTGAAAAATTGTCTTTTTTTGTAGAAAATTATTCTTTTCGGTTGAAAATTGAATGTTCGAGTTTGAAAATTTAACATTTTGGTTGAAAATTAATGATTGCAGTTAAAAATTAAACTATTGGTAGAAATTAAAACTCTTGTGTTGAAGCCTATCTTTCTTGTTGAAGATTCAACTATTTCAGCTGAAGATTCATCAGTTCAGGTGAAAATTAATTGTTTGGGTTGAAAAGTCAACTATTCCTGTTTGAAAATTTATCATTTCAGTTAAAAATTAAACAAGCTGGTTGAAAATTCAAGTCTTGTGTCAAAAACATATATTTTTTTTCCTTGAAGATTCAACTATTTCAGTTGAAGATTTAACATTTTAGTTGAAAATTAATGATTTTTTTCTGAAAAATCAACTATTCCAGTCGAAGATTCAGAATTTTAGTTAAAAATTCTACTTTTTTGTTGAAAATTCCACTATTCCAAGTAAATATTCATAAT